>CM067171.1:71900127-71987627 GCA_034093135.1 Erigeron breviscapus | reverse complement strand
TATATATATATATATATATATATATATATATATATATATATATATATATATATATATATATATATATATATATATATATATATATATATATATATATATATATATATATATATATATATATATATATATATATATATATATATATATATATATATATATATATATATATATATATATATATATATATATATATATATATATATATATATATATATATATATATATATAGATATATATATAGACGATGATGCATTCAAAGAGTTGTAGATATATATAAGCATCTATGGTTCTTTGAATGCAAAGTCGTACGAAGTGTAGGTACATTATGTTTCTTTGGTTGATTGATCGTTATATGGTCGTTTATTTGGTGAATCAAGGTTGTATGATGGTTATGTGATCGTATCAAGGTTATGAGGTTCATTAAATGATCCAATCAAGGTTTCAAGGTTTTGTGATCATTTAACGATCCAAATTATGAGATCATTTAATGACCCAATCAAGGTTTCAAGGTTTGTGATCGTTTATCGATTCAATATATGTGATCATTTAAATGATCCAAATCAAGGTTTCAAGGTTATATGTTCGTTATGATCGTTATGTTCGTTATGATCGTTATGTTCGTTATATGTTCGTTATGATCGTTATGTATGTGTTATGATCGTTATGTTCGTTATGATCGTTATGTTCGTTATATGTTCGTTATATGTTCGTTATGATCGTTATGTTCGTTATGATCGTTATGTTCGTTATATGTTCGTTATGATCGTTATGTTCGTTATATGTTCGTTATGATCGTTATGTTCGTTATATGTTCGTTATGATCGTTATGTTCGTTATGATCGTTATGTTCGTTATATGTTCGTTATGATCGTTATGTTCGTTATATGTTCGTTATGATCGTTATGTTCGTTATATGTTCGTTATGATCGTTATGTTCGTTATATGTTCGTTATGATCGTTATGTATGTGTTATGATCGTTATGTTCGTTATGATCGTTATGTTCGTTATATGTTCGTTATGATCGTTATGTATGTTCGTTATGATCGTTATGTTCGTTATGATCATTATGTTCGTTATATGTTCGTTATGATCATTATGTTCGTTATGATCGTTATGTTCGTTATGATCGTTATGTTCGTTATGATCGTTATGTTCGTTATGATCGTTATGTTCGTTATATGTTTGTTATGATCGTTATGTTCGTTATTATGTTCGTTATGATCGTTATGTTCGTTATATGTTCGTTATGATCGTTATGCTCGTTATATGTTCGTTATGATCGTTATGTTCGTTATGATCGTTATGTTCGTTATATGTTCGTTATGATCGTTATGTTCGTTATATGTTCGTTATGATCGTTATGTTCGTTATGATCGTTATGTTCGTTATGATCGTTATGTTCGTTATATGTTCGTTATGATCGTTATGTTCGTTATGATCGTTATGTTCGTTATGATCGTTATGTTCGTTATGATCGTTATGTTCGTTATGATCGTTATGTTCGTTATGATCTTATGTTCGTTATGATCGTTATGCTCGTTATATGTTCGTTATGATCGTTATGTTCGTTATGATCGTTATGTTCGTTATATGTTCGTTATGATCGTTATGTTCGTTATATGTTAGTTATGATCGTTATGTTCGTTATATGTTCGTTATGATCGTTATGTTCGTTATAGGTTCGTTATGATCATTATGTTGTTATGATCGTTATGTTCGTTATGATCGTTATGTTCGTTATGATCGTTATGTTCGTTATGATCGTTATGCTCGTTATATGTTCGTTATGATCGTTATGTTCGTTATGATCGTTATGTTCGTTATATGTTCGTTATGATCGTTATGTTCGTTATATGTTCGTTATGATCGTTATGTATGTGTTATGATCGTTATGTTCGTTATGATCGTTATGTTCGTTATATGTTCGTTATGATCGTTATGTTCGTTATATGTTTGTTATGATCGTTATGTTATGATCGTTATGTTCGTTATGATCGTTATGTTCGTTATGATCGTTATGTTCGTTATTTGTTCGTTATGATCGTTATGTTCGTTATATGTTCGTTATGATCGTTATGTTCGTTATATGTTCGTTATGATCGTTATGTTCGTTATATGTTCGTTATGATCGTTATGTATGTGTTATGATCGTTATGTTCGTTATGATCGTTATGTTCGTTATATGTTCGTTATGATCGTTATGTTCGTTATATGTTCGTTATAATCATTATGTTCGTTATGATCGTTATGTTCGTTATGATCGTTATGTTCGTTATGATCGTTATGTTCGTTATGATCGTTATGTTCGTTATGATCGTTATGTTCGTTATATGTTCGTTATGATCGTTATGTTCGTTATATGTTAGTTATGATCGTTATGTTCGTTATATGTTCGTTATGATCGTTATGTTCGTTATAGGTTCGTTATGTTCGTTATGATCGTTATGTTCGTTATGATCGTTATGTTCGTTATATGTTCGTTATATGTTCGTTATGATCGTTATGTTCGTTATGATCGTTATGTTCGTTATGATCGTTATGTTCGTTATGATCGTTATGCTCGTTATATGTTCGTTATGATCGTTATGTTCGTTATGATCGTTATGTTCGTTATATGTTCGTTATGATCGTTATGTTCGTTATATGTTCGTTATGATCGTTATGTTCGTTATGATCGTTATGTTCGCAATAGTGTCGGGATACACCGTAAATTGCTGAATCGTTGTGATGGATGTTGATGTGTGGAATCTTGGAACCATTTATTGTTTGTCACTAGCAAAGTGAAATGATGGCATTAACGAAGTATGACACTCGGTAATCCTATAGGAGCCTGATCAACGAATCTATGATTACCCTATGTCATATGGAAATTAATGATCTCATGGATTGCGCATTGCGGATGAGGTATAGTAGGTAACCCGGGGTGTCTAATGGGTGTTGGTTAGGTGGAGGGTTAGCCGCTGGTACACCCTGTATACATACCTGACCAATACTTAGAGGACATAACGGAACCGAATCCCGACATCCATTCAATATATTAACGGTGTGGAGGGTTAGCCGCTGGTACACCCTGTATACATACAACTTTAATGTATTTAATGTTGAAGTTAAGATTCGGACTATGCTTTACCCGCCTTGTTACGACTTGACCCCTTTTATATTTGTATGAATTGGTTTGAACTTGTGGAACTGATTGAGAATTGAATGAAACGATGATCTATTTGTGATCATTGACCACGTTGGAGTTGATAAATTGACCACGTTGTTCGTGATTGTACTTTAAAGTTATGTGGCCACCCGTTTCTTATAGACCTTGTTCTTTTCGATATCGGTAGTTTTGAGGTAATTGTGGGGATGGATTGAATGTCGGCAATGAATGTGGTTATAGATTGCAGTAGTAAAGTAATGAGGGGGTTTCGTTAGAAAATGGCGAAGGGTTAGTGGTTCAAGGCGAGACGATCGAGCCGGGGGAAGGAAAGTATATAGTGTTAACGTCACGAAGGTTGAATTTAAGATTGTGCCCATGATTAATGAATTTGTGGATGATTACCTGGATGACCTACCGGGTTTGCCTCCATCTCGTCAACTCGATTTCCGTATTGATCTTATTTCGAATTCTTCTCCTGTGGCCAAGCACCCTATCGCTTAGCCATATCCGAAATGCAAGAGTTGGCCGCTCAACATCAAAAACTTCAAGAAAAAGGTTGGCTCATTCCGAATGTGTATCGACTGTAGAGAATTTAATAAACTCCCAGTGAAGAATCGTTATCCTTTTTCCTAGAATCGATGATCTATTTGATCAACTCCAATGTGCTCGTTTCCTTTCCAAGATTTATTTGCGGTCGGGTCACCACCATTTGCGTGTCCATGAAGATGATATTCCCGAGACGGCCTTTCGAACACGTTGTGGATATTTTGAATTCACGGTTATGCCTTTGGGGGTTGATCAATGCACCGACGGTGTTCATGGTTTTGGATGAACCAGGTGTGTCGGCCCTACTTAGATAAACCTGTCATTTGTTTTCGTGGATGACATCTTTATTTATTTCAAGAAAGAATGAAGATCATTCGGAACACTCATGGAAAGTTTTAGAGTTATTGCGAGAAGAAGAATTGCATGCCAAGTTCTCCAAAGGTAAATTTTTGGCTTGAAGAGGTCCACCCTCTTGATCACGGAGGTAAGGAGGGAATTCACGTGGACCCAAGTAAAAGTTGAAGCGGTGAACAATTGGAGACGACCTGAGATGCCAACCGAAATCCGCCAGCTTCTTGGTTGGTGGGTTATTATAGACGATTCATTAAGGGATTTTCAGAAATTGCCCAACCCTTGACTTAGTGGACTCGGCGAGAAAGACGATTTGATCGGGGTAAAGTGAACGCTTATGCATTTAGGTAGTTGAAGGTACATGAGAAGAATTACCCGAGTTATGGCTTGGAATTGAGAACTGTTGTGTGTGCCTTGAAATGTTGAAGGCATTACTTGTATGGCACCAAGAGAGTGATCTATACCGAACACAAAAGCCTTCAACACATATTGACCAAAGTGAATTGAATATGGGGCATCGAAGATGGCTCCAACTTCTAGTGATTATGATTGTGCTACCCGTTATCATCCGGGGTCCGATAAGATGTAGTTTGGTATGAGAGATTTGCATTGGTGGCCGGGAATGAAGAAAGATATTGCTAGGTACGTGAGTGAATGCATCAAATGTTTGCAAGTAAAATCCGACCACAAGAAACCAATCGGTTTAGTAGTTCAACCGGTAACACCTGAATGGAAATGAGAACGATTTGCCATGAACTTCATCACGAAGTTACCTAGAACGAGTAGTGGTCATGACACCATTTAGGTGATAGTTGACCGGGTGACTAAGTCGGCTTACTTCTTAGTCATCCGGGGAAGAAGATAAATTTGACACCATGACACGTTGTACAACAAGGAAGTAGTATCCAATTATGGAGTGCCGATTTCCGTTATAACCAATCGGGATACCCGATTCACTTGTAAGTTTGGAATGCATTCCAAAAAGTGATGGGTACTTACATCGATATGAGTACGGCGTCCCATCCACAAACCGACTGTCAAAGTGAAAGGGAGATTCAAAGGCTTGATGTCTTGCTAAGAGCTTGTGCCATCGAGTTTGGTGGCAATTGGGTAATGCATTTACCGTTGGTTGAATTCTCTTACAATAATATATTTTGCACTAGCCATCAAATGGCGCCGTTTAAAGCCTTATGTGGGAGAAACTGTAGGTCACCGTTAGCTTGGGCGGAGTTTGGTGAAAGCCAACTCATTGGACTTACGATTAGTAGTTGGAACGACCAAGGAGACCTCATAAAATAAGGAAAAGTTGAGGATAGCCCGGAAACGACGATTGAAGTATGCAAATGTTGGACGACGACCTCTAGAGTTTGAAGTCGATGATTCGTGTTATCAAAAATGTCCTCGTGGGAAAGGCGTGGTTCGGATTGCGAAACGTGGTAAATTAAGGCCAAGATATATGTTGGTCCAATTAATATACTTGAACGTGTTGGTCCAATGGTTTGTCGATTGGAGGTTCCTCAAGACTTGAGTGAAGTTCATAATGTTACCCATATTTGTAATCTTCAGAAGTGTTTGGCGGACCCGAGTTCACCTAGGGACGTGAAGATTGTAAGAAAGCCAATAAAGAGCATTGGTGAAAGATTTCAAGTCTTGTAAGTGCTCATCCGGGTTCTGATGTTACTTCATCTTGGTTCTGATGTTACCTCATCTTGGTTCTGATGTTACTTCTTCTTGGTTCTGACGTTACTTCATCTTGGTTCTGATGTTACTTCATCTTGGTTCTGATGTTACTTCATCTTGGTTTTGATGTTACTTCATCTTGGTTATGATGTTACTTCTTCTTGATTCTGACGTTACTTCATCTTGGTTCTGATGTTACTTCATCTTGGTTCTGATGTTACTTCATCTTGGTTCTGATGTTACTTCATCTTGGTTCTGATGTTACTTCATCTTGGTTTTGATGTTACTTCATCTTGGTTATGATGTTACTTCTTCTTGATTCTGACGTTACTTCATCTTGGTTATGATGTTACTTCTTCTTGGTTCTGACGTTACTTCATCATGGTTCTGATGTTACTTCATCTTGGTTCTGATGTTACTTCTTCTTGGTTCTGACGTTACTTCATCTTGGTTATGAAGTTACTTCATCTTGGTTCTGATGTTACTTCATCTTGGTTTTGATGTTACTTCATCTTGGTTATGATGTTACTTCTTCTTGGTTATGATGTTACTTCATCTTGGTTTTGATGTTACTTCATCTTGGTTATGATGTTACTTCTTCTTGATTCTGACGTTACTTCATCTTGGTTTTGATGTTACTTCATCTTGGTTATGATGTTACTTCTTCTTGATTCTGACGTTACTTCATCTTGGTTATGATGTTACTTCTTCTTGGTTCTGACGTTACTTCATCTTGGTTCTGATGTTACTTCATCTTGGTTCTGATGTTACTTCATCTTGGTTCTGATGTTACTTCTTCTTGGTTCTGACGTTACTTCATCTTGGTTCTGATGTTACTTCATCTTGGTTCTGATGTTACTTCATCTTGGTTCTGACGTTACTTCATCTTGGTTCTGATGTTACTTCATCTTGGTTATGATGTTACTTCTTCTTGGTTCTGACGTTACTTCATCTTGGTTCTGATGTTACTTCATCTTGGTTCTGATGTTACTTCATCTTGGTTCTGATGTTACTTCTTCTTGGTTCTGACGTTACTTCATCTTGGTTCTGATGTTACTTCATCTTGGTTCTGATGTTACTTCATCTTGGTTCTGACGTTACTTCATCTTGGTTCTGATGTTACTTCATCTTGGTTCTGATGTTACTTCATCTTGGTTCTGACGTTACTTCATCTTGGTTCTGAAGTTACTTCATCTTGGTTCTGATGTTACTTCATCTTGGTTCTGATGTTACCTCATCTTGGTTCTGATGTTGCCTCATCTTGGTTATGATGTTACTTCTTCTTGGTTCTGACGTTACTTCATCTTGGTTCTGATGTTACTTCATCTTGGTTCTGATGTTACTTCATCTTGGTTCTGACGTTACTTCATCTTGGTTCTGATGTTACTTCATCTTGGTTCTGATGTTACTTCATCTTGGTTCTGATGTTACTTCATCTTGGTTCTGATGTTACTTCATCTTGGTTCTGATGTTACTTCATCTTGGTTCTGATGTTACTTCATCTTGGTTCTGATGTTACTTCATCTTGGTTCTGATGTTACTTCATCTTGGTTCTGATGTTACTTCATCTTGGTTCTGATGTTACTTCATCTTGGTTCTGATGTTACTTCATCTTGGTTCTGATGTTACTTCTTCTTGGTTCTGACGTTACTTCATCTTGGTTATGATGTTACTTCATCTTGGTTCTGACGTTACTTCATCTTGGTTCTGATGTTACTTCATCTTGGTTCTGATGTTACTTCATCTTGGTTCTGACGTTACTTCATCTTGGTTCTGATGTTACTTCATCTTGGTTCTGATGTTACTTCATCTTGGTTCTGATGTTACTTCATCTTGGTTCTGATGTTACTTCATCTTGGTTCTGATGTTACTTCATCTTGGTTCTGATGTTACTTCATCTTGGTTCTGATGTTACTTCATCTTGGTTCTGATGTTACTTCATCTTGGTTCTGATGTTACTTCATCTTGGTTCTGATGTTACTTCATCTTGGTTCTGATGTTACTTCATCTTGGTTCTGATGTTACTTCATCTTGGTTCTGATGTTACTTCATCTTGGTTCTGATGTTACTTCATCTTGGTTCTGATGTTACTTCATCTTGGTTCTGATGTTACTTCATCTTGGTTCTGATGTTACTTCTTCTTGGTTCTGACGTTACTTCATCTTGGTTATGAAGTTACTTCATCTTGGTTCTGATGTTACTTCATCTTGGTTCTGATGTTACTTCATCTTGGTTATGATGTTACTTCATCTTGGTTTTGATGTTACTTCATCTTGGTTATGATGTTACTTCTTCTTGATTCTGACGTTACTTCATCTTGGTTATGATGTTACTTCATCTTGGTTATGATGTTACTTCTTCTTGATTCTGACGTTACTTCATCTTGGTTATGATGTTACTTCATCTTGGTTCTGACGTTACTTCATCTTGGTTCTGATGTTACTTCATCTTGGTTCTGATGTTACTTCATCTTGGTTATGATGTTACTTCATCTTGGTTTTGATGTTACTTCATCTTGGTTATGATGTTACTTCTTCTTGATTCTGACGTTACTTCATCTTGGTTATGATGTTACTTCATCTTGATTCTGACGTTACTTCATCTTGGTTATGATGTTACTTCATCATGGTTCTGATGTTACTTCATCTTGGTTCTGATGTTACTTCATCTTGGTTATGATGTTACTTCATCTTGGTTTTGATGTTACTTCATCTTGGTTATGATGTTACTTCTTCTTGATTCTGACGTTACTTCATCTTGGTTATGATGTTACTTCATCTTGGTTCTGATGTTACTTCTTCTTGGTTCTGACGTTACTTCATCTTGGTTCTGATGTTACTTCATCTTGGTTCTGATGTTACTTCATCTTGGTTCTGATGTTACTTCATCTTGGTTCTGATGTTACTTCATCTTGGTTCTGATGTTACTTCTTCTTGGTTCTGACGTTACTTCATCTTGGTTCTGATGTTACTTCATCTTGGTTCTGATGTTACTTCTTCTTGGTTCTGACGTTACTTCATCTTGGTTATGATGTTACTTCATCTTGGTTTTGATGTTACTTCATCTTGGTTATGATGTTACTTCTTCTTGATTCTGACGTTACTTCATCTTGGTTATGATGTTACTTCATCTTGGTCTGACGTTACTTCGAGGTTAATTGATCGTTTAATTTAAATGTTCGATGGTAGTCGAGGCATTAAGTAACTAGTAGTTGTATTTGGGTATCCTTGGGTCAACCCATGACCCATCTAGTTGACCCATACCCATATCTTTGACCCAACCCTATCCTCCAACCCATCCATCCATTCTATCCATTCATTCAATTTCACCTCTATCTCTTTCTCTCTCACACTGTTAAATGCAAGAATCTTCTTACACTTCTCCCTCTCTAAATTTCGACTTCACTAAATGTGTTTTGAATTGGATTTATGATAGTTTAAGTATCTCCATCATCATTGGATCATCATATCAAAAATTTGAAGGTCAAAGTGCAAGAAACCTTGTGAACTAGCTTAATTTTGGATTTTTAGCTTCGGTGGAGTCTTGGTAAGTCAAATTCATCTCAACACAATCTTTTTATGTTTATAATCAGGTTTTTAATCATGTCAAATCATTCTTAAGTCAAACATCAAGTCAAATTCGGTTTTAGGGTTCTTCATAAATGAAATGGGTCAAAAATCGGGTTTCTCACTTATATGATGTATCGAGTCGATCTTTGAGGTGGGTTATGTCAAAAATTATGTTTCTAATCCAACACAAACGATTCATGGGCAGAATTCGGGTCAAACCGCTTTGTATGCGAAATTAGGGTTTTTACCTTTAAAATTAGGTCAAAGTTTAATTTGGAATTTAATTGATAATTATGGATCGATTTGAGAAGGGGTTGTGTTTTGTTAGGGTCTAGCTCGATCATCAGTACCGAAAAACGTATTCTGGACATCCACAAATCGTTTTATATGCGAAATTTGGGTTTGGAGTGTCATGGGTCGATTTTGACTTTAAAAGTCAACTATTGTTCATCAAATTTCTGCCCAGATTTCTGTGTCTCTCCTGACCACCGTAAGGTACGCCCCACCTGCCGTACCTTACGCTTGCTTGCATTCTCATTTTGGACCTTACGCTTGAAATGGCCTGTTTACGCTGGAACTTATGAAATCAGACGCTAAAATGCCTTTTTATAGAGCACCGTAATTTACGGTGCAGTACGCCGTATCTTACGCTGGTGGTTTTGGCCCACCGTAATGCTACGCCACCCTCACCGTAGGTTTCGCTACCTTATGGTCTCCCACCGTAATTTACGGTCACTTTGGTCGTAATTTACGGTACCCTCTAATTTCATTTTCCAGTTTTTCCTTGCTTAGTGTTCTCACTTCTAGGGTCGAGTCGAGGTTCGAGAGGAGTCTTTCCTCATCATTTTTTTAGTTCCTTGTTCAGTTCTTGGGTGGTATCTAAAGTCGGGAGTAATCTAAACCCAATCAAAGATGTTTGAGCTTGAGTCGACCTATTTATATATAAATGCATATGAATGTATATATATATATATATATATTTGTACTTAATGCGCACATTATATAAACTCGTTGATAGGTCATGAGCATTGAGGATTCCTGGACTTTTGTAGCTCGTTGAACATTTGCAGTCCGATCTTAACTTACTTTTAATCGGCAAAGGTGAGTTTCGTACTTCCCTACTCAATTGAGATTCGGGCTGAAAAGTGTACATACTTGTTTGATTGTTGATTAACTGATTGATTGATTGTTCGATTGACATATAGACTTATTGCTCGATTGATTATGATTGCGATTATGAATATTTGTTGTGATTAGGATAGTTGTACATACATGGAAGACGATGATGCATTCAAAGAGTTGTAGATGTGGTGGGAAGGCTGCGGGTGACCCTATATATAAGCATCTATGGTTCTTTGAATGCAAAGTCGTACGAAGTGTAGGTACATTATGTTTCTTTGGTTGATTGATCGTTATATGGTCGTTTATTTGGTGAATCAAGGTTGTATGATCGTTATATGTTCGTTATGATCGTTATGTTCGTTATGATCGTTATGTTCGTTATATGTTCGTTATGATCGTTATGTTCGTTATATGTTCGTTATGATCGTTATGTTCGTTATGATCGTTATGTTCGTTATATGTTCGTATGATCATTTAATGACCAAATCAAGGTTTCAAGGTTTCAAGGTTTGTGATCGTTTATCGATCCAATTTATGTGATCATTTAATGATCCAAATCAAGGTTTCAAGGTTTCAAGGTTATATGTTCGTTATGATCGTTATGTTCGTTATATGTTCGTTATTGTTCGTTATGATCGTTATGTTCGTTATATGTTCGTTATGATCGTTATGTTCGTTATATGTTCGTTATGATCGTTATGTTCGTTATTATGTTCGTTATGATCGTTATGTTCGTTATATGTTCGTTATGATCGTTATGTTCGTTATATGTTCGTTATGATCGTTATGTTCGTTATATGTTCGTTATATGTTCGTTATGATCGTTATGTTCGTTATATGTTCGTTATGATCGTTATGTTCGTTATATGTTCGTTATGATCGTTATGTTCGTTATATGTTCGTTATGATCGTTATGTTCGTTATATGTTCGTTATGATCGTTATGTTCGTTATATGTTCGTTATGATCGTTATGTTCGTTATATGTTCGTTATGATCGTTATGTTCGTTATATGTTCGTTATGATCGTTATGTTCGTTTATGTTCGTTATATGTTCGTTATGATCGTTATGTTCGTTATATGTTCGTTATTTGTTCGTTATGATCGTTATGTTCGTTATATGTTCGTTATGATCGTTATGTTCGTTATATGTTCGTTATGATCGTTATGTTCGTTATATGTTCGTTATGATCGTTATGTTCGTTATATGTTCGTTATGATCGTTATGTTCGTTATATGTTCGTTATGATCGTTATGTTCGTTATATGTTCGTTATGATCGTTATGTTCGTTATATGTTCGTTATGATCGTTATGTTCGTTATATGTTCGTTATGATCGTTATGTTCGTTATATGTTCGTTATGATCGTTATGTTCGTTATATGTTCGTTATGATCGTTATGTTCGTTATATGTTCGTTATGATCGTTATGTTCGTTATATGTTCGTTATGATCGTTATGTTCGTTATATGTTCGTTATGATCGTTATGTTCGTTATATGTTCGTTATGATCGTTATGTTCGTTTATGTTCGTTATATGTTCGTTATGATCGTTATGTTCGTTATATGTTCGTTATTTGTTCGTTATGATCGTTATGTTCGTTATATGTTCGTTATGATCGTTATGTTCGTTATATGTTCGTTATGATCGTTATGTTCGTTATATGTTCGTTATATGTTCGTTATGATCGTTATGTTCGTTATATGTTCGTTATGATCGTTATGTTCGTTATATGTTCGTTATGATCGTTATGTTCGTTATATGTTCGTTATGATCGTTATGTTCGTTATATGTTCGTTATGATCGTTATGTTCGTTATATGTTCGTTATGATCGTTATGTTCGTTATATGTTCGTTATGATCGTTATGTTCGTTATATGTTCGTTATGATCGTTATGTTCGTTATATGTTCGTTATGATCGTTATGTTCGTTATATGTTCGTTATGATCGTTATGTTCGTTATATGTTCGTTATGATCGTTATGTTCGTTATATGTTCGTTATGATCGTTATGTTCGTTATATGTTCGTTATATGTTCGTTATGATCGTTATGTTCGTTATATGTTCGTTATGATCGTTATGTTCGTTATATGTTCGTTATGATCGTTATGTTCGTTATATGTTCGTTATGATCGTTATGTTCGTTATATGTTCGTTATGATCGTTATGTTCGTTATATGTTCGTTATGATCGTTATGTTCGTTATATGTTCGTTATGATCGTTATGTTCGTTATATGTTCGTTATGATCGTTATGTTCGTTATATGTTCGTTATATGTTCGTTATGATCGTTATGTTCGTTATATGTTCGTTATGATCGTTATGTTCGTTATATGTTCGTTATGATCGTTATGTTCGTTTATGTTCGTTATATGTTCGTTATGATCGTTATGTTCGTTATATGTTCGTTATATGTTCGTTATGATCGTTATGTTCGTTATATGTTCGTTATGATCGTTATGTTCGTTATATGTTCGTTTGTTCGTTATGATCGTTATGTTCGTTATATGTTCGTTATGATCGTTATGTTCGTTATATGTTCGTTATGATCGTTATGTTCGTTATATGTTCGTTATGATCGTTATGTTCGTTATATGTTCGTTATGATCGTTATGTTCGTTATATGTTCGTTATGATCGTTATGTTCGTTATATGTTCGTTATGATCGTTATGTTCGTTATATGTTCGTTATATGATCATTATATGTTCGTTATGATCGTTATGTTCGTTATATGTTTGTTATGATCGTTATGTTCGTTATAGGTTCGTTATGATCGTTATGTTCGTTATAGGTTCGTTATAGTTCGTTATGATCGTTATGCTCGTTATATGTTCGTTATGATCGTTATGTTCGTTATGATCGTTATGTTCGTTATATGTTCGTTATGATCGTTATGTTCGTTATATGTTCGTTATAGTTATGATCGTTATGTTCGTTATATGTTCGTTATGATCGTTATGTTCGTTTATGTCGTTATATGTTCGTTATGATCGTTATGTTCGTTATATGTTCGTTATATGTTCGTTATGATCGTTATGTTCGTTATATGTTCGTTATATGTTCGTTATGATCGTTATGATCGTTATGTTCGTTATTTGTTCGTTATGATCGTTATGTTCGTTATATGTTAGTTATGATCGTTATGTTCGTTATATGTTCGTTATGATCGTTATGTTCGTTATATGTTCGTTATATGTTCGTTATGATCGTTATGTTCGTTATATGTTCGTTATGATCGTTATGTTCGTTATATGTTCGTTATGATCGTTATGTTCGTTATATGTTCGTTATGATCGTTATGTTCGTTATATGTTCGTTATGATCGTTATGTTCGTTATGATCGTTATGTTCGTTATATGTTCGTTATGATCGTTATGTTCGTTATATGTTCGTTATGATCGTTATGTTCGTTATATGTTCGTTATGATCGTTATGTTCGTTATATGTTCGTTATGATCGTTATGTTCGTTATATGTTCGTTATGATCGTTATGTTCGTTATATGTTCGTTATGATCGTTATGTTCGTTATATGTTCGTTATGATCGTTATGTCGTTATATGTTCGTTATGATCGTTATGTTCGTTATGATCGTTATGTTCGTTATATGTTCGTTATGATCGTTATGCTCGTTATATGTTCGTTATGATCGTTATGTTCGTTATGATCGTTATGTTCGTTATATGTTCGTTATGATCGTTATGTTCGTTATATGTTCGTTATGGATAGTCAAATATTGGATTGTTGTTATATGACGGTTGATAGCGAATGTTCGTGTGCGAAATGTGAGAATTAACTTGGTAACCCAACACGTGTGTTCAAGGAAAGATGGTTAGACTACGGAGAGCTAACATGAATTGTAGGCTCCAAAACGAGTGAGAGGATCCGGTTGAATCAAGGAAATCAATGAAGTAGAGACGATGGAGGGTCGTGGAGACCGTAGTAATCATGAAAGACGTGAGAGAATCGAGTGGGTTAAGTATCAAAATGTGTTGCACCAATTGTCGTGCCTCCCTTTGAATGCCATCCTAATCAGTGCTCGAAATCCCCCGATGGCCCGAGGTACTTGCCTTGAGTGTGGTAGTCAAGATCACCACCGAAATAAGTACCCCAACCTTATCGGCCAACAATAACAAGCTCCACAACAGCTTGCTCCCCGTGGAAGAGCTTTTGCCGTGAATGAGGCCGAGAGTCGTGTTGATCCTAACGTCGTTGTAAATACTTGTCTTCTCGACAATCAGTATGCCACCGTATTGTTCGACTCCGATGCCGATTTTAGTCTTGTTTCCAATGATTTTGTTCCCATGATTGATACTAGTCTTAGTTCGTTGTAGTATTACTTTGAACTTGAATTAGTAAATGGTGGGTTAACGAAAATTGACCACGTTGTTCGTGATTGTACTTTAAAGTTATGTGGCCACCCGTTTCTTATAGACCTTGTTCTTTTCGATATCGGTAGTTTTGATGTAATTGTGGGGATGGATTGAATGTCGGCAATGAATGTGGTTATAGATTGCAGTAGTAAAGTAATGAGGGGGTTTCGTTAGAAAATGGCGAAGGGTTAGTGGTTCAAGGCGAGACGATCGAGCCGGGGGAAGGAAAGTATATAGTGTTAACGTCACGAAGGTTGAATTTAAGATTGTGCCCATGATTAATGAATTTGTGGATGATTACCTGGATGACCTACCGGGTTTGCCTCCATCTCGTCAACTCGATTTCCGTATTGATCTTATTTCAAATTCTTCTCCTGTGGCCAAGCACCCTATCGCTTAGCCATATCCGAAATGCAAGAATTGGCCGCTCAACATCAAAAACTTCAAGAAAAAGGTTGGCTCATTCCGAATGTGTATCAACTGTAGAGAATTTAATAAACTCCCAGTGAAGAATCGTTATCCTATTTCCTAGAATCGATGATCTATTTGATCAACTCCAATGTGCTGGTTTCCTTTCCAAGATTTATTTGCGGTCGGGTCACCACCATTTGCGTGTCCATGAAGATGATATTCCCGAGACGGCCTTTCGAACACGTTGTGGATATTTTGAATTCACGGTTATGCCTTTGGGGGTTGATCAATGCACCGACGGTGTTCATGGTTTTGGATGAACCAGGTGTGTCGGCCCTACTTAGATAAACCTGTCATTTGTTTTCGTGGATGACATCTTTATTTATTTCAAGAAAGAATGAAGATCATTCGGAACACTCATGGAAAGTTTTAGAGTTATTGCGAGAAGAAGAATTGCATGCCAAGTTCTCCAAAGGTAAATTTTTGGCTTGAAGAGGTCCACCCTCTTGATCACGTGGTGAGCAAGGAGGGCATTCACGTGGACCCAAGTAAAAGTCGAAGCGGTGAACAATTGGAGACGACCTGAGATGCCAACCGAAATCCGCCAGCTTCTTGGTTGGTGGGTTATTATAGACGATTCATTAAGGGATTTTCAGAAATTGCCCAACCCTTGACTTAGTGGACTCGGCGAGAAAGACGATTTGATCGGGGTAAAGTGAACGCTTATGCATTTAGGCAGTTGAAGGTGCATGAGAAGAATTACCCGAGTTATGGCTTGGAATTGAGAACTGTTGTGTGTGCCTTGAAATGTTGAAGGCATTACTTGTATGGCACCAAGAGAGTGATCTATACTGAACACAAAAGCCTTCAACACATATTGACCAAAGTGAATTGAATATGGGGCATCGAAGATGGCTCCAACTTCTAGTGATTATGATTGTGCTACCCGTTATCATCCGGGGTCCGATAAGATGTAGTTTGGTATGAGAGATTTGCATTGGTGGCCGGGAATGAAGAAAGATATTGCTAGGTACGTGAGTGAATGCATCAAATGTTTGCAAGTAAAATCTGACCACAAGAAACCAGCCGGTTTACTAGTTCAACCGGTAACACCTGTGTGGAAATGAGAACGATTTGCCATGAACTTCATCACGAAGTTACCTAGAACGAGTAGTGGTCGTGACACCATTTAGGTGATAGTTGACCAGGTGACTAAGTCGGCTTACTTCTTAGTCATCCGGGGAAGAAGATAAATTTGACACCATGACACGTTGTACAACAAGGAAGTAGTATCCAATTATGGAGTGCTGATTTCCGTTATAACCAATCGGGATACCCGATTCACTTGTAAGTTTGGAATGCGTTCCAAAAAGTGATGGGTACTCACCTCGATATGAGTACGGCGTCCCATCCACAAACCGACTGTCAAAGTGAAAGGGGCGATTCAAAGGCTTGATGTCATGCTAAGAGCTTGTGCCATCGAGTTTGGTGGCAATTAGGTAATGCATTTACCGTTGGTTGAATTCTCCTACAATAATATATTTCGCACTAGCCATCAAATGGCGCCGTTTAAAGCCTTATGTGGGAGAAACTGTAGGTCACCGTTAGCTTGGGCGGAGTTTGGTGAAAGCCAACTCATTGGACTTACGATTAGTAGTTGGAACGACCAAGGAGACCTCATAAAACAAGGAAAAGTTGAGGATAGCCCGGAAACGACGATTGAAGTATGCAAATGTTGGACGATGACCTCTAGAGTTTGAAGTCGATGATTCGTGTTATTAAAAATGTCCTCGTTGGAAAGGCGTGGTTCGGATTGCGAAACGTGGTAAATTAGGGCCAAGATATATGTTGGTCCAATTAAAATACTTGAACGTGTTGGTCCGGTGGTTTGTCGATTGGAGGTTCCTCAAGACTTGAGTGAAGTTCATAATGTTACCCATATTTGTAATCTTCAGAAGTGTTTGGCGGACCCGAGTTCACCTAGGGACGTGAAGATTGTAAGAAAGCCAATAAAGAGCATTGGTGAAAGATTTCAAGTCTTGTAAGTGCTCATCCGGGTTCTGATGTTACTTCATCTTGGTTCTGATGTTACCTCATCTTGGTTCTGATGTTGCCTCATCTTGGTTATGATGTTACTTCTTCTTGGTTCTGACGTTACTTCATCATGGTTCTGATGTTACTTCATCTTGGTTCTGATGTTACTTCATCTTGGTTCTGATGTTACCTCATCTTGGTTCTGATGTTGCCTCATCTTGGTTATGATGTTACTTCTTCTTGGTTCTGACGTTACTTCATCTTGGTTCTGATGTTACTTCATCTTGGTTATGATGTTACTTCATCTTGGTTATGATGTTACTTCATCTTGGTTTTGATGTTACTTCATCTTGGTTGTGATCCTTCTTCATCTGACTGTAATAAAAAAAAAATTAAAAAAAAAGACTTATTTTCGGGTTGAATCCTTTCAGCCAAGTATCCCCATTTGTTTAGTAACTACGGTCTTGATCGAATTTCGGGACGAAATTCCTTTAACGGGGGAATAATGTAACATTCGAGACTTTTGACTCACGTTGACCCGATAGTTTTGTGTTCGATTTGATGTGATTAAATTGACTGATAATATATGATCGAGTTGTTCGTGGTTTAAGTTGTGTTCAAGGCGTTATTCGAGGTTAATTGATCGTTTAATTTAAATGTTCGATGGTAGTCGAGGCATTAAGTAACTAGTAGTTGTATTTGGGTATCCTTGGGTCAACCCATGACCCATCTAGTTGACCCATACCCATATCTTTGACCCAACCCTATCCTCCAACCCATCCATCCATTCTATCCATTCATTCAATTTCACCTCTATCTCTTTCTCTCTCACACTGTTAAATGCAAGAATCTTCTTACACTTCTCCCTCTCTAAATTTCGACTTCACTAAATGTGTTTTGAATTGGATTTATGATAGTTTAAGTATCTCCATCATCATTGGATCATCATATCAAAAATTTGAAGGTCAAAGTGCAAGAAACCTTGTGAACTAGCTTAATTTTGGATTTTTAGCTTCGGTGGAGTCTTGGTAAGTCAAATTCATCTCAACACAATCTTTTTATGTTTATAATCAGGTTTTTAATCATGTCAAATCATTCTTAAGTCAAACATCAAGTCAAATTCGGTTTTAGGGTTCTTCATAAATGAAATGGGTCAAAAATCGGGTTTCTCACTTATATGATGTATCGAGTCGATCTTTGAGGTGGGTTATGTCAAAAATTATGTTTCTAATCCAACACAAACGATTCATGGGCAGAATTCGGGTCAAACCGCTTTGTATGCGAAATTAGGGTTTTTACCTTTAAAATTAGGTCAAAGTTTAATTTGGAATTTAATTGATAATTATGGATCGATTTGAGAAGGGGTTGTGTTTTGTTAGGGTCTAGCTCGATCATCAGTACCGAAAAACGTATTCTGGACATCCACAAATCGTTTTATATGCGAAATTTGGGTTTGGAGTGTCATGGGTCGATTTTGACTTTAAAAGTCAACTATTGTTCATCAAATTTCTGCCCAGATTTCTGTGTCTCTCCTGACCACCGTAAGGTACGCCCCACCTGCCGTACCTTACGCTTGCTTGCATTCTCATTTTGGACCTTACGCTTGAAATGGCCTGTTTACGCTGGAACTTATGAAATCAGACGCTAAAATGCCTTTTTATAGAGCACCGTAATTTACGGTGCAGTGCGCCGTATCTTACGCTGGTGGTTTTGGCCCACCGTAATGCTACGCCACCCTCACCGTAGGTTTCGCTACCTTATGGTCTCCCACCGTAATTTACGGTCACTTTGGTCGTAATTTACGGTACCCTCTAATTTCATTTTCCAGTTTTTCCTTGCTTAGTGTTCTCACTTCTAGGGTCGAGTCGAGGTTCGAGAGGAGTCTTTCCTCATCATTTTTTTAGTTCCTTGTTCAGTTCTTGGGTGGTATCTAAAGTCGGGAGTAATCTAAACCCAATCAAAGATGTTTGAGCTTGAGTCGACCTATTTATATATAAATGCATATGAATGTATATATATATATATATTTGTACTTAATGCGCACATTATATAAACTCGTTGATAGGTCATGAGCATTGAGGATTCCTGGACTTTTGTAGCTCGTTGAACATTTGCAGTCCGATCTTAACTTACTTTTAATCGGCAAAGGTGAGTTTCGTACTTCCCTACTCAATTGAGATTCGGGCTGAAAAGTGTACATACTTGTTTGATTGTTGATTAACTGATTGATTGATTGTTCGATTGACATATAGACTTATTGCTCGATTGATTATGATTGCGATTATGAATATTTGTTGTGATTAGGATAGTTGTACATACATGGAAGACGATGATGCATTCAAAGAGTTGTAGATGTGGTGGGAAGGCTGCGGGTGACCCTATATATAAGCATCTATGGTTCTTTGAATGCAAAGTCGTACGAAGTGTAGGTACATTATGTTTCTTTGGTTGATTGATCGTTATATGGTCGTTTATTTGGTGAATCAAGGTTGTATGATGGTTATGTGATCGTATCAAGGTTATGAGGTTCATTAAATGATCCAATCAAGGTTTCAAGGTTTTGTGATCATTTAACGATCCAAATTATGAGATCATTTAATGACCCAATCAAGGTTTCAAGGTTTGTGATCGTTTAACGATCCAAATTATGAGATCATTTAATGACCCAATCAAGGTTTCAAGGTTTCAAGGTTATATGTTCGTATGATCGTTATGTTCGTTATATGTTCGTTATGATCGTTATGTTATATGTTCGTTATGATCGTTATGATCGTTATGTTCGTTATATGTTCGTTATAATCATTATGTTTCGTATGCTCGTTGTATATGATCGTTTGGTTATTTAACCAAGGTTACAAGTTCGTTGCATGATCGTTATAACCTAATAAGGTTATATGTTCGTTGTATGATCGTTATGTTCGTTGTATGATCGTTATGTTCGTTATATGGTCGTTATGATCGTTATACGTTCGTTATGTTCGTTATATGTTCGTTATGTTCGTTATATGTTCGTTATGATCGTAGTGTCGTTATGATCGTTATGTCGTTATGATCGTTATGTTCGTTATATGTTCGTTATGATCGTTATGTTCGTTATATGTTCGTTATGATCGTTATGATGTCGTTATGATCGTTATGTCGTTATGATCGTTATGTTCGTTATATGTTCGTTATGATCGTTATGTCGTTATGATCGTTATGATCGTTATGTTCGTTATATGATCGTTATGATCGTTATGTTCGTTATATGTTCGTTATGATCGTTATGATCGTTATGTTCGTTATATGTTCGTTATGATCGTTATGTTCGTTATGATCGTTATGTTCGTTATATGTTCGTTATGATCGTTATGTTCGTTATATGATCGTTATGATCGTTATGTTCGTTATATGTTCGTTATGATCGTTATGATCGTTATGTTCGTTATATGTTCGTTATGATCGTTATGGTTTTGTTATGCTCGTTATTTCGTTATGATCGTTATGTTCGTTATATGTTCGTTATGATCGTTATGTTCGTTATATGTTCGTTATGATCGTTATGTTCGTTATATGTTCGTTATGATCGTTATGTATGTGTTATGATCGTTATGTTCGTTATGATCGTTATGTTCGTTATATGTTCGTTATGATCGTTATGTTCGTTATGATAGTTATGATCGTTATGTTCGTTATATGTTCGTTATGATCGTTATGATCGTTATGATCGTTATGTTCATTATATGTTCGTTATGATCGTTATGTTCGTTATTTGATCGTTATGATCGTTATGTTCGTTATATGATCGTTATGTTCGTTATATGTTCGTTATGATCGTTATGATCGTTATGTTCGTTATATGTTCGTTATGATCGTTATGTTTGTTATATGTTCGTTATGTTCGTTATATGTTCGTTATGATCGTTATGATCGTTATTTCGTTATGATCGTTATGTTCGTTATATGTTCGTTATGATCGTTATGTTCGTTATATGTTCGTTATGATCGTTATGTTCGTTATATGATCGTTATGTTCGTTATATGTTCGTTATGATCGTTATGATCGTTATGATCGTTATGTTCGTTATATGTTCGTTATGATCGTTATGTTTCGTTATGTCGTTATATCGTTATGATCGTTATGATCGTTATGATCGTTATGATCTATGATCGTTATGTTCGTTATATGTTCGTTATGATCGTTATGATCGTTATGATCGTTATGTTCGTTATATGTTCGTTATGTTCGTTATATGTTCGTTATGTTCGTTATATGTTCGTTATGTTCGTTATATGTTCGTTATGCTCGTTATATCGTTATAACGTTATAATCGTTATGTCGTTATGATCGTTATGATCGTTATGATCGTTATGTTCGTTATATGTTCGTTATGATCGTTATGATCGTTATGATCGTTATGTTCGTTATATGTTCGTTATGATCGTTATGTCGTTATGATCGTTATGTCGTTATGATCGTTATGATCGTTATGATCGTTATGTTCGTTATATGTTCGTTATGATCGTTATGATCGTTATGATCGTTATGTTCGTTATATGTTCGTTATGATCGTTATGATCGTTATGTTCGTTATATGTTCGGTATGATCGTTATGTTTTGTTATGTCGTTATGATCGTTATGTTCGTTATATGTTCGTTATGATCATTATGTTCATTATATGTTCGTTATGATCGTTATGTATGTGTTATGATCGTTATGTTCGTTATGATCGTTATGTTCGTTATATGTTCGTTATGATCGTTCACCACCCCCTAAACCATTGATGATCGAGCTGAGGGTTCAAACGGTGGTCCCTCTGGTCATGTTTCATATGCTATGAAGGTTCAAGAAGGGATCAATAAACAAGATGTTAATTCTAGTGTTGAAACTAATCAAAAGAAACGTACTATTAATTTTCGCGCTTTAGAGTCTGATGAAAAAATGGAAGAAGTTGACATTGTTTTGCCAAGGGAATCAGTAAAGTGGTTCAAGATAGGTTTGCTAATACCTTATGTGGGTATTTCTTGGGTAAAAGACTAGCTTTCCCGGTTGTAGAGAATTATGCAAAGAATGTGTGGTCGAAATATGGTCTACAACGATTGATGATGAACTCCAATGGTTTTTTCTTTTTTAAATTTGCAACAAAAACGGGAATGCTGAATGTGCTTGAAGGAGGGCCTTGGCTGGTTCGTAATGTTCCTATCTTTCTCAATATGTGGACTCCGTCAACTATTTTGAGGAAAGAGGACATTAAAAAGGTAACGGTATGGGTGAAGATACATAACGTTCCTATAGCTGCATATACGGAGGATGGACTGAGTTTGCTTGCTACAAAGTTAGGTACGCCTAAATTATTGGATTCTTACACGTCTACTATGTGTTTAGAATCATGTGGTAGGAGTAGCTACGCAAGAGCTATGATCGAATTAACAGCTGATAATGCGTTTAAGGATGATTTAACTA
The DNA here is from genome assembly GCA_034093135.1 of Erigeron breviscapus. Taxonomy (NCBI): domain Eukaryota; kingdom Viridiplantae; phylum Streptophyta; class Magnoliopsida; order Asterales; family Asteraceae; genus Erigeron; species Erigeron breviscapus. Next base: position 71,964,949 of record CM067171.1, on the reverse strand, counting down.
TGGCAATTCCAAATATGGAAGGGGATGGGTATGTAAAGGAAACTATGAAAGTAGAATATGAATGGAAACCTCGTCGTTGTGATCATTGCAAGGTGTTTGGTCATGAGAATGTTAGGACCAGTTCACCTGGAACTGTCCAGTCACCAGTTCACACTGACCAGTTCACCAGTTGCATCTGGTGACCAGTAAACTGGTGACCAAGAAGATTTGTCGAGAAATATATTGAAGTCCAGTTGCACCGTACAGTTAACGCAACTGAAGACTTCCTCCAGTTGAGAACTGACCAAGTTGAAGAAACATTCCAGTTGAAGTCGAAGACAACAAATGGAAGAAAGAGAATGACAATGGCAGCGAAGCCCAGTTGGCATTCTAGTCAGTTACAAACTGGAGACCATCAGTGGAAAGCCCTTACAAAGCTTTACACTGATTACGAGGAATTGACTTGTATACTTTATGTACCTTTACCCGGATAATAAGCCTTATCTTATTATTTAAGTATTAAAAGGTACATAAAGGTGGTTATGTAAAGTCATTTTAACAAACGACTTTACAAAGCTTTTTAAGGAATTAAATGCTATTCCTTAAATGCTCCCAACCACATTTGTACGGCTAAAGTTAACATCCCAATGTTAACTTTGCCTATAAATACAAGTCATTGCACAACCAAGAATTACAAGTTACTTCACATACAAACGAATAACTTCATACTTTGCATACCTGCAATATTCTTGGTGAACTTGTGCAATATTCTCTCAATCGCTAAAAGGAACATTTCACTACTTTAAGTGTTTCGATTGTTGAAGAGAAATTCCGAGTATAGATCAATTGTATTTCATAGGTTGTTAGGATATTTACATTCGTGTATTATCTTGGTTCCGCATCAACCTTGTAATTTGTTTAATATCAATAAATAAATTACACTTTGAAAACTACATATTGTCTCATCAAGATTGTTTACAAGTTATTTGTATTATTGCATTGTTCTTTACTTATTGTCTTTTATATAAGTAATCTATCTAGAACTTGGTATATACCTCTGCAACTGGTCGTCTCCAGTTCAGTAAGTATATTGCAAAGTAACTCCACCATCGACATAGAGGTGTCTTCAGTAGTACCATCTAACAAGTTAGGACTTACAAGTGGTATCAGAGCAGAAGGCTAATAAACTTGCCTAGATCTGCAAAGATGAACACTACTGAAGGTGGAGATGGTTCTGGTTCAGGTGAAAACCCATCGAACACTAATGCACAACCTTTTCAAAACGTTAACACCAACCCTCCTCCTCCTTCTGCCCCAAACCACGTCCATGTACATTACTCCAACACTCCTGTTCCAAAATTTGATGGAAACAGTGAGACTTTTTGGTACATGGAAAGCTAGAATGCTGTTGCATTTTGGTGGTATTGAGAGGTATATGTTGAAAATCCTTAAGGATGGACCATATATACCTATGTCTATTGGGGTGAGTCCTCTTCTTGATCCAACTGGAAGAAGAGGCTCAAGGGAAAAGCCAGAAGACCATTGGTCTGATGAGGATCGCAGACTGGTGGACTTGGACACCAGACTGAAAACATGATCCTTGGGGCTGTCCCTGAAGACCTAATTCCAACACTTGTGTTGTTTCCCAGTGCCAAGTCTATGTGGGATGAATTAGTGATTCAATTTGAAGGAGGTGATGACACAATTGTCACCAGAAAAGTTGCCTTGAACAAGAAGTATGAATCTTTCTTTGCCTTGCCCAATGAAAGTTTAACTGGTACATACACCAGATTTTCTAGCCTCATCAATCAGTTGAGAGGTTTGGGTGTAGAGAAGGATAAGGATATTCTTCTTGAGAAGTTTTGTGATATTCTTCCTTCCAAATGGGAAAACATGGTTCTTGTCTTGAGACAAGGTAAAACTTTGCACACCATACTCTTGCATCGCTCTATGGAGCCTTCAGATTCACTGAAGATAATAATGCTGCAAGACTTGTGGCTGAGCAAGATGCCATGAACCATGCCCAGAGTCCCAAGGTTTCTAATACAATTGAGCGACCTTGTGCTGCTTTAATGTCTGCTGAGAGTGTCCAGGCACACTCGATGAAGGAGATGTTGAACAGTTTCTTAAACTCTGGGCTGACCACTGAAAACAGTAAAGGTTATGATGAAACTGACGATGATGATCTGGTCGCCATGATTGCTAAAACCTTTAATAGGTTTAAGCATAAATCTAAAAGATTTAATGGCCCCAACAATGCTTCCAGCTCCAGCTCTCTGGATAAGACCAATCTTACATGCTATAAGTGTGGCAAGAAAGGTCATTTTATGAAGGAATGCAGATCTAGTCAGTTGAATAAAACCAAACTGGCCCCTCTGTCCCTAATTACAATCGGCCTGATGATAGCTACAAAGCTAAATACAAGCAGCTTAAGGCCCAGATTGCCCTCCTGTCCATGCAAAAGGAAAAGGATCAGTGCTTAATGACACAAACTGAGGGAAAATGGGAGTACTCTGATGACTCATCTGATGATGAAGAAGAGGAAAGGGACATGTGTTTCATGGCCTTGGAAGATCACAACAGCAGCATGTGGTGAAAGATGATGTCATCTCTGGAAGATGGGTGGACATCATACTGAAAAAGGTATGTGATTATGATCACCAGGTTGACCCTGAATTAAAACTGGACCTGGCTGAATCATTAAGTGGTGATTTGGCATTTGTAGAAACTGTTAGAGCTGATAGTGAAAGATATTTAGACACTATCTTAATTGAACTGAACAATGTCAAACCACAACTGAATGATTTGCAAAGTGTCCAGTTGGCTCTCAAGGAGTCAGTTTTAAAGATTGAGGCTTTAGAACTTGATAATCAAAAACTGTCTTGTGATTTTGAAAAAGCTCAAAAGATTATCAAGTCTGGGTAAAAGCATCTGGCAAAAACTATGATGCATTTTCAAGAACTATCGATGCCCAGAAAAATGCATGGAAATCTGAAGATCTGGAGATGGCAGCTCTTATCCCAGATCTTCATGCATTGCCTCCAGCTCTCCAGGTTGAAACACCTTATGATCAACCTGAAGCTGTTGAAACTGAAACCAATGAGACCACCCCCATTGAGGTTAAAACTGGAGCCAAACAGGCTAAAGCTCCAGTCAAAAAGGCCACTGGTAACAAGCCTTTACCTCATAAGTCTAAGGAGCCCAAGACCCGACAGACTAAATCTCTAGTTGAACCAATGTCCAAGGTTCAACTGCCTGAACAAAACAATATTTTGGTTAATCTGGAAAGGCAACTCCAACTTTTGTCTCGGCAGGTTCAGAGTTGCACTGCCCGGATTAACAATCTGGAAGGAGGTTCACCACCTCCAGTTTTAAAACAAAATATTAAATCACTCCCTTGTGTACCTAAACAAAAGAATGTTCCATCTGGAACAAAATCTGGTAAACTTAAGGTGAGTAAGTATCAAATACCAATCGTTTTTACTTCTGCACTTGGAGCTGGTGATAATGCTCCAGATGTAGCCTCCAGTTCAACACCTCAACAATCAACTGTGGCTTCTGTAGAGAAGTCCAGTGGACCCATCAAGAAAAGATGGGTTCACAAAAATAACTAATGATTTTTGTGTGTGTGTAGGGCAATCGAAAGAAAAATATCTGGTATCTGGACAGCGCTGCCGGCCGGACTATGACCGGATGTAAGCCCCTACTGGAAGAGTTCACTGTCCAAGATGGACCGACAGTGACGTTTGGTAACGATCAATCTGGAAAGACTGAAGGATATGGTGTGCTCAATAATGGACAAGTCGAATTCAAAAGAGTTGCATTTGTGAATGGTTTGAAATATAACTTGATCAGTGTAAGCCAACTTTGCGATGATGGCTTCAGAGTATTGTTCGATATTGCACAAGGCACCATATTTAACAAGGATTGGGAAGTGGTGATGATTGCACCAAGAAAAGGGAATGTGTACATCATGGATATGGAACCAGCTCCAAAAGAGCAATGTTTCTATACCAAAGCTGATGAGGACACCAACTGGTTATGGCATAAAAGGTTATCCCACCTTAATTTCAAGAACATTAACAAGTTGTCTCGCAAACAACTGGTTGATGGGATACCCCAGATTTCCTTCAATAAGGAAAAGCCATGTCCAGGGTATGAGATGGGTAAGCAGAAGAGAGCCAGTTTCAAAACTAGGCAAAATTTTAGCATCACTGAACCTCTTCACATGCTTCATATGGATCTTTTTGGTCCAGTGAATGTTCAAACTAGAGCTGGAAAGAAATACACTCTAGTTCTGGTTGATGAATTCACCAGATATTGCTAGGTGGTATTCATCAGATCCAAAAGTGATGCACCTGCTGAAATCATCTCGCTTATCAAAAGAATTGAGCTCAAGTACACTCGAAAAGTTTGTCAGTTGCGAAGTGATAATGGTACTGAATTCCAAAATAAGGTACTTGAAACATTTTGCACTGACACTGGCATTTCTCAAACTTCTCATCAGTTCACTCTCCAGAGCAAAATGGAGTTGTGGAAAGAAAGAATCGTACACTGATAGAAGCGGCCAGAAGCATGCTATCTGAATCTGGTCTTCCCACCAGTTTTTGGGCTGAGGCAGTTGCAACTACTTGTCACACCCAAAACCGGTCAGTCTACATCAAGAGACATAAGAAGACTGCCTACGAAGTACTCAGGAATCGTAAACCAAATATTGGATATTTCCATGTATTTGGTTGTCCAGTTTATATACTGAACGATTCCAGTCAGCTTGGAAAGTTTGATGCAAAAGCTGATGAAGGGGTATTTTTAGGCTATTCAGATATTCGAAAGGCCTTTAGAGTTTATATATAGACTCCAAAAGGTGCATGAGACAATTCATGTCACATTCGATGAATCAACTGAAGCAATCAACAAGAGACCAAGCCTTGATATTTCTCCAATCATTCCAATCAACTTTGGTGAAACTGACCAAGTTCATCGGTCAGTTGTTTCACCAGAAGATGCTTCCAGTTACAACAAACTGGAACCAGTCATGAAGAAGAAAAGCACCAGTGACACATCATTTTATCCCTCCATCAATTTTAACTTACCACAGAATTGGTGATTGGATCAGATGTACGTGCCACTCCAATATCAGCACCAGTTCAAGCACCTACTTCTCCAGTTACTCATGAATTACCTTCAACTGAGGAATTTCATGATGCAAATCGAGACCTCATTGACTCTGATGAGGATGTAGAAGTTGTTTGGACTGATCCTTCTCCAGATGCTGCTGCAACTAAAGAAGATCTCCAGGTGACTTGCACTGATATTGTAGTTCACCAGCCTAGTCAATACACTAGATGGACTAAAGCCCACCCAATTGAACAAATTGTGGGTAATCCAACTAGTGGGGTTCAGACTAGAAGAGCCACCAGTGAGCAATGCTTAAACGTCACCTTCTTATCTTTAATTGAACCAAAGAAGATTGACGAGGCTATGGCAGACCCAGGCTGGGTGGAAGCTATGCAAGAAGAGCTCCTCCAGTTTGAAAGGAACAATGTTTGGGAGCTTGTTCCTTGTCCACCAGGGTTAAAGAAAGAACCTATTGGTACCAGATGGGTCTACCGAAATAAAATGGATGAAGATGGTCATGTTGTAAGAAACAAGGCCAGACTAGTTGCCCAGGGTTATTGTCAAGCAGAGGGCGTTGACTTTGATGAGACTTTTGCTCCAGTTGCAAGACTTGAAGCCATTAGAATATTCTTGGCTTATGCAGCCCATCTGCAGTTCAAGGTCTTCCAGATGGATGTCAAAAGTGCGTTCCTTAATGGAACATTGGAAGAAGAAGTTTATGTTAAGCAGACTCCAGGTTTCATCGATGAGAAGCATCCTCATTGGTTTATAGACTGAACAAAGCATTGTATGGTCTAAGACAAGCCCCAAGAGCCTGGTATGATACTTTAACTAAACATCTTCTTAAAAATGGCTTTCAAAGAGGTGCAATAGATAATACCTTGTTTATCTTGAAAGAAAGAGGTAATATCTTATTGGTACAAATTTATGTTGATGACATTATTTTTGGTTCAACTGATGATGCAATGTGTAAAAAGTTTTCTAAAATCATGTCATCTGAGTATGAGATGAGTTTAATGGGTGAATTAACATTTTTCTTAGGTCTTCAGAGTAAGCAAACTGAAAATGGAATTTTCATAAACCAAGGAAAATATGTCAGAGATTTGTTAAGAAAATACAAATATGATTCAATCCCATCGAAAAACACACCTATTGCAGCACCATTGAATTTGGACTCTGACCCAACTGGCAAACCAGTTAACATAACTGACTATAGAGGTATGGTTGGTTCACTGATGTACTTAACTGCCAGTCGACCAGATATAATGTTTGCAACATGTTTATGTGCCAGGTTTCATGCTAACCCTAAAGAATCACATTTGCACGCTGTAAAGCGTATCTTTAGATACCTGAAAGGGTGTCCTAATCTTGGTCTTTGGTACCACCCCAAAGGCTCAGATTAGATCTAATGGGTTATTCAGATTCTGATCATGCAGGTTGTAAGATTGATAGAAAATCCACAACTGGTGGTTGTCATTCCTTGGAGGAAAACTGGTGAGTTGGACCAGCAAGAAGCAGACTTCAGTCTCTATGTCCACTGCTGAGGCAGAGTACATTTCTGCGGCCAGTTGTTGTGCCCAGATTCTCTGGATCAAAAACCAGTTACTAATTATGGTCAGAAGTACACCAAGACCCCAATCTTTTGTGACAACACCAGTGCAATTGCTATCTCTCACAATCCGGTGATGCACTCAAAAACAAAGCATATTGACATCAGGTATCATTTTATTCGTGATCATGTTATGAAAGGTGATATTGAAATTCATTTCATCCCCACTGACAAACAGTTAGCTGATGGTTTTACTAAACCTCTCGATGAGAAAACTTTAAACATCTCATCAGCGAACTGGGAATGTTAAATCCTTAACTGGAGCTTTCTTTGTTATTGAACGCGTCAGTGACACTGATGAAGTTCTCCAATTGAGGAGGTCCAGATAATCTTTGCTCGCCAGGCTATCGAACGCCTTTGTGATACTATCTTGGCACTAATTGATTACTGGATCATCATTTTAGGGGAAAGACTCAAAATAATTTTCTGACCAAAATTCGTTTTTGTTTGAAAATGCAACTGGAGAACTCTTCAGTTGGAAACTGGTACTGGACTGATCCTCCAGTTACCAGGTTCAGTCTTTGTCTAATTTTTATAACGTTACAAATACTTGGTCTATATGTGTGACACGTGATGATACTCGAGTGTTTTAAACCACTTGATATCGTGATCTGACGTGTTGAAACCATTTTTAGTACTTGACAACTGTTTGTGTTGGGAAAACAAAAAGTGAGTGGGGTCATGGGTAAAGTAAGCCGTCGTAGCATTTAATGCTGACATGGTAACATTTAATGCTTACATGGAAAATTATATTTTATTTTCAAAATATCTTCGAAAATGTTTTGGTTTAATAAAATATGATTTTTGGGTTTACATTGGGATCTTGAATCCCCTTATAAATACCCTTATTTACTTCATAACTCATTTACTTTCTTTTTTCATTCTCTTCATTTACTCTCTTCATTTACTTCCAATCATAAATTTCAATTTCATTCTTCTCTTTGCTTCTCAAATCAAAACCCTAATTCCTAAATTTCAATTTCATTCATGGCACCTAAATCATCCCGTTCAAGAGATGTAAATCTCTTGACTGCTCCCTACAATCCCTCACCAGATGTCCCCCAGGCACCTGGTGCTCCTTATAGTGCAGCCCTAAAATTAAACCCTAATAATCCTTTGGCTAGCCTACAAGGTTCTCAAGGGTCTAATACCCTTATTGGTAGAATCAGAAGGTTTTTGAAGGATTCTCCAATAGGACCCTTATTCACTAGAAACCCACGCAAGATGTATCATGAGTACTTGTGTGAGTTCTGGTTCACTGCCACACTTTCTTCCGATTGTTCCTCCATCAGTTTCACGTTAAAGGATGGAACAATCAAGTGTACCTTGGATGTAGAAGTATTGAGGGATGCTCTTCACCTCAATTACTGGAGAGAGGGTGAGTCTCCAGTTGTCTTAGCCTCTAATGTTAATTTTCGTCAAGTACTCCTTGAGATGGGTCATAAGGAGTGCTTGGACAATGATGGTGTGTTGAAGACCAAGGGTGCTATGACCATGAAGGGTCTTACACCTTCATGGAGGTATTTCTTTGTACATCTGGTTGAAAGTCTAGGTGGGAGTTCAGGTGGTCTTGACCAGATCAACTCTTCACAAGCAGAGATGGCTTACTGTTTATGGAAGGGGTTGAGGGTGGATTTTGCTGATATATTGTATAGGAGTCTAGTGCAAAAGCTAAAAGGCTCCAGGGGTGTGTGTATCCCCTTTTCCAGATTTCTCTCTTTATGTTTCAAGCAAATTCTAGGTGAAGAAGAGTATAGAAATACAGACTCTCCGTTCACAAGGCCAGATGTTTTGAGGAATTTAGACTCTCTTGTTTCTGAAGCTGGAGAGGTCGAGATTCCAGAGCAGATGCGGCTGGCATTTGCTAAAACTGATGCACCTTTGGAAAGTGAATCAGAAAGACAACTGGGCGGGCCTCAAAATAATGAGGGACCCTCCAGTTCGTCTCAAGTTGTGGTTGAGGATAGAACAACCATAACTGAAGCCATTCCTATCACGTCTATCCCTGGTGAAGATGCCTCGGCATCTGATCCTCAAACTGATGAAACCATCCAGGTAACTGGAACTGGTCATCAGGAGCCTGAACTTGATGTTCAGCCATCCCTATCATTTATGAATCTAGGCATAAATGAGGATGAGTTCCATCTTGAATCTTCGGATTCAGAGGGAACACAAGATGATCAAGAAATGGTTGATGCATCTGTACATGCTCAACTCCCTTCTTTCTCTGATCAACCCCTATAACACCAAGTTTCAGTTTCCCATCCAGATACGCTTACAAATATTTCCCCACAAAGAACTCAATCAACACCGTCGCCGTTGGTCATACCTGAGCATTCTCAGCCTGACCAACACATTGAATCTCCTCAGCGTTCTTTTTCACCCCCAATTTTTCCTTCTTCTGCCACTGGAACAACTGGAGAGGCTTCCTTTGTTATACCTCCTCCAGTTGAACTGGTGCAGCCTGCTACTGGTCCAGTGACAACTTCTCCTTTGTCACTGGAAGCTCAATTTGTCTCCTTCTCAACCGATATCCAAAACCTGATCAAACGGGTGGAGGGTGTTCATAAGACAATCGAGCAAATGCCAAGTCCATTTCCAAATTCAACAAGGACACAATCATAAATTCTAAGGTTGTTGATTTGGGAATAAACAAGTTTGCTGCCAATGAGGACTTGGTATTTCAGAAGTTGAATGAGTTAGTCACCAGCTGTAACAATCTGTCCACATCATTGAAGGAAGCTTTTGACTTAACCCATTCCAATGTCAATACATCTATCTCCAACCTATTGAGTAACACTGTACGATCATCAGAGGTTGATCTGAAGGAGATAGAGAGGCAGGTCAAGGAGTTGTTTGAAAGACCTGGCCTTAATGTAGTTGATATTGGACAGCAGGTGGCCACTTCTGTTGGCCAGATGATTGATGAAAACTGGCTAGTCGAGAAGATGAACTGGTTAAGAAGGTTATGGCTGAATTTGCCAAGCTCCCACCTCCTCAGATTAATCTGGAGCCTCTGGCACTTGAAGTTAGGCAGTTAAGGGGAGCAGTTAATGCTATGAACACTCAGTTAGCCTCTCACACTTCTTCAATCAATAAACTGGTAACTGAAGTGGATAGTTTGAAAAGAAAGATGCTGAAGTGAAGGAACAAGTGGTTAAAGGTTTAGATGAAGACTCAAAATTGTTGAAAGACTTGAAGACTGGACAGGACCAAACTGCAGCCAATGTATTGGTCCAGTCTCAAGAGATTAACCACTTGGAGATCCTTTAGAATGATTTGCACTGTGTTTAGAGAGTGCAAGGATATGCAATCGTGGCAGCCTCTAGCCCGTTTGCCCTCCAGTAATGAAGACTGGGCAGCCATTCGTGCAGGTCTCGATGCTGCCAAGGGGGAAAGGGATAGAAGGAATATCCTTGCACCTGGACCAAAATATCCTTGCACCTGGACCAAGACTGCCAGGTCCAGTTAGTGCAAGACAACTGGTAGAAAGGACTGTTGTTGGGTCAGATGAAGGTGATGACCAGCAGCAGGTTATTGAACAGTTTGAAGATGTTGTTGATAGGGGGAATAAAGGTAAAGGAAAGAAAGTTGTGCCGGCCACTGGTGAACAAGCAAAAACAACTGGTACTGAAGCCAGTGTGTTAGAAACTGGCAACGTTGATCAGCTTCCTCCAGTTTCAGAAGATGTTAGTAGGCAACTGGCAAGGCTTGGAGATGCAATTAAGGAGAGAAAGAAACAAATGAGGGTTAATCAAGCAAAAGATAGAAATACTTTAGCCCCAACTCTTCTTGATATAAGTGATGGTCGTCTCCTGGGCATGACACTTGCAGAATATGCCAAAGTCAAGGCTGATCCCAGAATTATTAATGCACTGAAAGAACAACTGGAGATTGAGCTTGACAAACACTATAGGGAGGATGAGGCTGAATATGATGCCAGGTGTTTAAATATCACATTGGATAAGGCAAAGAAGTAAGAACTGAAGGAATTCTCAAGAGGGCTGAACATGTCAAGAAGGTGGTCAAACAGGTGCTGAATCCACCCAAGTCCAAAGGTAAACCTAAGATGTTGCCAAAAGATGCTGACCTTAGAACCTGGGTGGAAACAACTGAACCTTCAAGTGAAGATATCAAAGCTGCAGTGCATAGTATGAGCACTGGCCAGATCAAACTGGCCAATGAATCTGAAGCTAGAGAGTACTTATCTGAAGTGCAACAGCGGAGATATCACCCTGGTAAGATTGTTGATATGAAAGTTTTTATCAAACCAGGTACCAAACACTTCACAGTTGAGGTTCAACACCTTAATGGACCCATGAGGCAAACTGAGAATCCTGACGTACTTTCCTATGGGTATTCGGAACTGGTGGAAATGGCAAAACTGTTGGAGGCCAAGCAACAGAAGAATAAGGTCAAAAGAGGATGGATGTTTGTTCTTCAAAGTCTGCTCAAGTTTAAAGAAAATATTGAAGAGAGACTAAATGTTGATCCAGAAGACAAACAGCTCATTTCTACAGTTGCCAAAAGAAGAAGAACTGGCGAAGGGCCATCTGTTTAAGTTCTTTCTTCATTTTATCTTCTTGTAATTTGTTTTACATTCTGTAACTTGTGTAAATTTCATTCCTTGTACAAATGAAGTTACCAGTTTGTAACCACAAGGTAGATAAAAGATTAAAATCTAACAAACATAAAAGAAAAAACTAAGGCATTTATTGATCTATAAAAATGCCTTAGATAACTTAAATAGATTTAAATCAAACAAGTCTCTATAGTTCACACTTGTATAGATACAAAAACTAGAAAAGACTTAGACTATATTTCTAGACAAATAGGGGGAATTTGTTAGGACCAGTTCACCTGGAACTGTCCAGTCACCAGTTCACACTGACCAGTTCACCAGTTGCATCTGGTGACCAGTAAACTGGTGACCAAGAAGATTTGTCGAGAAATATATTGAAGTCCAGTTGCACCGTACAGTTAACGCAACTGAAGACTTCCTCCAGTTGAGAACTGACCAAGTTGAAGAAATATTCCAGTTGAAGTCGAAGACAACAAATGGAAGAAAGAGAATGACAATGGCAGCGAAGCCCAAGTTGACATTCTAGTCAGTTACAAACTGGAGACCATCAGTGGAAAGCCCTTACAAAGCTTTACACTGATTACGAGGAATTGACTTGTATACTTTATGTACCTTTACCCGGATAATAAGCCTTATCTTATTATTTAAGTATTAAAAGGTACATAAAGGTGGTTATGTAAAGTCACTTTAACATACGACTTTACAAAGCTTTTTAAGGAATTAAATGCTATTCCTTAAATGCTCCCAACCACATTTGTACGGCTAAAGTTAACATCCCAATGTTAACTTTGCCTATAAATACAAGTCATTGCACAACCAAGAATTACAAGTTACTTCACATACAAACGAATAACTTCATACTTTGCATACCTGCAATATTCTTGGTGAACTTGTGCAATATTCTCTCAATCGCTAAAAGGAACATTTCACTACTTTAAGTGTTTCGATTGTTGAAGAGAAATTCCGAGTATAGATCAATTGTATTTCATAGGTTGTTAGGATATTTACATTCGTGTATTATCTTGGTTCCGCATCAACCTTGTAATTTGTTTAATATCAATAAATAAATTACACTTTGAAAACTACATATTGTCTCATCAAGATTGTTTACAAGTTATTTGTATTATTGCATTGTTCTTTACTTATTGTCTTTTATATAAGTAATCTATCTAGAACTTGGTATATACCTCTGCAACTGGTCGTCTCCAGTTCAGTAAGTATATTGCAAAGTAACTCCACCATCGACATAGAGGTGTCTTCAGTAGTACCATCTAACAAGTTGGGACTTACAGTTAACCATGGGTGCCCTAAGGCTGTGAAACAGGTGCAGAAAACTCCTATTGTCGACTCTGAAGGGTTCCAGGAAGTATCCAAGAAAAAGAAGGCAACTTCTAAACATGTTGTGCATGTTAATAACCAAAAACAAAAGTTTGAATATAGTCCGGTTTCTAAACCGTCTAATTCTGGTATGACTGGTTCATCCAAGAATCATGTGAATACTGAAAATAGATATGAATATCTTAATGAGTATGGTGAATCAGAAAAGGAGCCAGTGATTGTTGAGAATAATGAGGCTAATAAGAAAGCCAGTTCTGCTGGAAACAAACAACATATGGCTGGTACAGAGGAAGAACTTGGAGAGGATGAAGTAGAGGAGACCTATATTGAATTTGATGAATATATGAAAAAGAATACTCATGAAAAGAATCAGTCTGAGGGGGCAAGCACTCCCGGTGAAACTGGTTTAAATGGGTAGTATTGCAGCATGGAACATACGGGGGTTGAACCGCCCCCTCAAACAAAAGGAGGTTCGACAGGTGGTTAATGAGAATCATTTGAATGTGTGTGCTATCTTGGAGTCGCATGTTGATGTTTTGAAACTGTTTGATGTATGTAAGAAGGTGTTTAAAACCTGGGACTGGACGTCGAATGGGAATTCTTGTGATAAGGGCACTCGGATTATCTTGGGATGGAACGCTGAGGTGGTAGATGTTATGGTACTTACCCAGACGAATCAAGTAATGCATGTCCAGATTATTTATAAACTTGACAAAAAAATCTTTCTTTTGCTCGTTTATTTATGCAGATAATCAATACAAAAGAAGAGGTGAGCTATGGAGTAACTTAGTTATGCATAAAGCGTTTGTAAGGGATAACCCTTGGGTGCTGCTTGGAGATTTTAATTCAGCATTAAACCTGGAAGATAACAGTACTGGGTCTTCAAACATTAGCATTGGAATGCGTGAGTTTAAGCAATGTGTTGAAGACATTGAGATGATGGATATAAACTGCTCAGGATTTCATTATACTTGGACTCAGAAACCTAAGAAAGGGACGGGAATTCTGAAGAAAATTGACAGAGTTATGGGTAATATCCATTTTGTTCGTACCTTTTTAGCTGCACATGCGGTTTTCCAACCATATAGAATATCTGATCACTCTCCGTGTATCCTGAAAATCCCAAATGTTTCTAGAGATCGGCCAAAACCATTCAAATTTCCTAACTTTCTAGTTCATAAAGAGGAGTTCAGGGATACGGTGCAAGCTTATTGGAGTAAAAGTGTTGATGGATGCAAAATGTATAGGGTGGTCAGAAAGCTTAGAAGCTTAAAACATCCTATAAGAAGCCTCTTTTTTAAACAGGGGAACCTCCATAATCGGGTCTCTAAATTTAGGGAGGAGCTCGACAAAATCCAGAAAGCCATAAATAACCCGGGAGACGAGGCTCTTAGAAATCAAGAGGTTGACATGTTGAACAATTTCAAAGAAGCAACTCTTGATGAAGAAAGATTCTTAAAGCAAAAAGCTAAGATTGAATGGCTCGAGGTTGGTGATGCCAACTCCAAGTATTTTCATAATTCTTTGAAAGCTAAACAACACCGAAGCAGGATTGAGAAGATTACTGATATTCATGGCTGTGAATATGAAGGAAGTGATGTGCCTAAAGCTCTTGTGACACATTATGCAAACTTCCTAGGGATTGCTGGACCAGAGATGGAGTTTGATTCGGATGGTACTTTCTTGAAACAGATTAATATTCTAAAAGCGAATAATATGGTTCGTATGGTTACAGATGATGAAATAAAAGAAGCCATGTTCTCTATTGACGATAATAAAGCTCCAGGACCAGATGGTTTTTCATCTCTGTTTTTCAAAAAAACATGGGATATAGTTGTAAAGGAGGTTTGTCTTGCAGTTCATGGTTTCTTTAAGACGGGATGGATTCTTAATGAAATAAATCATACATTTCTGGATCTGATTCCTAAGGTACCCACTCCTGGTTCTGTTTCTGATTATAGACCTATTTCGTGCTGTAATGTTATATACAAATGTATTAGCAAAATCATTACAACTAGAATCATGGACGGGTTAGAAGATATAGTGGATATCAACCAATCAGCGTTTATACCTGGTAGGCGAATTTCTGACAATATCTTACTTACTCAAGAGCTTATGCATAATTATCACAGAGATATTGGACCTCCCAGGTGTGCTTTCAAAGTAGACATTCAGAAAACATACGATACGGTTGATTGGGAGTTTCTGAGAGTGATTTTGGTTGGCTTTGGTTTTCACTCCACTATGGTGAATTGGATTATTACATGTGTTACTAGTGCTTTATTTTCTTTGAGTATTAATGGTAATATCCATGGCCTTTTCCAGGGCAAGAGGGGCTTAAGACAAGGTGACCCCATGTCACCGTATCTCTTTACTCTTGTTTTGGAAGTATTAACATTGATCTTGCAGAAATTGGTCAGAGAATCTCCTCACTTCAGATTTCATAACCAATGCAAAGAGGAGCGCATTATTAACCTTTGTTTTGCAGATGATCTATTTCTCTTTGCTAGGGGTGACCTTGCATCTGCCAAAGTTCTAATGGAGGGTCTGAAGTTATTTACAAAAGCTTCGGGGTTGACACCGAGTTTAACAAAGAGCACAGCCTTTTTTTGTAATGTACCTGATTATGTCAAACTGGCTATTCTCAACTTGATGCCGTTTGAAGAGGGCTTGCTACCTGTAAGGTATCTTGGAGTTCCATTGATTTCATCACGTTTGTTGTATAAGGATTGCAAGGTTCTGGTTGAAAGGATGGAAGCTAGGATCACCGATTGGAAAAACAAGTCGCTTTCGTTCGCAGGAAGGTTACAACTCATCAACTCTATTTAATGTTCGATGCACATTTATTGGGCGTCAGTTTTTATTCTTCCGATCAGTATTATTAATGAGCTTGAGAAGAAGATGTGTGGTTTTCTTTGGTGCCAAGGCCCCATGGCAAAAGGAAAAGCGAAAGTGGCTTGGAAAGACTGTTGTCTTCCAAAATATGAGGGGGGATTGGGTATTAGACGTATTCGTGATGTTAATAAGGCCTTAATGACGTCACATATTTGGAGTATAATTAACAAAAGACGTTCTTTATGGGTGAATTGGATTTATTCCAACAAGCTTAAAGGACGAATCTTTTGGGATATACCATTACGTCCAGGTAGTTCTTGGGGATGGAGAAAAATCTTATTGATGCGAGAATCCATTAGACCTCATATTAAATACCGAATTGGGAATGGGGACTCTACTTCAGCATGGTTTGACTCTTGGTTAGATATTGGTCCATTGTGTAAGTATATCTCAAATAGAGAGATTGCACGAGCTGAATTTAAAAGGGACGAATCTTTTGGGATATACCATTACGTCCAGGTAGTTCTTGGGGATGGAGAAAAATCTTATTGATGCGAGAATCCATTAGACCTCATATTAAATACCGAATTGGGAATGGGGACTCTACTTCAGCATGGTTTGACTCTTGGTTAGATATTGGTCCATTGTGTAAGTATATCTCAAATAGAGAGATTGCACGAGCTGAATTTAAAAGGGACGCACGAGTTAGTGAGCTGGTTAATAATGGTAACTGGAATTGGCCTATAGCTTGGTATTAAACCACCTATTATCCATCCAAATTCACAAGATGTTATTTTTTGGAAAGATGGTAAGGGGGCGGAAGTGGTGTATTTAGCAGCTGTTACATGGGATTGTGTTAGAATTCATCAACAAAAAATTCCTTGGGTTGAAATGGTGTGGTTTCCTCCTTGCATTCCTAGGCATTCTTTCTTAGTTTGGTTAATTATGAAAAGGAAACTGAAGACTCAAGATAAGCTCAGGAAATGGGATGTTAGTGGCGCGACTAACTTGAATTTGATTTGCTGTCCACTTTGCAAAAGTGGACCTGATTCTCATGAACATATTTTCTTTGAATGTGTTTATGCGTTGCAGGTGTGGAATTTGGTTAAGCCTCTAGCTATGATGCAACACGTTTCATGCAAATGGGACGACATTGTTGATTGTCTGCTCACTAAAGGACACCAAAATGTCACGAGGATAGTAATTGGCAAACTTCTTGTATCTGCTACAGCTTATTTTATATGGCAGGAGAGGAACAACAGGTTATTCACTTCTAATGAACGATCTGTTGCTCAATTGCGGGATATTATTGTTACAACGGTGAGGCTCAAACTTGTTACCATGAAATTCAAGAGGAAGACTACAGGGCTGAGTATTCTTGATCTTTGGAAGCTTCAAGATTCATAGACTTGTTGAGCGTGATGTTAAAGCACACTAGTTGATAGTTTTATTAGCTAGTATGATTTGTTATAGGGTTCCGGTTTTGCTATTGTTGTAGCTTGTTTCACATAATTACGGGGCTGTCGTATGTATGAATTAGTGTGATACTCTGTCATACTACTTGTATTAACTGTTTTTTGGGTGATATAAAAGCTTACCGGGGTTTAAAATCCCCTTTACCAAAAAAAAAAAAGCAGTTACCAATCTATTCTCAAAGTACTCTTGAAATGACGGTATCTGTCCATTATGTCTCCATTCTGCCTCTCTAAGATAGCCTCTAGCTATGATGCAACACGTTTCATGCAAATGGGACGACATTGTTGATTGTCTGCTCACTAAAGGACACCAAAATGTCACGAGGATAGTAATTGGCAAACTTCTTGTATCTGCTACAGCTTATTTTATATGGCAGGAGAGGAACAACAGGTTATTCACTTCTAATGAACGATCTGTTGCTCAATTGCGGGATATTATTGTTACAACGGTGAGGCTCAAACTTGTTACCATGAAATTCAAGAGGAAGACTACAGGGCTGAGTATTCTTGATCTTTGGAAGCTTCAAGATTCATAGACTTGTTGAGCGTGATGTTAAAGCACACTAGTTGATAGTTTTATTAGCTAGTATGATTTGTTATAGGGTTCCGGTTTTGCTATTGTTGTAGCTTGTTTCACATAATTACGGGGCTGTCGTATGTATGAATTAGTGTGGTACTCTGTCATACTACCTGTATTAACTGTTTTTTGGGTGATATAAAAGCTTACCGGGTTTAAAATCCCCATTACCAAAAAAAAAAAAGCAGTTACCAATCTATTCTCAAAGTACTCTTGAAATGACGGTATCTGTCCATTATGTCTCCATTCTGCCTCTCTAAGATAGCCTCTAGCTAGTTGTTGAAACTGATTGTCATGAAAGAATTTTAGATATCAAAAGTAAAAATAAAAAGAAAATATAAAATATAAAATGCAGGAGATCAGAATTACAATATTGGGCAAATACAAAGATATCTTACTGCTTTCTTTGAAGCATAAACCACATATTCTCTTCCTTCTTTAGCGAGCTGTTTCTCCATTTCAGCATACTCATTAAGCAGAATTTGGTAAAATGGTTTAAGATATCCTGGAAGTTGCTCCATGGAACTAATTTCCCATCTAAAAATGACGATATCATTAAACACATATGATAATATGTGTACATTTTAACATGCAAAGGATAACTAAATTATATATTCAACTTAACAAATTAATTAAAAGATCTAACAAATATGGGCATGCATATGTAACATCATTAATTACCAGCTTATGGCATCGGTTAGAAGTCGAAGCTCCTAAATAGTTGCATATGCATCAAATGTGTCATCTAACACCAATACACTAGTTGTGCAATTTTTGTAGTTATAATTCTGGCTTCAACGTGATGAGGCTCCAAAAATACTGCTAATACCCAAAGGTATAACTCTGGCATTTTATCCCTTGTATATGGAGATATCGTTTGAAATTTCATGTCTTTAGACCATCTGAACAGAAAAGTGTAATTTATCAAATAATGTTATAATTCGTGATGCAGGTGGATTGAAAACCATGTATCGCTTTTTTTAAATGGAAGCAAGTATCACGTATAAAAATAAAAAAAAGAGAGAATTTTAAGCATATATCATGCTGATAAATATTTTAGATGAAATAAAAGTTTTATGATAGAAGGAGAATTGCAGGAAGTTTTCTATATATGTTGTGTCATGAAATAAAAGTTTCATTTGAATTATTTTTTGTAGCTACATCGCATAAATACTCATTGACATTTTGTTTTGTATTTGTTGTAACGTTGGTAACAAAATGTGAAATAACGTTGCTTGCATTGGTTAACTTACTTTGTGAGACGGGACAATTCATCCTTTTGCAGTAGTTGAAAAAAATTTAGATGTGCATTTGCAAGTTTTGGTAGTGGATCGTATGCGGAACATTCTTCTGAATAGTTGGAGAAAAATAGCCGTGCCTCTACTATTGGCAATCCTCGTTGAGAAGGAAATTTCAACGCTTGTTTCACCTGTTCTGCGAGAGTCTTGTCAAGAGTATCCACCACACTCGTTAAATGTGATTCCGTGAAAGCAAAGGCCTCATCTAAAATTGATTCACCTCTTATTCTTAAATGTGAACATTCATAAAAACACAACATGCCCTTCACATCACTTGTAATGTGTTCCATAAATTTGCCGGAGCTAAAATCCTTGAATTTGTTAAACACATCTGTGAAACCATATGTAAATTAAGGATTAGCTAGCTCTCTAGAAACCAAAGAATTTTAATTTAGAAAGGCTTGCTTGACAATAAATATGTTTATGGGAAACACAATATATAAGTTTATTACCACAAGATAGTTTATATCCATGTTGTCTAAAGACAAGAAAGTTCACTGAAGTTGTATGCAGATCATATTCATTATATTCTTCCATGTTAAGCTCCTTGAAGATTTTGTCAAGTTGACACTCAATATCTTTGATGAAAAGATAGCTTAAACCAAGACGGCATACACAGTTAATTAAACTTAGTTTTTCATTTGAATCCATGTTTGGATGTCCCTTGGTTCTTTCATGGCTGCAACATAAGCATCCAGTACCTGGAAATGAAATTAAACAATTTTTTTTTAACTAAAAACATAAAATTAGCGCTTTTGTGTTGATATAACTGGACTAATTCGCAAACCTTGTTGTCCACAGAGAAAGATAGGAAACGATCACCCCATAATGAAGGAGGAAAGTTGGCGATAGGACGCACAATGGTGGTTTTGGTGTCTCTTTGGACGGTTGTATTGGTGTCAACCATGGCCATTTCTTGTAAGTATAGTAAATAAAGCTGTCTGTTTTAAACTTTAAAGTTTTGTTTGAGAATTAAGTAGTTGAATGTGTAAGGAGTCCTTGGTACTGTCTTGGGTATTTATAGCATGCATGCATCTATACACTCACTTTAAATAAAAATTTTCGGACCCCACATGCTTTTGAAACAAATAAACTTTAGATTTTAGAACACACCGTGTATGTTTGGCAATGGGATTTTTGGCGGCTTTTGGGGATTGGGCTTTGAGAT
This sequence comes from Erigeron breviscapus, assembly GCA_034093135.1. Taxonomy (NCBI): domain Eukaryota; kingdom Viridiplantae; phylum Streptophyta; class Magnoliopsida; order Asterales; family Asteraceae; genus Erigeron; species Erigeron breviscapus. The sequence continues at coordinate 71,944,970 of CM067171.1, read as the reverse complement.
TTAAAATAAAAGCTCCTCTTAAAAAATTTAGCCCTGTTTGGATGGAGAGGCTATGAGATTTTATTTTTAAAATAAAAGCCCCAATGGGCTTATAAATAAAAGCTCCTTGAAGAAGCGTTAAAAAAAAGCTCCAACCCCTAATTATCAAAATTACCCAAATAACCTTTGCTTATCTTGTTTAGTTTATTGTGGAAACGGCCACCAATTAAAGACTTATGTTAATTAACTGTAAAATGCATGCTTATAAATGTTTTACATAGTTCTAGGTAAAATAAAATAAATATTAAAGTAAAACAAATAAAACAATAAGTTTTTCTTTATTGAAAATCATCGTGTATCAATATATATTTGTGATTCGTGAATCTTCGTACATCAATTTTAGCATGATCTAAAGGTCAAGATCTTGTCTTATTTGTTTTACTTTAATACTTGTTTTACAATAACCAACCCCTGTTTTACATTACTAGAATTAGTAACCATACGTCTAAGTATCACATTTTAAAAACAGAATTTAATGTATGCATCAACTTAACTTTTTTCCTGCTATTTTTTTCCAAACATTCAGTAGTGATACGACATCAAAAAAACTTCACCGTATAATGGTAAAACCTTGCACGTACCCTAGCCAACGAGATGTTGATCATGGACCGTTACAAATATTCTGAGGGAAAAAACCCCAAAGCTTGTTATCCATGAGGATCGAACTCAAGAATTTGGGTAAAACCGGGAATGCCTCTGACCAGTTTACATGACCATCATCGACTAACTTTTTGCCCAACCATCATTGACTACTTTATCAACATTGGCTAGCAAATCAGCAAGTTATTTAAAGTATGACTGTTTTGGTTATACCTTTTGTCTTTAAAACGAGATTTGTCCCCCGGGCGTTGCCCCGGGAGACATTACGTAACATCTACACATGTGGCAAAAATTATATAAAATGAAACTTTCGTGACAAAAGTTAAAAAAAGAAAAGTTATGTGGTAAAAAGTAAAGAAAATAAAACTTTTGTGGTTGAAGTTGAACAATTTAAAGTTATGTGGTAAAAAGTTAAGAATATGAAACTTTGTTGACAAAAGTTAAAGATCCAAAAGTTATGTGGTGAAAAGTAAGGAAAATGAAACTTTCGTGTCAAAAGTTAGAAAAGGAAAAGCATAAAAAGAAACGAAAAGAAAACTTTCGTGCCAAAAGTTAAAAAATTGAAAGTTATGTGGCGAAAACTCAAAGTTATATGGTCAAAAGTAAAGAAAATGAAACTTTGGTGGCTGAACTTGAAAAACTTTAAGCTATGTGGTAAAAAGTTAAGAAGTTGAAACTTCGTTGACAAAAGTAAGAAATCCAAAATAGTGTGGTAAAAAGTAAAGAAAATGAAACTTTCGTGTTGAAAGTTAGAAAATAAAAAGTATAAAAAGTAACAATAACAAAACTTTCGTACGAAAAGTTAAAAAAATTGAAGGCAAAAACTCAAAGTTATGTGAAAAAACTAAATAAAATTAAGCTTTCGTAACAAAAGTTATGTGGTAAAAATTGTTGACAAAAGTTAAAAAAAACAAAAGTTATGTGGTGAAAAGTAAGATAATGAAACTTTCGTGCAAAAGTTAGAAAAATAAAAGTATAAAAAGTAAATAAAACAAAACTTTCGTGCGAAAAGTAAAAGAAACGAAAGTGATGTGGCAAAAAGTAAAAAGGCGAAAACTTTAGTAAATTTATGTGATAAAAAGTAAAGAGAATGAAACTTTCGTGGTAAATGCAAGAATGGTCCCTGTGGTTTGTCCGTTTTTGCAAATGCAGTCCCTTTCTTGATTTTTTAGCAACGATGGTCCCTGAAGATATGTTTCAGTTGCAATGGCAGTCCCTCTCTAACGGATCCGTTAATTAATGTCGTTAAGTTTCCCATGTGAGTAGCACGTGAGGGGTATTAATGTCTGTGTAGGTGAAAGGACATTAATACCCCTCACGTGCTACTCACATGGAAAACTTAACGACACTAATTAACGGCTCTGTTAGAGAGGGACTACCGTTGCAACTGAAACATGTCTTCAGGGACCACCGTTGCTAAAAAATCAAGAGAGGGACTGCCGTTGCAAAAAGCGACAAACCATGGGGACCGTTCTTGCATTTAACTCAAACTAAATAAAACAAAATTTTTGTGCTAAAAGTAAAAGAAACTAAGTGATGTGACAAAAAGAAAAACGGTAAAAGTTTCGTGGCAGAAATGTGAAACAATCCAAGTTTGCTCTAGCTAAGGAAACTTAGATTGTTATATATATATAAGGGTTAAATATCCCGGAATGTATGTAACTTGTCATTTTTTACTATTGTATGTATGCATCAAAAATTTTGAACGTTTTATGAAAGTATGTTGCTAAATTGAATGAATCGTGTAACAGGTGACCTGCTTGATGGTTAGCCGGTTACATTTGCTATTTTATGATACAAATGATACAAAAGTGTAGGAGTAATTAATTTTGCTATTTTCTGCCCAGAATGTTCAACCTTCATATCATCGTCATCATCAAGAAAAAAATCAAACACAAAATGAAATCCAACAAACTGTATCCAAGTGATTACACATTTACAAAACATATATAACCGTTCAGATCTAACTTTTAAATTCAAAATAAACACACAAAACACCATTATTATCAATCTAATCTCCGAATCGAATTTCCGGTGGTGATGGGTGGCCGACCACCATAGTCGCCGCCGATGTAGCTTTCAACTACCACCACCAATCCCGCCGTTGTAGGTATCACAACCTTGATTCATCGCTGCTCAATCAGTATCACAAACCTTAAAAGTGTTTTCATTGATAATGAATCTATTTAGATCCAAAAAATCGAGAAAGACAACAATGGTGACAACGAATCGATGCTCAATCAGATTTGATGGTGGCTTCACAGAGGAGGACGGCGGCGGCGGCGGGACTTGGCCGGAGTTCAAAGATGCTAAACCATGGAGATCAGATCTGAAATATATCTGTGTGTGTGTGTGAAAAATTGATCTGAAATATATCTGCTGGGTTATGAGCATATAAGCATTGTGGTTGGTTATATTTATTAAAGATTTGTTTCAAGAAAACGAATATGAGAAAAATAAATATGGATGAATCATGATTTTTGGTGGGTTTATTTTCTCATGAAGATGATGATAGATATAGACTCTTATGAGTATATGATACAGATACAAATGATATTATGTTTTTTTGATATACTCCCTCCGTCCCACTAGGAGTGTCCTACTTTGAATTTTCAAAGTCTAATATTTGCAACTTTGACCTTAAATAATTTTATTTGTGTTAGATGATACTTGATGAAAGTTATATGAATCGATTGTGTTTTAGACGTGTTTTTTAATGGTATAACTTTTATCAAGTTTTATATAACACAAAAGAATATATTTAAGGTCAAAGTTTAAAAATAAAGACTTTAAATATTTAAAGTAGGACACTTCTAATGGGATGGAGGGAGTATAAAATATATAGAAGTTTGATACAAGTAAGATAGGTTTGGTGGTTTACACTTTCCTAGATTCTTTAATAAATAAGTTTAATACAGATGATGATATTATGTTTTTTTTAAAAAAATTAAAATATATGACGTGGCTCCATCAATGACCGGCTAAAATTTTGACCCAACCGGTAATTACGTGATTCATTCAATTTAGTAGGTTAGATTACATAAAACGTTCAAAAAATTTTATGCATACATACAATAGTAAAAGATGACAAGTTACATACACTCCGGGATACTTAACCCTATATATAATGTTTCTGAATGTATTTTGTACTTTAAAGATCAAGATATAAAAGAAAATACTTCAATTTCACATATGTGTCAAGTAAAATAGAATCGACAGTCAATCCATCAACAGAAAGTCTAAACTAAATTGCGGTTTGGTACGTATTTGATCAGCAAGGTGTAAACAAGTTGGATTCATAATCGAAGATTATAATTAAGTGCAACCGAAGAAAATAATAATAAATAAATATAACACGTACAGAAGCACTTGGATTGAAAGCTTGTAATAACACAACATATCTTAAAGATACTGTATTAATTTGTGAGGACGCCATGTATGAAAGTTATACAAAAAATCTCAACTGATAAGGATTTCTGCCCATGTTGTTCTTTGTCTTTTTTTGACAAACAAATGAGGTAGCCACCAAAAAAACAAACTTGGCGGGTTATTCTACCCTCCAAAGTACTAGTTTATTACGGAGTATCTTGTACAACATGCACACCATCTTAGACCTCTTATGCTATATTCTTTAAACACATTAACGATTGGAAATAAAATCAATATATAATTTGAGATAAAAGTTACAGCACTAATCTTTAAAAAATAGAAAAATTCAGCCTCACATTGTCGTAATATTTTTCGATACTACATTAGTTTCCAATTCAAAGAGATAACGTGGACACGATAATAATATATTAATATGTATTTTATTTTTAATATTCGACTTTATATATTGGTCAAAGATACATTTATATGAAGAAAGTAAATAATATATAAAAGATATACAAACTATTCATATACTATATATAAAAAGGGTAATGGAGGGAACCCTAACCTCGGTACTACAATTGGATACAATCGACTCACCCCGTATGAGTCATATAATACTAATACAATACCTTCATCCTAATCCCCGCATGATCCGGGCACCCTGAAGGATCAAACTCGCGTCTTTAGAACTCCACATGTGGGCATAGGCTTCATTGGTAATGGATACCTTACAGAGATTGTTGTGCCAAGCAAGGATCGAATTTTGGACCTTATGGTCATCAAGTAGTTCTCTTACCACTAGGCCAACTCCTTGTTGTAAGGTAAGTAAGAGCCTCAATGTCGTCTTTTGTTAGGTCCAGATTTACTGGACTCGCTCCAGACTCGACTACTGGAGCCTTATTGAAGATCTGTCCAGAAACGTATTTTACTGGACCTACTCCAGACTTGGAATCTGGAGTCCCTCTGAAGATTTGTTCAGAAATAATGGAAAACCAGTGAGCAAATACTTGTATAGGAAATCTGGAGTATTCTCCAGATTAGCTCACTGGACTTCACCCCAGTCCAGATCTATTCTACTGAAGACATTCTCACTGAAGTCAAAGACTGAAGTTTGAAGAAAGAAGACTGACAAACAGTGGAGCCCACTGATAGTCTTACCAGATCTCCCGACTGGAGCCTTTATCAGTGTTCTAGACCTTACAAGTCTGAACACTGATATCGAGGAATTGACTTTATGCCTTTACACACTTTTACCCGGACATCCCAATTGTCTATTGATAAAAGTACATACGTGTGTAAAGGTGGTTGGTTAAAAGGACTTTATCCTTGTACCTTAACCAATGCATTTAATGTTCTTGTCGGTTCATTAAATGCATGCAACCATATTTGTACGGCAAATAAATTCATTGTTGAATTTATCTGCCTATAAATACAAATTCATATTTCTCGTTCAAATTACTTTTTAGCAATTTGGTGAACTTGCTTAAATACTCTCGATCTAAACAGTTATACTTCACAACTTTAAGTATATCGATCCAATGAGATTATTTAGCAAGTATAGATCACTTGTAATTCAAAGATTATTTAGATAGTTACATACTTGTAATATCTAGGTTCCGCAACAATCTTGTATTTTGTTTATCATCAATAAAGAAAATACACTTGAAAATTACATTTGTGTTCCATCATTTATTTACTTGTTTAAATATTGCTTAAGTCGTTTATTGCTTTATTTATATTCTTGCATTTATATTTAAAGTAATACTAGTCCTATTCTAGTTCATACTTGACTTGTTATTTTACACTCGTGGGTGAAACCATCGTGTGAGGGACTTTACAATTGGTATCAGAGCAGAAGGTTAATATACTTACCTAGATCTGTTTCGCGATGGCAATCCCAGAAAATACTCAAGAAACTCATGAAACTAATCTTAATGACCCATCAACTGGAAATAACAATCCACCACCTCCTCCTCCTCCTGCTTCTCCACATGTGCATGTGCATTATTCAAATAATCCTGTTCCTAAATTCAATGGGAGCAGTGATGAATTTGGTACGTGGAAAGCTAGGATAATATTGCATGTTACTGGTATTGAAAGGAATATGATGAAAATCTTAAATAAAGGACCCTATGTGCCAAGACTTCCTATCAATGCACTTCTTGACCCTACTGGATCAAGAAGTGGAAGGGAAAAGAGAGAGGAACACTGGTCCGAAGAGGAGAAAAGATTGGTAAATCTTGATACACTTCTTAAAAATATGATCCTCGGGGCTGTTCCAGAAACTCTTATTCCCACATTAGTTCTCTATCCCAGTGCCAAAAGCATGTGGGATGAACTGGTGAACCAGCATGAGGGAGGTGATGATACTGTTGTTACCAGAAAAGTCTCCTTAAACAAAAAGTATGAGTCATTTTTTGCTCTCCCCAATGAGTCTCTTACTGGTACTTACACCAGATTTATGAGTATTATTAACCAGTTAAGAGGACTAGGGGTTGATAAAGACAAGGATATACTTTTGGAGAAATTTTATGATATTCTTCCAACAAAATGGTCTCACATGATTCTGGTCTTGAGGCAAGGTAAAACCTTGCATTCCCATACTTTGTCAACATTGTATGGAGCCTTCAGATTCACTGAAGAAAATCAAGCCCAAAGGATTGAGGCAGAAAAAGATTCTTTTAATCATGCTTCCAGTAGTTCCACAGTGGTCACTAATACTGTACCACCTTGTGCGGCATTAATATCTTCTGAGAATGTATTTTCTATGAAGAAGATGATGTCTGAACTAATGGATTCTGGAGTCTGGAGTCTGTAATGATATCTCTCCAGACTGTGATGAAACTGACAATGATGACCTGGTTGCAATGATGGCCAAAACGTTTAACCGTTTTAAGGCCAGAACAAATAGGCCCACTGGAAAACATGCACCCAGTTCTTCCACTGACAAGACCAATCTGACATGCTTTAAGTGTGGCAAAAAAGGTCATTTCATGAAAGAGTGCAAGTCCAGTCAGTTTGTCTCTCAGTCTGGTCCAACTGCTTCTTATAACAAGCCTGATGATAGCTATAAGTTGAAATACAAAAATCTTAAGGCTCAAATTGCTCTCTTGTCTAAACAAATGGAAGATAATAATAAATGCATGATAGCAACCACTGAAGAAGCATGGGTTCCCTCTGATGATTCGTCAGTCGATGAAGAAGAGGAAAGAGACTGTTGTTTTATGGCTCTGGCAGATCAAGAGCATCTGGTGAAGGATGATGTCACATCTGGTCGATGGGTAGACATTGTTATTAAAAAGGTTAGTGATTATGATAATGAAATTGATCCTGAACTTAAATTGGACATTGCTGAAGCTCTAAATTCTGATTTAATTTTTGTGGAAACTGTTAGATTTGACAGTCTAAATGGCTTAGAAACAGATTCCTCTGAAATAGCTGCCTTAAAATCAAAATTAAAAGAACTTCAAGATATTGAACTGGCATTTCAAGCACAAGTTTTGGTAACTGAACAACTGGTTCAAGAAAAACATGACCTGGAAATAATTTTGCAAAAGAAAAACAGGTTATTCAATCATGGCTTGAAACAAGAAAGCCATATGATGCTGGAGTAAACCAATTTCCATCCCAAAAACGTGCATATCTGGATGGAAATACTCATATTGCAGCATTAATACCAGTAATTGACCGGTTACCAGAGGAGGTTAAACCTAGTACCATATATGATGAACCTTCTACCCCAAAATCTTGTATAATACCAGCTCAATTTTGGAGGTCAAGACTGGAGCATCCCAGATGACTGCTCCAGTTAAAAAGGTCAATAAGCATAAACCTTTGCCTCAGACTGTTTCTAATGAACCCCTGGTTCAAAGGAAAAAGAACAATTCCCTTCCTAAGCCAAAAGTCCAGTCAACTGGAAAGACTCAGGTTTCATCTGAAGAATCTATTTTGTTAAGGTTGGAGAGCCAGTTTCAACTACTGGCTCGTCAGGTTCAAAGTTGTTGTGACAACCGCCAAAATTTCAGGTTGATTAATTTACTATTACGTGTACTATTTAAATTTTTGTTGATCAAACAATATGAACAAACATTTTATGGCATAATAAACTGAACAAATATTTTTTTGATAAATTATGGATAACTATTGCCAAGAACTCAAATAGTTATTTGAGAGTTGCTTGGAAATATTTTTTTCATACTTATACTATCAATAACCGTATTTATGAATAGTACCGTATTTATGAATAGTAACCGTACTTATGAATAGTACCGTATTTTGAATAGTAACCGTATACATGAATAGTACTGTATCAGTGAATAGTAACCGTATCCAGAAATCGTATTCATGAATAGTGACCGTGAATAGTTACTATAAATAGTAACGGTAAATAGTAAAGGTAAAAAGTAAATTGTAAATGGTAAAGGTAAAAAGCATATTCCAAAGAATATGCTAAGGCATATTCCAAAGAATATGCTAAGGCATATTCTAAAGCATATTCTAAAATTATTTTCTATAAATAGCGACCTTAGTTTAATTATAAAACTCACACCATTTATATTCACTTCTAAAATCTCTTTTATAATCACACAAGACTAAGTACGTCTAAGTGATCTTCTTCTACAACACTAAGGTGAGTTTTCATACTCCCCTTTTCAATTATTTATACATTTATTTGGGGACTGAGATACATGCAATAAAACTACTTGTTATACTTATATGTATATTTTCAAAGTTATATACTTATATGTATATTTACAAAATTATATATATATATATTATATATATTTTGTAACTCCACTTTATTTATTTTACCTTCGGGGTAAAATACAAACTCTTTACTGTTATGATAAACACAAGTATTCCAGAAATGTATATATGGTTGATTCTAAGTTGCTCTGTTCACTCAAAGTCCTCACTATCATGAACGATTAATTATGGAAACATAAACGTGGGTATATTGAATAGTACTATTGGGGTAGGCACCCCCATTCGTGTTGGTCATACCAACTGGATAAGGATGCATTATATTTGGAAAGCTTAGGGTACCCTGAACAAGGTACCTACTCTAGAGGCAAATAAACACACACTTGTCTAGTTTCGGTTCATGAGCTTAGAACTTGATGTATACAGTATCTACTCTTATATTCTATTTGATCCATTGTGTGATCAAATAGTTACTTTAAATCTTGTGGTTCATACTCTATATTTTAATTAAAAACATATGATACTCTTTACTGATATTGTATCATAACTATTTGACATTGCGGTAAGGCAATGGTCACACTGAACTCTGGCATTTTGTGAAACTATATTTTCTATATGAAAAACTTATGGAACTCACCAACTTTATGTTGACGTATTTTAGCATGTATTCTCAGGTAACTAGACGATACTCTATACATGGGACATTTTTCCGCTGCATACAACATACTGGACCATGGCCTACCCTCAGACTCTAGTAAAGACAAATCAATTTGCTAAAGTCTCTGTCTACTGTTTAATATTGTTTAATATTAAATAAATGTTTTCAAGAATAATATCTTTCATAAATTGTAATATAAATTTGTGAACAATGTTTTTATATAAATGTATTTTAAAACGACAACGTTTTGTGTCGTTCAGTATATCTTGTGTTGTGAATCCATGTAAGTCATACCCCGTTTAGGGCGGGTGTGACAGTTGTCATGCAAGATTAAACAACTTTGAGGGTACTTCATCTGGCCTATACAAAATACCAAACCTTTTTCTAAGAAAGAGAAAAATATTCCTTTAACTGAGAAAAAGAAAAAGGTTTCTAAACTATTAACTTCAGTAGTATTTTCAACAAAAACTACTGTTGAAGAAAGTGAACTCCACTAGATACCCCCAGGGATCCATAAGGGAGGATCCAGAGAACCCATCAGTCGATGGGTTCCCAAATCTAACTGATATATCTGGTGGATGTGTAGGGCGATCGAAAGAAGCATACTTGGTATCTTGACAGTGCAGCTGGCAGGACAATGACCGGACGTAAGACCCTGCTGGAGGAATTCATCATTTCTGATGGACCCTCCATTACTTTTGGAAATGATGGTTGTGGAAAGACTGAGGGATATGGTGTTTTGAACAATGGACAAGTCAAATTCAGACGTGTTGCATATGTGAATGGTTTGAAATATAACCTGATCAGTGTAAGTCAACTGTGTGATGATGGCTATCAAGTTCTATTCAATATTGTTCATGGCATTGTATTCAACAAAGACTGGAAGGTAGTATTGATTGCTCCCAGAAAAGGGAACGTGTATGTGATGGATATGGAAAGCTCGTCTTCAGAGCAATGTTTCTATACTCAAGCTGATGAAGACACAAACTGGTTATGGCATAAAGGTTATCCCATTTAAATTTCAAAAATATTAATAAGTTGTCTAGAAAACAACTAGCAGATGGGATACCTTCAGTTTCCTTCAAAAAGGAAAGGCCATGTCCAGGATGTGAGATGGGAAAGCAGAAACGTGCCAGTTTCAAGACCAGACAGAACTTCAGCATTACTGAACCACTTCACATGCTTCATATGGACCTCTTTGGTCCAGTGAATGTTCAGACTCGTGCTGGTAAAAGATACACCCTGGTGATCGTAGATGAATTCTCCAGATATTGTTGGGTGGTCTTTCTCAGGTCTAAAAATGAAGCTGCTGCTGAATTCATCTCTCTTATCAAACAGATTGAACTGAAGCATAAGCGAAAGGTGTGTCAGTTAAGAAGTGACAATGGAACAGAATTCCAGAATGCAACTCTCGAGAAATTCTGTACCGACACTGGCGTCTCCCAGAACTTCTCATCAGCACGCACTCCAGAACAGAATGGAGTGGTAGAAAGGAAAAATCGAACGCTGATAGAAGCTGCCAGGAGTATGCTAGCTGAATCTGGTTTTCTTACTAGTTTCTGGGCTGAAGCAATTGCAACTGCTTGCCACACCCAGAATCGATCAGTGTACGTGAAGTGACACAAGAAGACTTCCTATGAAATATTGAGAAATAGAAAACCAAATATTGGTTATTTTCACGTTTTTGGATGTCCAGTTTACATCCTGAACGACTCCACTCAATTGGGCAAATTTGATGCCAAAGCTGATGAAGGATATTTCTTAGGATATTCAGCCATTCGCAAAGCCTTCAGAGTCTACAACAAGAGACTGGAGAAGGTACAAGAGTCCATACATGTTACTTTTGATGAATCAAATAATGCAATCAATAAAAAGCCTGCCCTTGATTCTCCCCCAGTAATTCCAATTATCTTCGGTGAATCTGATCCCATTAACTGCAAAGATTCACCTGAAGAAGTTTCCAGTCATTCTGACTTGGAACCAGTTCGTAAGAAGAAGCTCTCCAATAGTACTCCATTATATCCTTCTATTATTTTCAAACTACCCTCTGAAATTAATATTGGATCAGATGTTCGTACTACTCCCCCAGTATCAGTGTCAGTTGAGACGATGCCAGAAATGCCTTCTTATGAAGATTTCTATACTGAACCTGTACTACAAGAAATGCCTTCAAATGAAGAATTTCATGATGCAAATCGTGATTTAAATGAATCAGATGAAGATGTTGAAGTAGTTTATGAAGAACCTCCACCTGAAGCAACTTCAGAGGAGACTCAACTGAATTCTTGCACTGATATTGTTGTCAGTAACAATCCTGGTCAGTACTCCAGATGGACAAAAGCTCATCCTATTGATCAGATCATAGGTGACTCCAGTAGAGGAGTTCAGACCAGAAGAGCCTCCAGTGATCAATGCTTATATGTCAGTTTCTTATCACTGAATGAACCAAAGAAGATTGACGAGGCTATGGAAGATCCAAGTTGGGTGACTGCTATGCAAGAAGAGCTTCACCAGTTTGAAAGGAACAAGGTTTGGTACCTGGTTCCTTTCCCAGTTGGAAAGAAAGAACCAATTGGAACAAGATGGGTCTTCAGAAACAAGGTAGATAAAGATGGCCACGTAATTAGAAACAAGGCCAGACTGGTAGCACAAGGTTACTGCCAGTCAGATGTCGATTTTGATGAATCTTTTGCTCCAGTGGCTAGACTTGAAGCGATCAGAATATTTTGAGCATTCGCTGCTCATCATCAGTTCAAGGTCTACCAGATGGATGTAAAGAGTGCTTTCTTGAATGGAAAGCGTGAAGAAGAAGTTTATGTCAGACAACCAATAGGTTTCGTTGATGAAAAGCATCCACATTGGGTATATCGTCTGGACAAAGCGCTTTATGGCCTCAGACAAGCCCCACGTGCCTGGTATGACACTCTGACTAAACATTTATTGAAAAATGGTTTCAAAAGAGGTGCAATTGACAATACATTATTTATTCTTCATGAAAAAGGTAATTTGTTAATGGTACAAATTTATGTTGATGATATTATTTTTGGGTCTACTGATGAAACATGTGCAAGAAATTTTCGAAAATAATGTCAACTGAATATGAAATGAGTTTGATGGGTGAATTAACGTATTTTATTGGACTCCAGATTAAACAAAACAAAGATGGCATCTTTATTAATCAGGAAAAATATGTTAGAGATCTTTTAAAGAAATTTGATATGAACTCTTCACCATCTAAACCAACTCCAATTTCTGCACCACTGACACTGGAGTCTGATCCAGATGGAAAAACCAGTGAACACCACTGTCTATAGAGGCATGGTTGGTTCACTGATGTATTTAACTGCCAGTAGACCAGATATTATGTTCTCAACATGTTTATGTGCCAGATATCAGTCTAATCCAAAGGAATCTCATATGCTTGCTGTAAAACGCATACTGAAGTACCTTAAAGGTGTCCCCAGTTTGGGTCTTTGGTATCCCAAAGGCTCAGGCATGGATCTAATGGGTTATTCAGATTTAGATCATGCAGGTTGTAAGATAGACAGGAAATCCACTACTGGTGGATGTCATTTCCTTGGTGGCAAACTGGTCAGCTAGACCAGTAAAAAGCAAACTTCAGTTTCATTGTCCACTGCTGAAGCTGAATATGTGTCTGCAGCCAGTTGTTGTGCTCAGATATTCTGGATGAAGATCCAGTTGCTTGATTATGGTATTAAGTATTCAAAGACCCCAATCTTTTGTGATAATACCAGTGCCATTGCTATCTCAAACAATCCAGTCATGCACTCCAAGACGAAGCACATTAATCTCAGGTATCACTTCATTCGTGATAATATTATGAAAAACAACAGTGAACTCCGTTTAAAAAGGTTTCTTCTAGGGTTAGGGTTTTTAATTTCGTGCGCCTCAAATTCTTTTTATTTCTTGTTCGTTTTCTGTTTTGCATGGATCTTTGTGGTGGATGAAGGGAGCTGTTCCATCGTTTGATTTTGAAGAGTTACGTATTAGAATTGATAGATTAAAACATATGTCGGGTTCTTTTCAGAAACCTGTTCGTATTCTTAAACGAACTGATGGGGAAAACCCTAATAATGAGGAATTGATAACAGATATGCCACCTCCGCCACAGTTTTTAAATCAGGATAAACAAAACAAAGGGTTGGTGAATGATCTGAAGTCAACGGATGAATCGACATCTACTCCCAATCTTGCTAAATCTAAAGGAGTTGTTGTTGATGAAGATAAAGCTGAGTATACGAATGGAGGAGAAAAAATGAGTGAACAGCAGAAACCTCTATCGTATGCGTCAGTTATTACTAATGCAAACCAAGTTCGAAAGGTTAATTTTAGGGAATTATCTTGTGCTACTTCTGTTACAGGAGCAGATGTGGTGATTCCGAGGGCTACTGTGGAAGAAGTGAATGGGAGGTTTGCTAATACCCTCTATGGGTATTTTCTGGGTAATCGACTTGCTTTTCCTATAGTTGAAAATTATGTTAAGAATACGTGGGGAAAGTTTGGATTGCGTAAAGTCATGATGAATAATATGGGGTTCTTCTTTTTCAAGTTTGAATCGAAAGCAGGTATGGAGCAAGTAATGGAGAAGGGGCCCTGGCTTATTCGGTCAGTTCCAATTTTGCTTGAAGTGTGGACTCCGAATTCAAGTCTGGTGAAGAAGGAGATCACTAGGGGACCTTTATGGGTTAAAATGCATGATGTGCCATTGGTGGTATTCACAGAGGATGGCTTAAGTATGGTGGCAACAAAGATTGGTAAACCAATTATGTTGGATTCATATACTAGTTCTATGTGTATGGATTCTTGGGGAAGACACAGTTATGCAAGAGCGTTAATTCAAGTGGATGCGTTAAGTGAATTATGTAAAGAAGTAGTTGCGGCTATTCCTTGTTTGCATGAGGAGGGTTATTCAATGGAGACGATTAAAATAGAGTATGAATGGACGCCACCGAGGTGTCATGAATGTAAAGTATTTGGCCATTCCCATGAGCAATGTCCAAAGCAGGTGGTTCAGAATAAAGAGTCGAAATAGGACGCTACAGGTGAGGATGGTTTTACTTTGGTAGGACGTAAGAAAGGGAAAGGGAAAAATACTCAACAACCTAGACAGGTTGAGGGGGTTAGGTTGTCGAAACCAAAACCACAATTCATTTATAGACCTATACAGAAGAATAATGTGCCAAAACAAGCTGGTGGTGGGTCGTATGATGCATCTACTTCATCTACTGTACCAGTTTCTAACTCTTATAGCTTGCTGAATGACTATGGAAATGACGATGAACCTTTGCTTCAAGAAATAGATCCAAAAGAACAGAATGGTAAAGAAGCAGCTAAGCGTAAGGAGGAGGATGAGGATAGTGACGTTGATGAAATTATTGTTAATGATGATGATACTATGATGTATATGGCGAAGTCTACTTCTGAGGGGGCAAGCACTCCCGGTAAGGCTGGTGCTCATGTATAACATCGCATCATGGAATATAAGGGGCATGAACCAATACCCCAAACAAGAAGAGGTTCGTCAGGTAATTCTTGATAATCGTTTGTGCGTGTGTGCTATTTTGGAGTCTCATGTTGGTTTAGAGAAATTGAATAATATTTGTTCAAAAGTGTTCCCTCTTTGGTCTTGGATTTCAAATGTTGCTGTATGCTCAAAAGGATCTAGAATCATTGTTGGTTGGAATCCAGATATCGTGGATCTTATGGTGATATCGCAAACTGATCAAGTGGTGCATTCCCAAATTAAGTTTAAATCTGATAATAAGATTGTTAGAAATATAAATGTAGTAGTTGATTTGTATCTTTTGTACTTACATTGTAAATATCTAAGTATGGAAGGGGGCATATTGTAATATGTGTATAGGTATATAAACCCCCTCCATAATGGAAAATGCAACCTTTCACCCATTTGAATGCAAACTAACTTTCCAGCCAAACACTCTTTCTCTCTCTACTTTCTCTCTTTAAAACCTCCATTGTTACACACACTAACACACACATAAGCTCGAATTCATCACTTACAATTGGTATCAGAGAACAATCAGAGTTGCTGAACGATCCACAAGCTTAATTTGTGCTTATATTCAGAATTTGGCTTATTTTCTGAAAGGTTCATTTGCCGAGATCACTATTTGAGTGATTTCTGCAAAATAAGTGTGTTTTTGTTCAAATTTTGTTCACCGATCGATTCATTATCAGTATATCATCCTTCGTTGTCGATTTCAGAAGTTAATTTCATCGTTTGAGTTGTTTTTGCTCAAGCTCGGCAAATCGCATGTTCGAGTGGGTTTGAATTCTAGTTGAAATTAATATCTAATTTGTTCAAGGATTTGTGCGCATTGTTTTCCTGATCATTTTGATATAAAATACGAGCTTTAATTCGCAAAAATGAAGGAGAAATTGAAGATTTACAGTATTCTCTGCATTTGAGGTTTTGGCTGAACGAAGAAGAAGAACAGTAACCGACTATTTTGTCGTTTAGTGTTTACTAGTGATTGCAGAGATTGTTGGCTAGGGTTAATCGTACTTGTACTATTTGCAGAGATTTTATCTCGGCAAATACGTATTTGAGCAAATTTTGGCTAAGAACTGAAGCTCATTGTTCTATTTGCAGAGAATTTTGCTCGGCAAATAGTGGTTTCAAGAAAAGTTGATCAAGTATTAGTGCTCATTGTTCTATTTGCAGAGAATTTTGCTCGGCAAATAGTGGTTTCAAGAAAAGTTGGTTAAGTGAGGTGCTCATTGTTCTATTTGCAGAGATTTTATCTCGGCAAATAGTTATTTCAACAAAATTCAATCAAGTGTTGTGTGATCTAGTTCTATTTGTTCTAATTGCCGAGATTTTTGCTCGGCAAATAGTTATTTCAACAAAATTCAATCAAGTGTTGTGTGATCTAGTTCTATTTTTTCTAATTGCCGAGATTTTTGCTCGGCATTCTTCACAAGTAGAAAATCAATTTTTTAAGTTTTTTAATTGATTGAAATGGATTCAAGGGAAGCTTTAGCACTTGGTTCTGAAGGAAGACCTCCTGTCTTGTTTAGAGGTTCTTATCCTCAATGGAAGAAAAGGTTTCTGAACTGGATAGACAGACAGAAGAATGGAAAACTTTTGAGGAAATCATACAGAGATGGTCCTGAAATTCCAAAGAATCCTGTTAATGGAGAAGCTTTACCTGAAGAGAGTTGGAATACAGATCAGAAAAATAGAGTTGAGGCTGATCAAAGTGCAATTGCCTATCTTTACCAAGCACTTCCTGATGACATTTATTGCAATGTGGACTCCTATGAAACAGGAAAAGACATATGGGATGAAGTGGAGAAGCAGATGGAAGGATCTGATGTATCAAACACCATCAGGTTGTCGACTGTTCTGAACATGTATGAAACATTCAAACAACAAAAAGGTGAACCATTGAATGAGGTATACATCAGATTCTGCAATGTCATCAATGAGCTTAGAAAGAATGATGTGAAGAGAACCAATATGGAACTGAACATCAAATTCATCAAAAATCTGGAAGAGGAATGGCAAGTGTATGGAACCCAACTCAACCAACAATCAGATTTTGGGAAACTCACCATTCACACCTTGTATGAAAAATTGAAGCTGAATGTTGAGGATGTTCAGAGGATCCAAAAGAAGAAAGAAGAAAGTTCTCATTCCGATCCATTAGCCTTGGTAGCTGAGAAGAAGACTTCAAAAGTGTCAAGACAAAGCTTTGTTGAGTATGACACTGATTCTGATACAAGTGAAATGAGTGATTGTGATCTTGATGAGAGACAAAAAGAGATGTACAAAGAACTCGCTTATTTCACAAAGGCTTTCAAGAAGAAATTCTTCAAGAAGAAACCAACAAATAATCAGCTTAGGACTACTTCAGTCTCTTCGTATGTTAAAAATGTGAATGTAGACATCAAGAAAGTTGTTCATGTTTCTGTTCAAACTGATGGTGATTTAGATGATGTTCATGATGTTGATGATTATTTCTTCCCGATTGCTTCTGAAACTCAGTCATTTACCAAGTTTTCTGAGGGAACTCAATCATACTTGAATGAAATTGATGCTTTCAAACAAAAGTTTGAAAAAGAAAAGGAGAAAAGAAAATGATGAGCTTAAAGCTGAAATCAAGTCTTATCAAGACAAATTGTATAAGATTAATCGTTCATATCAACAAATCTTTTTGAATAGGCCAAGAAATTCAGAATCAATATTCACTTCAGGGTTAGGTTATGTCAATCCAAATCATTTGCTCAAAGCACAAGAAGAAGTCCCATCATTATATAAGGAATCTTATTTGAGATGTGGGATGACTGACCAGTTTGTGAGTCCGAATGATAGTGATTTTGAGGCTGATGATTTTCTAAAGAAGGGTGTAAAAGTCTATTTTAACTATGAGTTAATGGATGAGTCATATGATTTTTTCAGTCACCCTGCACATAAAATTGAAAAAGAAAATGATGAGCTTAAAGCTGAAATCAAGTCTTATCAAGACAAATTGTATAAGATTAATCGTTCATATCAACAAATCTTTTTGAATAGGCCAAGAAATTCAGAATCAATATTCACTTCAGGGTTAGGTTATGTCAATCCAAATCATTTGCTCAAAGCACAAGAAGAAGTCCCATCATTATATAAGGAATCTTATTTGAGATGTGGGATGACTGACCAGTTTGTGAGTCCGAATGATAGTGATTTTGAGGCTGATGATTTTCTAAAGAAGGGTGTAAAAGTCTATTTTAACTATGAGTTAATGGATGAGTCATATGATTTTTTCAGTCACCCTGCACATAAAATTGAAAAAGAAAATGATGAAAAAGAAAATGATGAGCTTAAAGCTGAAATCAAGTCTTATCAAGACAAATTGTATAAGATTAATCGTTCATATCAACAAATCTTTTTGAATAGGCCAAGAAATTCAGAATCAATATTCACTTCAGGGTTAGGTTATGTCAATCCAAATCATTTGCTCAAAGCACAAGAAGAAGTCCCATCATTATATAAGGAATCTTATTTGAGATGTGGGATGACTGACCAGTTTGTGAGTCCGAATGATAGTGATTTTGAGGCTGATGATTTTCTAAAGAAGGGTGTAAAAGTCTATTTTAACTATGAGTTAATGGATGAGTCATATGATTTTTTCAGTCACCCTGCACATAAAATTGAAAAAGAAAATGATGAAAAAGAAAATCATGAAGCTGTAATTCCTGAAATTCTTGAGTGCTTTAAAGAAAAACCTTTAGAAGAATCTATTCCAATTCCAAAAGCTGAAAACTTGAGACCTTATGTTCCACAAAAAGTTTTGGAAAAGGTAATAGAGGATCTGCAAAAGTCTCTTGATCTGAAGACTCAAAATCACTGTATCATTGACCAACCCAAATTAGATTCCAAAGTTTGTGATCAATCTGGATGTTCTGTGATTTCTGTGTGTGAAATTGTAAATGCTTCTGTGCAAAATGAAAAAGAATCACAGATTTTTGATATGTGCAAACTTGATTTTGACCGAAAGTTTTCTGAATCGATTGAAAAAATCAATAAGAAGATTTTATCTATGAAAAAGAAAACCAATGTGTTTGAAAAGAATCATCCAATCCATGTTCAAAATGTGAATGTAGACATCAAGAAAGTTGTTCATGTTTCTGTTCAAACTGATGGTGATTTAGATGATGTTCATGATGTTGATGATTATTTCTTCCCGATTGCTTCTGTAACTGAGTCATTTACCAAGTTTTCTGAGGGAACTCAATCATACTTGAATGAAATTGATGCTTTCAAACAAAAATTTGAAAAAGAAAGAGAACAGAGGTTAAATGTGCTAAAGGAACTTAATGATCTAAAAGTTGAATTCCAATTTCAGAAAATAGCACTTCAATTTTTTAAAGAAAAAGAAAAAGCATCAATTCCACTCAAGAGAAGTCCATGTCCGATAAAGATAAGTGAAGTGAGTGTGAAGTTGGAAACTGAGAATATGACAAATTATTTGAAAGAAAATCATGTTTTTGATCCTGAATTTGAAAAACATTTTGTTAAAAAGGAGGAAAAACTTGATTTTTATCTAAAGAAGATTCCAAAGTCACACTCTTCAAAACCTTCTTCATTCGATAAGTTCCAAAGATCAAAGACCACCCAACAACCAAAGACCAACCCGTTACCCAAGACTAATTCAAAACCAAAGTCCAATCAATCACCCAAGAAGGATTCAAGTCATAAATCAAAGAAAAGTCCCAATGTCCCAAAGACTTCTAGGCAACCAAAGATGTACAAGGTCAAATCTGAACCTCAGTCACAAAAAGAAGTCAAAACAAGCAGTGGTCCGAAGATTATTAAGAATGAAACTTTCTCTTTAGGTAACAAACAACCTCAGCAGGTTAATTATTCTAGTTTCCCTAGGTATTCTCAGAAGAATCCTAAGAGCACTTTACAGAGGGTTAAAGATACTTTTACTGGCATGACTAAATACAAAGACCAGTATGGTTGGTTGTCACCTAATAACATAAAGAAAGTAAACAAGACCATAGAAACCATCAAGAAGAAACCTGTTAAGTCCGAAAATAACAAATTGTTTGCTAACAAGAAGACTGTTCGTGTTTCAGGTGACTTGTGCTTAACTAGTAGCAGTAGATGGATTTCTAAGGATAGATTTTTGCATGCTTCTAGTAAAGTCAAGCTTGATGGGAAATCAACAAATGTCAAATCATCATTTTCTACTCCAACAACACAAGACTTGGATATCTTGTTTGAAGAATTTTTCAAGTTCCGAAGAAAGTTCCTGAATCTGAAGTAAATGCCAATGAACCATCCAGTTCAAATTCAAAACAGATGGATCCCAATGACTCTTCATCATCACAATCATCAGATGTTAATTCATCATCTGATTCTCCTCCACCTACCGATATTTCAGGGTTGCATACTCAACCTCATAATATCTCTCAAGTGACAAACCCTTCAACCAATCCTGAAGATTATGATCATGACGACTTTGTTGAACCAATTGCTACTTTGTTTGAACAATTAACAGAACAACATTCTCCTGATTTTATTGATTCTGAAGAATCTGGTGATCCACTTGATCTAATTCCTCACACAACCAAAGAAGTATCTGAGTACTGAAGGTCCATTGCACCTTATACATATGGATTTGTGTGGCCCAATGAAAGTTCAAAGTATCCATGGCAAGCGATACATTATTGTGATTGTCGATGATTATTCTCGTTACACTTGGGTATTCTTTCTTCATGCAAAGAGTGATACTCCGAATGCAATTATTGATTTCATAAAGAAGACCCAAGTAAATCTTAAATCATCAGTTAGAATTGTTCGCTCAGACAATGGCACTGAATTCAAGAATTCAACGATTGATACTTTCTTCAAGTCAATGGGTATTACTCATCAATTTTCCGCTGTCAGGACACCTCAACAGAATGGAGTAGTTGAACGTCGAAATCGAACTCTTGTTGAAGCAGCTAGAACAATGCTTGCTTATTCTAAGCTGCCTCCGAATCTATGGGCTGAAGCTGTTGCTACTGCCTGCTTTACTCAAAACAGATCAATCATAAACAAGAGGTTTGATAAAACAATAGAAAGCCCAATGTGAACTTCTTGCATATTTTTGGATGTGTATGTTATGTTCTCAATGATCGAGATAATCTGGGAAAGTTTGAACCAAAAGGCGATGAGGCATATTTCATCGGTTATTCGAGAGAATCGATAGCATATCGTGTATATAACCGAAGAACCAAGAGAATTGAAGAGAGTATGAATGTTAGATTTGATGAACTCTCGGGAATGGTTCTTGAACAACACAGTTCAAGACCCGAACTTCAAAGTCCACAAGCTTCCGCAATAAAGACTACTTCAAATGTCAAATCATCATTTTCTACTCCAACAACACAAGACTTGGATATCTTGTTTGAAGAATTTTTCCAAGTTCCGAAGAAAGTTCAAAGTATCCATGGCAAGCGATACATTCTTGTGATTGTCGATGATTATTCTCGTTACACTTGGGTATTCTTTCTTCATGCAAAGAGTGATACTCCGAATGCAATTATTGATTTCATAAAGAAGACCCAAGTAAATCTTAAATCATCAGTTAGAATTGTTCGCTCAGACAATGGCACTGAATTCAAGAATTCAACGATTGATACTTTCTTCAAGTCAATGGGTATTACTCATCAATTTTCCGCTGTCAGGACACCTCAACAGAATGGAGTAGTTGAACGTCGAAATCGAACTCTTGTTGAAGCAGCTAGAACAATGCTTGCTTATTCTAAGCTGCCTCCGAATCTATGGGCTGAAGCTGTTGCTACTGCCTGCTTTACTCAAAACAGATCAATCATAAACAAGAGGTTTGATAAAACAATAGAAAGCCCAATGTGAACTTCTTGCATATTTTTGGATGTGTATGTTATGTTCTCAATGATCGAGATAATCTGGGAAAGTTTGAACCAAAAGGCGATGAGGCATATTTCATCGGTTATTCGAGAGAATCGATAGCATATCGTGTATATAACCGAAGAACCAAGAGAATTGAAGAGAGTATGAATGTTAGATTTGATGAACTCTCGGGAATGGTTCTTGAACAACACAGTTCAAGACCCGAACTTCAAAGTCCACAAGCTTCCGCAATAAAGACTACTTCAAATGTCAAATCATCATTTTCTACTCCAACAACACAAGACTTGGATATCTTGTTTGAAGAATTTTTCAAGTTCCGAAGAAAGTTCCTGAATCTGAAGTAAATGCCAATGAACCATCCAGTTCAAATTCAAAACAGATGGATCCCAATGACTCTTCATCATCACAATCATCAGATGTTAATTCATCATCTGATTCTCCTCCACCTACCGATATTTCAGGGTTGCATACTCAACCTCATAATATCTCTCAAGTGACAAACCCTTCAACCAATCCTGAAGATTATGATCATGACGACTTTGTTGAACCAAAGACAGTGAATGAAGCTCTAAGTTGTCCAGATTGGGTGAAAGCAATGCAAGAAGAACTTAATCAGTTCGAACGTCTTGAGGTGTGGAAATTGGTTCCCAATCCTTACAAGAACAAGGAGCCAATTAAGACCAAATGGATCTTCAAGAACAAAAAGGATGAAACTGGAGTTGTTGTACGTAACAAAGCACGTTTGGTTGCGAAGGGGTACTGCCAACAAGATGGAATTGATTACGATGAGACATTCACACCAGTTGCACGAATTGAGGCTATTCGGATGTTTCTTGCCTATGTTGCCTACAAGAACTTCATAGTCTACCAAATGGATGTCAAAACTGCCTTCTTGAATGGAATTCTCAAAGAAGAAGTGTATGTTGAACAACCAGAAGGTTTTGTGAATTCAAATTTTGAACAATTAACAGAACAACATTCTCCTGATTTTATTGATTCTGAAGAATCTGGTGATCCACTTGATCTAATTCCTCACACAACCAAATGGACAAGAGCTCATCCAATTTCTCAAGTCATTGGTAATCCAACAACTAGAGTTCAGACAAGATCCGCATCCGCGAATGAATGTCTGTTTGTGAATTTTCTAAGTATTGTTGAACCAAAGACAGTGAATGAAGCTCTAAGTTGTCCAGATTGGGTGAAAGCAATGCAAGAAGAACTTAATCAGTTCGAACGTCTTGAGGTGTGGAAATTGGTTCCCAATCCTTACAAGAACAAGGAGCCAATTAAGACCAAATGGATCTTCAAGAACAAAAAGGATGAAACTGGAGTTGTTGTACGTAACAAAGCACGTTTGGTTGCGAAGGGGTACTGCCAACAAGATGGAATTGATTACGATGAGACATTCACACCAGTTGCACGAATTGAGGCTATTCGGATGTTTCTTGCCTATGTTGCCTACAAGAACTTCATAGTCTACCAAATGGATGTCAAAACTGCCTTCTTGAATGGAATTCTCAAAGAAGAAGTGTATGTTGAACAACCAGAAGGTTTTGTGAATTCCAAACATCCGGACTATGTTTACAGGTTAGATAAGGCTTTATATGGTCTGAAACAAGCGCCTCGTGCATGGTATGATGCTCTATCCTCTTATCTTGTGAAATCTGGTTTTAGCAAAGGTTCGTTTGACACTACCTTGTTTATAAAACGACAAGGGAGTGACATTATTCTAATCCAGATTTATGTTGACGACATAATTTTCGGGTCAACTAATCCTAAATACTGCAAGAATTTCTCTGCTTTAATGATCAAGAAATTTGAAATGAGCATGATGGGTGAATTAAACTTTTTCCTTGGTCTTGAAGTAAAACAGTTGTCAAATGGTACTTTTATTTGTCAATCTAAGTACATTCTTGAAATGTTGAAAAAGTTTGATATGATGGATTGTCAAACAATTGGGACACCCATTGAAGCTCGAACAAAGATTAATGCTGACTTAAATGGAAAATCTTTTGATCAAAAGAAATATCGCAGTATGATAGGGTCACTCATGTATTTGACTGCAAGTCGCCCGGATATTATGTTCGCCACATGCATGTGTGCCAGGTACCAGGCCAATCCCAAGGAAAGTCATTTCCAGGCCGTTAAACGGATCTTCCGATACCTGAAAGGCACAGTGAACCTTGGTCTCTGGTATCCAAGGGATACCGGGTTTCAATTAATTGAATACTCGAATGCTGACCATGCAGGTTGTAAGCTTGATCGAAAGAGTACTTCTGGAAGTGTACAGTTTCTAGGGGATAGGTTGGTCAGTTGGTCTTCGAAGAAACAGAATTGTGTATCCACATCTACTGCAGAAGCTGAATACGTTGCTGCAGCAAGCTGTTGTTCACAAGTTCTTTGGATGAAAACTCAGTTGACTGATTATGGATTTCAGTTCAACAGAATTCCCATCTACTGTGACTCTAAGAGTGCTATAGCTATTTCTTGCAATCCTGTACAACACACAAAGACCAAGCACATAGATGTTCGGTACCATTTTCTTAAAGATCATGTCGAGAAAGGTAACATCGAACTCTATTTTGTCCCAACAGACTACCAACTTGCTGACCTCTTCACCAAACCTCTGGACGAACAAAGGTTCAATTTTCTTAAAACCAAGTTGGGAATGCTAGATTTACAAACTTAAATATTTCATGCCATGTATTCTATGTTCATTTTCTGTTTCAAACATTGATGTGTTTTACTTGTTACTACATGCAATTTGAGGGGGAGAAAAAGGGTAGAATGCATGATTTAAGGGGGAGTTTGTAAATTTACCATGTTGTTTTATGCTTAATTTGAGGGGGAGTGTGCAAATGCATGTAAATTTTTGTGTAATTTTCTAGTATATGTAAGTTTATGTTATGTGTGTTTGTTTTTAAATCTGAAAAACCAAATACAAAATTAGAAAATTCAAAATGATAAAAAGATTTTCAATTTTCAATTTTATTTTTTATTTTTTTATTTTGTTTTAATTTTTTTTTTTCTGTTTTATTTTTAATTAAATTTTTGTTTGTTTTGTTTATTTGTTTGTTTTGTGTAAAACCCATCTTGAACCCAAAATCAAAACAGCCCAAAACTGTTTGATATCCGGGTTGACACGTGGGTCATACCCAGACCCATGACCCGGATTTGAGATTTAAAAGGAATTTGGGCGGGCCGAATCCTTCACTTCAAATTCAAACCAGTTTACTTTATTTCTTTTTCTCTCAAAACCAATTTCTTTTCATTCAAATAATCAACCTTTTTCATCTTTCTTGGAAGAATCAAAGTGGACTGTTATTATTATCATATTTGGGTTGTTAATCTTCTCTTTCCATCGATCATATCTTTCACTTTGAGGTAGGATTCTCAACTTCATTATTTGATACCAACTGTTTGATGAAATGCCGAGATGAACTGATCATGATCTATATGCTTTATGTGATAATTTGCTTTATGTTTTGATGATGATAGATGCATGATTAGGGATAATATTGGGTGTTTATCTGTTTTAAATCCCTTAATCTGTTTATGTATTGAATTTTCCTGGGTTTGAATGATAAAGGGTTGGGTAATTGTTGAATGTTTGAAGATTTGTGCCATTCGCCGAGATTTTTGCTCGGCAAATGCTAAGTTTTGTTTAGTTCCATCTTCAAATCTTCATAAAACTGGTAAAACATGTGAAAATTTTGACTTAACAAATCTTTCAGATTCAAAAGGCCATTTGCCGAGGTTTTTGCTCGGCAAATGCTTGTTTTCACAAGTCAAGATTTTCTATGTCATAAATAAGCCATTTGCAGAGATATTTTCTCGGCAAAGACTTTGGTTGCTCATTTACACATTTTGACTTAACAAAATTCATGTTCAAAAAGGGTCATTTGCCGAGGTTTTTGCTCGGCAAATGAATGTTTGTCTCAATTTCTTAAAAAAATTTTGTTGGTCAAATAAAACTTGTGAATATTTTGACTTAACAAAGGTCATTTGCCGAGGTTTTTGCTCGGCAAATGCATGTTTTTCACAAGAAAATTTTCAAAGTCTTAAATTGTCTATTTGCAGAGATATTATCTCGGCAAATCAACATTTTGTGAAAATGTTTTCTTGTCTTGAAATCTAAATGTACCATTTGCAGAGATTTTATCTCGGCAAATGCTTTAAATTTTTCAAAAAGACTTGATTATTTTTCTCTTTTAATATCAAATATGTCATTTGCAGAGATTTTATCTCGGCAAATGCACATTTTATCATTGAAATATTTCTTTAACATTTGTCAACACTCTTGTTGATCAAATCAAAGGAATTTTCATATATTCAAGGAAGTCTTATCTAAAAAGGTCATTTGCCGAGATTATTGATCGGTATTTACGAGATTTTACTTCAACACTCGATGACTTGGTCCATGACCAGCTTCATTCTCGTGTTTGCCGAGATTTTTGCTCGGCAAACCATGAAATTTTTCAAAAGTTTTTGCCAAAATCAATTTTTGTTCCTTATTAATTTCTGGGCAAAATTTTTGAGGAAATTTTTTTTTAATTTTTTTTAGTTTTTAATTTTTTTAATTTTTTTTATTATTATTTTTTTGTGTTGTTTTAAAAATGTATGTATGTAAGTATGTATTGTGTTTGTGTATATATAGCATTTCATAAGTGTTAAGGCTAAGAAGCAAGGTATTGAACGCCTTTGTGTACTACCTTTGTTTTCTTATCTTTCAATACTTATGTGATTCTATATATCGTCATATTTCGTATATATATTAGGGTGAGAAGCAAGGTATCGAACGCCTTTGTGTACTACTTTGTTTTCTCATTTCTGATATATGTGCAAAACATTGTCTTTGTGTATTAAATGTGTTTATTAAATGTTGGTGTGTTATTTTTCTGTGTTTAAATTGTTTTTCTGGTCAAACTTTGGTCAGTCTTATTTTTCAGAAAAATAATAAAAACAAAGATGGTGATGTTTCAAGAAGGTGCAACTATGAAGATGCAAGCCAATCAAGCTCTTCATATACCATTCACATCCAAATTCCCAATCATAACGGAGATTCTAAGTCACCATCCATTGGAAACTGCTTTGACTAGTGGTGCAATTGTTCCTGAAAAGTATATATTTGAGCTATGGGAATCAATTGAGTTTGTGAAAGGCAATAAAAGACATAATCAAGAAGAATACTTTAGATATACTCTTCAATCAGATGAGAATGAGTTTAACTGCCAATTCACACTAGATGAATTCAGATCGATCATTGGTTTTCCTGAACAAGAAGAGTATGAAGAGTTGCCATCAGTTGATGAAATGTTATCTGCAGTCCAAGCTTTGGGATATGAAGGGGAATTGACATCCATGAGGGATTTTAAAAGGATGAATGTGGCTACATTATGGCATACAATGTACAATATCTTAAACACCTGTCTGATGCCATCTCAGAAGGGGATTGATGCAATGACAAAGCACTCACTGTCAATATACTATGCTGTCACTCATAATGTTAAATGTGATTTTGCCAAGATTGTGTGGGACAAAATGAGACAAGTTGTAAAAGGAAAGGATGTTCAAGACAGAAAATACATTCCTTATATTCGATTCTTCACCTTGATAATCGAAGACGTACTTGATAATGTTGAAGAGATACCAAAGTTGGAAGATAGTTTCAAGTGTGTGATTGCAATGTATAAATCAAACATGAGAATAAGAGGCACAGGAAGTGAGATTGCAAGACCATTTCCAATTCCACCATTTCTGCTAAACCTGGTTCCTGCTGAGAGTCCCCACCTTAGGACTTATAGAGAGTGGTTAGCCACAGCAATGGGGTCTGAAAGCCGACAGACTCTTACCCAAGCTGTGCATAGGTCGCCAAGTGAGGGTCCTAGGTCTCATAAAAGAAAAAGAGGGGATAGTGGTGAGGGGACTTCTGGGCAGAGGAAAAGAAAATCGAAAAGAGTTATGTTTGAACAAGATGTTGTAACACCTGAACCTGTTTCTTCACCTGTTTCTCAACCTACACCAAATATTACTTCGCAAACCTCACCGTCAAATCAATCAACACAATCTACACCAACCGTTCACTTGTCGCAATCTTCACCTTCACAATCTACACCTATACCATCTGTTGTTTCACCAAATCCACCAACTTTAACACCACCTCGATCATCACCTGTACTTAATCCTACACCGCTTGCTTCAACACTACCTAATGAACCAACTCCACCACCAGGTAGAAGACTTAAAATGGCTGCTCGAAGGTCACCAAAGAAATCAAAGAAGAAGAAATCCAAAAGAAAGCATAAGTCTGCTGGATCTGAACATATTGGTGCCTCAGCAGAGTTGGATGTTGAGCAAGCAACACGAATTGTTGAGAATGTTGAATCTGAATTGCAATCTGAGAATGTTAGCACTGGAGATGATGTTGTGCTGGAGGAACAAGGTGGAATTGAGGGAGGAGTTGAAAATGTAAGAGAGGATGTGCGGTCAGGGTTAGGACAAGGGCATAAAGAAAACGTTGGCCCTCCAATAGTTCAAACCAATGTGTCTAGCCGGGTTATTTACCCTAGGGTAGAAGTCGGGAGCTACCCATTCTCGCTTGCACCAAACTCTCCTCGCCATTCTGACTCCTCACAACAGGAGTTAGTCTCAAAAATGCACGGGGATCAGCCACGCTTACCACACTCTCCTCATTTGGAGGATGAGAGTGTTGAAATAAGAGAGGACCAGCCCCACCTCTCGCCTTCATTTCGTGCACAAGAGTCTAGATCTCCTAGGTACACGGATTCACAAGCTCAGTTGAGTACTGATGCCGGAACAAGCGGAAGGGGACCCACTTTGTGTGACCCTCTCGGACAGCTTGGAAATCCTGCCTTAGCTAACATCACGCCAGCTTTAGCCGCAGATAACAACTCTCAGACCGAGACTGGGGGACAGTATGAATGCCGTAGTGACACTGCTGTTCCTCAGGATCAACCTGAGACTGTATTAACGGGCATTCTCAGTGACCCCGGTGTTGTGAGAGGTGTTGCCCAACAACAACAAGTCCAGGACAGTGATTTATCACAGTCTAGGATACAAATTGATTCGGGTTGCAAAGCCCATGAATCTGAAACTGCTGGTGACGGTATAACCCGAGGATCCGCAGGAAATCCTGAATTAGCTTCGCTGAATTTAGGTCACACTACAAATGTGCAAACAACCCCCGGGTTGGCTACTCCACCTCCTACCCAAACACAAAGAACACAAACACCAATTCAAACATCATCAACCATAACAAATCTTCCAACAAAAGATCAAGCATGTGAAGTTTTACTTGGCATTCTACGTTCTGAAGGGGATTTGTTGACAATGACTGAAAAGGGTGTGTTGAATGCTCTTGAGGTAAGAGAAAGAGAAATGGCTAATGAAAGAAGAGTAAAAGCTTTACAAGATCAAGTTGAAAAACAAAAGGCTGAATATGATGCAAAGCTTGCTGCATTTGAGCTAAGGTTGTTAGCATTAGAATCTAGCCGACCGGCCTCGGTTGCTTCTAGATGGGATGATCCTGATTCTGATGATCACCCCGAGGGGGAGAACCAAGGAGAGGGTCAAGCTAATATTGAAAATACTTCGGCAAGAGTTGATGTGAATGTTGAGGATGTGGTGATGCAAGAAAGAGCAGAGGGTGGAAATCAAACTGAGAACGATACTTTAGATGATGTGATTAAAAGAAGATTAGTTGACGTCTTTGGTGCTGATTCAGAAGTTGAAAGTGAAGAAGAATATGAGAATGTTGAGGTTTATGAAGAAGAAGGTTTTGTAATTAAAGATGATTTAGTTGAATATGCTGAAGGAGAAGCTGATATTGAGGCCATAAAGGATAATGTAATATTGGATGAGCCAGAGATAGTTGAAACTCCTGTGAACGTAGAAGCTGTAGAGGAACCAATGTTTGAAGAGTTTGCAGATCTTGACTACTTTGAAACAGGTTCTTCAAGCAGAGTTGAAGTTGGAGAATCATCTGTTCGTGCTAGCTCAGCTCCACAGCATTACAATTTTAATGAATTTAACAATTTTGATGATCTGAGAAAGACTCCAGAAGCTGCAGTTCAGAACTTTAAGAAATCAACTTACAAACAGGTTTTGAGAGAGGCAATCATATCTGAGGAAGTTCTTCCTGATTATTTTGCAACTGATTTAACTGAAGAACAACTAAGATTTATTAATCGGGGATACTTCTTGAGGGATAGAGAAAGAATGGTTGCTCTCAGCATCAAACCTAAAGAAGCAGCTAAGAAATCGAGATATCTGGAGGAAAGGGCATATCCGATATTTTGTGGAGCAACTAAAGTCACTAAAACCAAGAGACCAGAGTTAGACTCGATGTACAAGTTTAAGGAAGCAAGGCAAATAGAAGAATACACAGAGCTTCTTAAACTTACAAAACAATACAATCCAAAGTTGCTGGAAAAACAAAGAAACCATAAGATATTGGTGCTGATAAGAGTGATTTTGATTAAAAGAGTTACTATCTCTGTTCCATGTTTTCATGTCAAAAGAGATAATAACAAGATCTACCGATTTACAGAAGCCCAATTCAAACTTTTGCCAGTTGATGACATTATCTTCCTCTACAACCATTTCCTGAATGCAATGCAAAGATACCGTGAAGATGTAATTGCTTTTGATGCTGTAAAAGATACATGTCAAGTTGTATTCAATATGCTTCACTGGAGGATTTTCAAATAGGGTTTGAAGTTGTGAAGAGGAAGATAAATGTTCCATATCCAGATCACAGTCTTTACAATGAAGACATTGAAAAACTCAGTATTGGTCATGTCATCGAAGAACCATCTTTTGGGGTTGTCTTTTTAAATAGCCGAAAGAAGAAGATTTTCATTCGCATGGATGAACTTGCTTCTTATTCTGATGGAACATTGGAGTTTTGTAAAAATGTGTTGCTGTGCTTGAAAGAAGATGAGCAAGATGAAAAGAAATAGGAAGTGTTTGATAAAGTAATCTCCAAGATCAATCAAAGGCTTGAGTACCGAGACAGCATTCGAATGATGAGAGAAGCAAAGAATGTTCAGAAGTCGAAGTATGTTGTTCGTCGGAAAGGAGGTTGCTGGATCAAGTACGAGCCTAGTCATCTACTAGGGCCTCATAACATTCCTCCAAGAAATTTTGAAGCTAATATGATTGTTCCAGATGACAGACCCGAAGGAGAAAATTGATTCTGGCATCCAAATAAAGACAGACCGAATCCTAGAGTTTGAAGATGGACAAAGACTGGATCTTTTTCACAAATCACTACTAAGGGGGAGATTGTTAGAAATATAAATGTAGTAGTTGATTTGTATCTTTTGTACTTACATTGTAAATATCTAAGTATGGAAGGGGGCATATTGTAATATGTGTATAGGTATATAAACCCCCTCCATAATGGAAAATGCAACCTTTCACCCATTTGAATGCAAACTAACTTTCCAGCCAAACACTCTTTCTCTCTCTACTTTCTCTCTCTTAAAACCTCCATTTACACACACTAACACGCACATAAGCTCGAATTCATCACTTACAGATGCTGTTGTGTTCCTTTGTCTATGCACATAATAAGTATACTCAAAGACGTGTGTTATGGCGTGATCTTGATCTTCATAATGCTTTTGCAAAAGATAAAGCATGGTGTATCTTAGGAGATTTCAATGTTTCTTTGAATTTGGATGATAAAGCTACGGGGACATCATCTCTAGATATTGGCATGCGGGAATTTAATGAATGTGTTCAATCTGTTGAGATTTCTGATGTGAATAGATCTGGACTTCATTACACTTGGAATCAAAAACCTCAAGGAATGGATGGGATACTAAAAAGGATTGATAGAGTTATGGCTAATGTTGAATTCTTGGATTGTTTTATTGGAGCTAATGCTTTATTCCAGCCGTATCGTATTTCAGATCATGCACCGGCAGTGCTTCGGATTCCCATGATGTCGCCATCCAAAAGAAAACCATTTAAATTTTCAAATTTATTGGTACATCATGAGAATTTTTATTCGGTTGTGAGTGAGGCGTGGAAGCTGAATGTGGATGGTGTTTGTTAGAAATATAAATGTAGTAGTTGATTTGTGTACCTTATGTTAATTTGTACTTATATTGTAAACTTGTTACAATGGAAGGGGGCATAGTGTAAATAGCTCATATGTATATAAACCCCCTCCATTATGTTAATTGTAACCTTTGAACCCATAATACAATCCAATCTTTCCCTGACATCTCTCTACTCTCTCTCTACTTTCTCTCTCTAGAAACCACCATTAACACACACACTTACACACACAAAAGCTCGAATTCTATTCTTAACAATTGGTATCAGAGCACAATCAGAGTTGCTGAACGATCCAAAAGCTTTTTACAAGCTTAATTTGTGCTTAATTTTAGAATTTGAGTAATTTTTCTGAAAGGTTCATTTGCAGAGCTCACTGTTTCAGTGATTCCTGCAAATTAAGTGTGTTTCTGTTCTAATTTTGTTCACCGATCGATTCAATATCAGTATATCTTCCTTCGCTATCATTTTCAGAAGCTAATTTCATCATTTGAGTTGTTTTTGATCGAGCTCTACAAATCGCATGTTCATGAGGGTTTGATTTCCAGTTGAAATTAGCATCTAATTTGTTTGAGGATGTGTGCGCATTGATTTTCTGAACATTTTGATATAAAATTCGAGTTCTAATTCGCAAAAATGAAGAAGATATCAAAGATTTACAGTTTTCTCTGCAAATGAGGTGTTGGCTGAACGAAGAAGACAACCAATAACCGACTATTTTGTCGTGTTGTGGTTACTTGTATTTGCAGAGGTCGTTGGCTAAGTGGTGTTCTTACTTGTACTATTTGCAGAGCTCCTTGCTCGGCAAATACGTGTTTCAGAAATTTGGCTAAGTACTGGATCTTCACTTGTTCTATTTGCAGAGCTTATTGCTCGGCAAATAGTTATTTCAAGAAATTTGGTTAAGTGTTGTGGTTACTTGTTCTATTTGCAGAGCTTATTGCTCGGCAAATAGTTATTTCAAGAAATTTGGTTAAGTGTTGTGGTTACTTGTTCTATTTGCAGAGCTTATTGCTCGGCAAATAGTTGTTTTTGAGAATTCTTGATTTGAGACTGGTGCCATTTGCATTGTTTGCAGAGGTTTAAGCTCGGCAAACAAGTGTTTTTTGGTTGGTGTGACTAAGTTCAAGTTTTATTTGCACTATTTGCAGAGATACTTGCTCGGCAAATAGTTGAATTTGATTCTTCGACCAAGTGACTTTCTAAATTGTGCTGTGTGCAGAGGTTTAAGCTCGGCATTCAGTTGTTTTTTTTTTATTGTTGATCAGAGTACTTGGGTTGCAACTTGGTCACTTACACCATTTGTAGAAGATTAAGCTCGGCACTTAGTTGTTTTTAAGATTCTCAAATCAAAAATTTTCAAGAAAATTTCTCAAAACCACTTTTCATCAATATTCTTCGCGTGGGTAGGAAAATCAAAATTTTCAATATTCTTACTTGTTCTATTTGCAGAGGTTTAAGCTCTGCATTTAGTTGAAATTGAAAATTCTCAAATTTTTCTAAGTTTTTAATTGCTTGAAATGGCTTCAAGGGAAGCTTTAGCACTTGGTTCTGAAGGAAGACCACCTGTCTTGTTTAGAGGATCTTATCCTCAATGGAAGAAAAGGTTTCTGAACTGGATAGACAGGCAGAAGAATGGAAAACTGCTGAGAAAATCTTACAAAGATGGTCCTGAAATTCCAAAGAACCCAGTTAATGGAGAAGTTTTACCTGAAGAGAGTTGGAACACAGATCAGAGAAATAGAGTTGAGGCTGACCAAAGTGAAATTGCCTTTCTTTACCAAGCACTTCCTGATGACATTTACTACAATGTGGATTCCTATGAAACAGGAAAAGACATTTGGGATGAAGTGGAGAAGCAGATGGAAGGATCTGATGTGTCAAACACCATAAGGTTGTCGACTGTTCTGAACATGTATGAACATTTAAACAACAAAAAGGTGAACCATTGAATGAGGTATACATCAGATTCTGCAATGTCATCAATGAGCTGAGAAAGAATGATGTGAAAAGAACCAATATGGAACTGAACATCAAATTCATCAAAAATCTGGAAGAGGAATGGCAAGTGTATGGAACCCAACTCAACCAACAATCAGACTTCGGAAAACTCACCATTCACACTCTGTTTGAAAAACTACAACTTAATGTTGAGGATGTTGAGAGAATTCAGAAGAAGAAAGAAGAGAGTGTACATTCAGATCCATTGGCCTTGGTTGCTGAAAAGAAGACTTCAAGATTGTCAAGACACAGTTTTGTTGAAGTTCAAACTGATTCTGATTAAAGTGAAATGAGTGATTGTGATCTTGATGAAAAGCAAAAAGAGATGTACAAAGAACTCGCTTATTTCACAAAGGCTTTCAAGAAGAAATTCTTCAAGAAGAAACCAACAAATAATCAACTTAGGACTTCATCAGTCTCTTCGTATGCCAAAAATCCGAATGCTCCGAAGTTTGATCAGAAGAAAGAGTTTGTTGGTGGTGAGAAGAAGTATGACAATCAGAAGAAGTTTGAGAAAAAGGTCATGGATAAGAGAACTGAAGACAGGAAATGCTACAACTGTGGTATCACTGGACATTTTGCCATAAATTGTACTAAACCTCGACAGAAGAACTCCGAGTACTATAAGTACAAACTTTTGCTGGCAAGACAAGCGGAATTGCTCTTCTCGCTGAGGATGACAAGTGGTTACATCTTTCTGATGAGGAGACAGACGAACTTGCAGCAAATGTGTGCTTCATGACAAAGATCAAGAAGTCAAAGGAGTTGGAGGAAAATGATGAAAGTTCTTCTGAAGTCGAGGATGAGGTAATCTCTTTTCCCAAATCAGTGTTAAAACATTATATGGATATGTCTGATACAGCAAGGAAAGATTGCAGGGAGTTGAGTAAAAATAATTTAAAATTAAAGAAAGATTTGGAGGACAAAGAAAAAGCTTTTCAAATTAAAATTGATTCAATTCAAAAAGATGTTGAGAATTTGAAATCTGAAAAAGCAGCAGTCTCTTTTACTCAAAACTCCAAACTGCATCTTGAGAAACAAGAACTTGAGACCAAAGTTCTTGAACTGAGCAAGACCGTCAGACAACTTCAAATTGAAAAGACCAATGAGATGTTTCGAGCAAATGCATTGGCTGAGGACATTGAGTCTTTAAATGTGAAATTGAAAGAATCTATCCCTGATTTGACGAAATTTGAAAACAAAATTTCTGACCTAAAATATGAGTGTTGTATAAAAGATTCTCTTAAACAAAAACTTGATAAAGAAAATGATGAGCTTAAAGCTGAAATCAAATCTTATCAAGACAAGCTGTATAAGATTAATCGATCATATCAACAAATATTTTTGAATAGGCCAAGAAATTCGAAAACTTTATTCAATTCAGGGATAGGTTATGTCAATCCAAATCATTTGCTCGAAGCACAAGAAGAAGTCCCATCATTATACAACGAATCTAATTTGAGATGTGGGATGACAGACCAATTTGTGAGACCGACTGATAGTGATTATGAGGCTGATGATTTTCTAGAAAAGGGTGCAAAAGTCTATTTTAACTATGCGTTAATGGATGAGTCATATGACTTCTTCGCTAACTCTACACATAAAACAATCAATGACAATCATGAGGCTGTCATACCCGAAATTCTTGAGTGTTTTACTGAAAAACCTTTGGAAAATCCTATTCCTATTCCAAAACCTGAAAATTTGAGACCTTATATACCACAAAAAGTTTTGGAAAAGGTAATTGAAAATCTGCAAAAGTTTCTTGAGGAAAAGCAATCTTTGATAGAAAATTTGAAGGCTCAATATCATTATGTCATTGACCAACCCAAGATAGACTCCAAAGTTTGTGATCCATCTGGATGTTCTGTGAGTTCTATGTGTGAAAGTGTAAATGCTTCTGTGCAAACTGAAAAAGAATCACAGATCTTTGATAAATGCAAACTTGATTTTGACCGAAAGTTTTCTGAATCTTTTGAAAAAATCAATGAGAAGATTTTATCCATGAAAAAGAAAACAAATGTATTTGAAGAGAATCATCCAATTCATGTTCAAAATGTGAATGTAGACATAAAGAAAGTTATTCATGTGTCTGTTCAAACTGATGGTGATTTAGATGATGTTCATGATATTGATGATTATTTCTTCCCGATTGCTTCTGAAACTCAGTCATTTACCAAGTTTTCTGAGGGAACTCAATCATACTTGAATGAAATTGATGCTTTCAAACAAAAGTTTGAAAAAGAAAGAGAACAGAGATTAAATGTGCTAAAGGAATTTAATGATTTAAAAGTTGAATTCCAATTTCATAAAATAGCACTTCAATTTCAAAAAGAAAAAGAAAAAGCATCAATTCCACTCAAGCGAAGTCCATGTCCGATAAAGAAAAGTGAAGTACGTGTGAAGTTGGAAACTGATGAAATGTCAACATTTTTGGAAGAAGATCATGATTTTGAACCTGAATTTGAAAAACTTTTTGTTCAAAAGGAGGAAAAACTTGATTTTAATCTAAAGAAGATTCCAAAGTCACACTCTTCACAACCTTCCTCATCCGATAAGTTCCAAAGACAAAAGACCACCCAACAATCAAAGACCAACCCATCACCCAAGACTGATTCAAAACCAAAGACCAAACCATTACCAAAGAATGTTTCAAAACCAAAGTTCAATCAATCATCAAAGAAGGATTCAAGTCATAAATCAAAGAAAAGTCCCACAGTCCAAAAGACTTCTAGGCAACCAAAGATGTACAAGGTCAAATCTGAATCTCAGTCACAAAAAGAAGTCAAAACAAGCAGTGGTCCGAAGATTGTTAAGATTGAAACTTTCTCATTAGGTAACAAACAACCTCAGCAGGTTAGGTATTCTAGTTTCCCTAGGTATTCTCAGAAGAATCCTAAGTGCACTTTACAGAGGGTTAGAGATACTTTTACAGGCATGACTAAATACAAAGACCAGTATGGTTGGCTGTCACCTAATAACATAAAGAAAGTGAATAGGATCACTGAAACCATCAAGAAGAAACCTGTTCAGAACATAAATGCTAAATTAGTTTCTAACTCTAAGAATGTTCGTGTTTCAGGTGACTTGTGCATGAAAAGTAGCAGTAAATGGATTCCAAAAGATAGATTCTTGCATGCTACTAGAAAAGTTAAACTTGATGGAAACACTACCCATGTCAAACAAGTGTGGATAGTCCGTAGATCAAATACATTAGATGATGCTACTACATCTAGGACTAGTCCTGCTTGTATCAAAACTTGTGTATAAACCATTACATTTCTTTGTCTGTAATTCGTATTTGTGTTTTGAACAATTATGTGACAATGATCTTCAAGTATTATTCAGGAGATATGAATGCAAAGTGCAGACTGAAGATGGTGTGGATATTCTTACTGGAACAAGAGACAATAATTTGTTCACTATTGATCTCAACATCATTCCATCTAATTCTTCAGAGATTTGTCTACTTTCAAAAGCAACTGCACAAAACTCTTGGTTATGGCATCGCCGTCTTTCTCATCTGAATTTTCAAACAATTAATGCTCTAGTGGATAAACAACTTGTTGAAGGACTTCCTGATTACAAGTATGAAAGTGAACATGTTTGTCCAGCTTGTGCAATTGGTAAGATGAAGAAAGCTTCACACAAACCAAAGAAGCATCTGAGTACTGAAGGTTCTTTGCACCTTCTACATATGGATTTGTGTGGCCCAATGAAAGTTCAAAGTATCCATGGCAAGCGATACATTCTTGTGATTGTCGATGATTATTCTCGTTACACTTGGGTATTCTTTCTTCATGCAAAGAGTGACACTCCGACTGCAATAATTGATTTCATAAAGAAGACCCAAGTAAATCTTAAATCGTCAGTTAGAATTGTTCGCTCAGACAATGGAACTGAATTCAAGAATTCAACGATTGATTCTTTCTTCAAGTCCATGGGTATAACTCATCAATTTTCCGCTGCCAGGACACCTCAACAGAATGGAGTGGTTGAACGTCGAAATCGAACTCTTGTTGAAGCAGCTAGAACAATGCTTGCTTATTCAAAGTTGCCTCCGAATCTATGGGCAGAAGCTGTTGCTACTGCCTGCTTCACTCAAAATAGATCAATCATCAACAAGAGGTTTGATAAAACTCCGTATGAGGTGATCAACAAAAGAAAGCCCAATGTGAACTTCTTGCACATTTTTGGATGTGTGTGTTATGTTCTCAATGATCGAGACAATCTGGGCAAATTTGAACCAAAAGGCGATGAGGCATATTTCATCGGTTATTCAAGAGAATCCATTGCATATCGTATATATAAATGAAGAACCAAGAGAATCGAAGAGAGTATGAATGTCAAATTTGATGAACTCTCAGGGATGGTTCTTGAACAACACAGTTCAAGACCCGAACTTCAATGTCCACAAGCTTCCGCAACAAAGACTGCTTCAAATGTCAAATCATCATTCTCTACTCCAACAACACAAGATTTGGATATCTTGTTCGAAGAATTTTTCCAAGTTTCGAAGAAAGTTCCTGAATCTGATGGAAATGCCAATGAACCATCCAGTTCAAATTCAGAAGAGTTGAATCCCAATGAGTCTTCACCATCACAATCAACAGATGTTAATTCATCATCTGATTCTTCTCCACCTACTGATATGTCAGAGTTGCATACTCAACCTAATAATATCTCACAAGTAATAAATCCTACAACCAATCCTGAGGATTATGATCACGACGACTTTGTTGAACCTATTGCAACCTCGTTTGAACAATTAACAGAACAACATTCTCCTGATTTTGTTGATTCTGAAGAATCTGGTGATCCAATTGATCCAATTCCTCACACAACCAAATGGACAAGAGCCCATCCGATTTCTCAAGTCATTGGTAATCCAACAACTAGAGTTCAGACAAGATCCGCTTCTGCGAATGAATGTCTGTTTGTGAATTTTCTGAGCATTGTTGAACCAAAGACAGTGAATGAAGCTCTAAGTTGTCCAGATTGGGTGAAAGCTATGCAGGAGGAATTGAATCAATTTGAACATCTTGAGGTGTGGAAATTGGTTCCCAATCCTTACAAGAACAAGGAGCCAATTAAGACCAAATGGATCTTCAAGAACAAAAAGGATGAAACTGGAGTTGTTGTACGTAACAAAGCACGATTGGTTGCAAAGGGATACTGCCAACAAGATGGAATTGACTACGATGAGACATTCGCACCAGTTGCACGATTGAGGCTATTCGGATGTTTCTTGCCTATGCTGCCTACAAGAACTTCACAGTCTACCAAATGGATGTCAAAACTGCCTTCTTGAATGGAATTCTCAAAGAAGAAGTGTATGTTGAACAACCAGAAGGTTTTGTGAATTCCAAACATCCGGACTATGTTTACAGGTTAGATAAGGCTTTATATGGTCTGAAACAAGCGCCTCGTGCATGGTATGATGCTCTATCCTCTTATCTTGTGAAATCTGGTTTTAGCAAAGGTTCGATTGACATTGCCTTGTTTATCAAACGACAAGGGAGTGACATCATTCTAATCCAGATTTATGTTGACGACATAATTTTCGGGTCAACTAATCCTAAATACTGCAAGAATTTCTCTGCTTTAATGATCAAGAAATTTGAAATGAGCATGATGGGTGAATTAAACTTTTTCCTTGGTCTTCAAGTAAAACAGTTGTCAAATGGTACTTTTATCTGTCAATCTAAGTACATTCTTGACATGTTGAAAAAGTTTGATCTGATGGATTGTCAAACAATTGGGACACCCATGGAATCTAGAACAAAGATTAATGCTGACTTAAATGGAAAATCTTTTGATCAAAAGAAATATCGCAGTATGATAGGGTCACTCATGTATTTGACTGCAAGTCGCCCGGATATTATGTTCGCCACATGCATGTGTGCCAGGTACCAGGCCAATCCCAAGGAAAGTCATTTCCAGGCCGTTAAACGGATCTTCCGATACCTGAAAGGCACAGTGAACCTTGGTCTCTGGTATCCAAGGGATACTGGATTTCAGTTGATTGCATATTCGGATGCTGACCATGCAGGTTGTAAGCTTGATCGAAAGAGTACTTCTGGAAGTGTACAGTTTCTAGGGGATAGATTGGTCAGTTGGTCTTCAAAGAAACAGAATTGTGTATCCACATCTACTGCAGAAGCTGAATACGTTGCTGCAGCAAGCTGTTGTTCACAAGTTCTTTGGATGAAGACTCAGTTGACTGATTATGGATTCCAATTCAACAGAATTCCCATTTACTGTGACTCAAAGAGTGCTATTGCTATTTCTTGCAATCCTGTACAGCACACAAAGACTAAGCACATAGATGTTCGGTACCATTTTCTTAAAGATCATGTCGAGAAAGGTAACATCGAACTCTATTTTGTCCCTACAGACTACCAACTCGCTGACCTTTTCACCAAACCGTTGGATGAAAACAGGTTCAATTTTCTGAAAACCAAGTTGGGAATGCTTGATTTACAAACTTAAATGCTTTCATGCCATGTATTCTATGTTCATTTTCTGTTTCAAACATTAATGTGTTTTACTTGTTATTACATGCAATGTTTGAGGGGGAGAAAAAGGGTAGAATGCATGATTTTAGGGGGAGTTTGTAAATTTAGTATAGTCTAATATGCTTAATTTGAGGGGGAGTGTGCAAATGCATGTAAATATTTGTTTACTTATTTGATAATTGTTTGTTTTATTTTTTTTATGTGTGTTTGTTTTAAAATTGAAAAATCTAATACAAAATTAGAAAACATTAAAAAGATAAAAAGATTTTTTTGTTGTTTATTTTTTTAAAGTTTTTTTTATCTTAATTTTATTTTTTTGTTTTATTTTTTTTTGTTGTTGTTTATTTTTTTAAAGTTTTTTTTATCTTAATTTTATTTTTTTTGTTTTATTTTTTTTTGTTGTTGTTTTATTTTTTTTAATTCTGTTTGTGAATAAAAATCTGTTTAAGCCCAAAACCCATAACAAGCCCAAATTTTCATGTAAGCCCAATACCAAAATGAACCCAATTGAATGGTTAGCCCATGACTTGTTTAGTGATCCGGGTTGACACGCGGGTCACACCCAGACCCGCGACCCATGTTTGCTCTTTAAATTGGAAATGGGCGGGTCAAAATATTCACTTTGAAATTTCAAACAAAATATCTTATTGTTTTACTCTCTAAAACCGATCAAAAGTCACATCAATATATCAAAATTTCAAGTTTGTTCATAATAATTCAAGTAGATACATTCGTGTGATAGATTGTCAGTTGTATTTCATCATTTACTTCGATCAAATCATCGGTTTTTGAGGTAAGATTTCTTGTTTATTTTTGATCACCAACTGTTTGATTAAATGCCAAGTTGAACTTTTCGAATTCTTATGCTTGATATGATGTTTTGATTCATGTTTTGAGGATGATAGATGCATGATTAGGTATTGTACTTGTTGTTTATATGATTATATGCTTTAATCTGCATGAATTTAAATGTTTCTGGGTTTGTTAGATCAAGGGTTGGGTAATGTCATGTGTTCTTGATGAAATATACCATTTGCAGAGCAATTTGCTCGGCAAATGGGTTATTTGTTCATAATAACCTTCAAATCATCATTAATTCTGGTTAACATGTTCATAATTTTCTCAAACAAGTTTTTGGATCAAAAAGTGTAATTTGCAGAGCTTCTAGCTCGGCAAATACTTGTTTTTACCAAATCAAGCAAATTTTCACCAAGTCCATTAAAACAACATAATGCAGAGCATTTTGCTCGGCATTCAAGCCTTTTTGCTTTTCAAACTGGATCTAAGTTTTAATATTCACTGTTTGTAGAGCTTTGTGCTCGGCAAACATGCATTTTTGAATTCCAAA
Source organism: Erigeron breviscapus (assembly GCA_034093135.1). Classification (NCBI taxonomy): domain Eukaryota; kingdom Viridiplantae; phylum Streptophyta; class Magnoliopsida; order Asterales; family Asteraceae; genus Erigeron; species Erigeron breviscapus. Next base: position 71,903,232 of record CM067171.1, on the reverse strand, counting down.
AGTTTTACAAGTTTTAAAAACAACTGTTTGCAGAGCAGTTTGCTCGGCAAACAGTGCATTTTGTACAAAACTTGTTTCAAGTCATAGAACAACTGTTTGCAGAGCATTTTGCTCGGCAAACAGTACAAATTGGATTTTTAAATTTTGTCAAGACTTGAACCATCCATTTGCAGAGTTTGTGCTCGGCAAATGCATGAAAATTTCACTTAGTTTTCAAATCAACTGTTTGCAGAGCATTTTGCTCGGCAAACAGAACAATGTGAAAAAAAAAAAAAAAATTTCACCAAGTTTTAATACAACTGTTTGCAGAGCTTTTTGCTCGGCAAACAGTACAATATGAAAATTTTTCACCAAGTCTTAAAAACAACTGTTTGCAGAGCATTCTGCTCGGCAAACAATACAATGTGAATTTTTACACCAAGTTTTCAAAATCAACTGTTTGCAGAGCATTTTGCTCGGCAAACAGTACAAAATGAAAATTTTTCACAAAGTTTTAAATCCAACTGTTTGCAGAGCATTTTGCTCGGCAAACAGTACAATTTGAAATTTTTCAAATTGAAATTGTTCTTTATCAATTGACAACATTTTTGTTGTTCAATAAAAGAAAATTTCATACATTTCAAAGGAGTGAATCTGAACTGCTTATTTGCAGAGCTTTGAGCTCGGCATTTACGAGGTTCATCTCCAATAAACGATGACTTGGTGCCAGTTTTGAGTTTTCTCATGTTTGCCAAGAAGTTTGCTCGGCAAACAAAACAAATCAAAATTTTTTTAAATGTACTATTTGCAGAGCATTTTGCTCTGCAAACAGTACAAATTAGAATTTAAATTTTTTTTTCTTTTTCTTTCCATTATTTTTTTATTCTATGTTTCTTTTATATTTGTGTTGTGTTTTTAAAATGTATAAATGTGTATGTGTATTGTGTTGGTAAATATATAGTATTTCATAAGTGTTTGGGGTGAGAGGCAAGGTATCGAACGCCTTTGTGTACTACCTTGTTTTCTTATCTTTTAATACTTATGTGATTCTATATATTGTCATGTTTTGTATATATATTTGGGTGAGATGCAAGGTATCGAACGCCTTTGTGTACTACTTTGTTTTCTCATTTCTAATATATATGCAAAACATTGTCTTTGTATAGTAAATGTGTTTCTTAAATGTTGGTATGTGTTATTATTTTTCTGTGATTAAATTGTATTTTCTGGTCAATACTTTGGTCAGTTTGTCTTAAACAGAAAATAATAAACTATCAAGATGGCCATGTTTAAAGAAGGAGATTCAATGAAGATGCAAGCCAATCAAGCACTACATATTCCATTTGCTTGCAAATTTCCGATCATTCCAGAGATTCTTAGCTATCATCCATTAAATAATGCTTTGACTGGAGGGGCAATTGTACCTGAGAAGTATGTCTTTAAGCTGTGGCAATCAATTGAATATGTACGAGGAAGTAAAAGGCATAACACAGCAGACTACTTCAAATTTTCTCTAGAGTCAGAAGATGAACTGTTTAATTGTCGATTCACTTTGGATGAGTTTAGAACAACAATTGGATTTCCTGTACTTGAAGAATACGAAGAACTCCCATCAGTTGAAGAAATGTTGGCTGGAGTTCATTCGTTGGGTTATGAAGGAGAGTTGGCAACGATGAGAGATTTTAGAAGGAGTAATGTAGCAACTCTCTGGCATACGATGTACAATATTTTAACCACCTGTTTGATGCCATCACAGAAAGGAATTGATCTCATGACGAAGGATTCCTTATCAATTTACTATGCAGTCACTCACAATGTGCAATGTGACTTTGCGGCGATTATATGGAAAAAGATGATTCAAGTTGTCAAGGGAAAGGATAAACAAGACAGAAAATATATTCCCTTTATCAGATTCTTCACACTGATTATCGAAGATGTTCTTGATAATGCAGAAGAAATTCCAAAATTGGAGAACAGCTTCAAGTGTGTGATTGCGATGTATAAATCCAACTTGAGAGGCACAAGTAGTGAAACTGCAAGACCTTTTCCGATTCCACCATTTCTGATAAATCTGGTTCCTGCTCAGAGTCCTCACCTTAGGGCTTATCTGAGTGGTTAGTCTCAGCAATGGGGTCTGAAAGCCGACAGACTCCTTCCCAAGCTGAGCATAGGTCGCCAAGTGAGGGTCCTAGTTCGTCAAAAAGAAAAAGAGGGGTTAGTGATGAAGGGGCCTCTGAGCAGAGGAAAAGAAAGTTAAAAAGAGTTATGTTTGCGCAAGATGTTGCTTCACCTGAACCTATTTCATCACCTGTTTCACAATCTACACCAAACATTACATCACAAACATCACCTTCACAATCTACACAATCTACACCAACCGTTCGTTTTTCGCAATCTTCACCTTCGCAATCTACACCTATACCATCCGTAGTTTCACCGAATCCACCAATTCTAACACCACCTCGTTCATCACCGATTCTTAATCCAACACCACTTGCATCTGCTCTACCTGATGAACCAACTCCACCACCAGGTAGACGACTTAAAATGTCTGCTAGAAGTGTCCTAAAGCAGACTTCAAAGAAGAAGAAATCAAAAAGAAAACATAAGTCGTCTAAATCTGCAAGACAAAGACTTGAATCTACTTCAGCAGATGTGAATGAACAACCTGGTGTCTCAGCGGAGTTTGATGTTGAACAAGTAACTGAAGTAATTCATAATGTTGAATCTGAGGTTGAAACAGAGCATGTTAGCACTGGAGATGATGTTGTGCTGGAGGAACAAGGCGGAATTGAGGGAGGAGTTGAAAATACCAGAGAGGATGTGCGGTCCGGGTTAGGACAAGGGCATAAAGAAAACGTTGGCCCTCCATTAGTTCAAACCAATGTGTCTAGCCGGGTTGTTTACCCTAGGGTAGAAGTTGGGAACTGCCCATTCTCGCTTGCACCAAACTCTCCCAGCCATTCTGACTCCTCACAACAGGAGTTAGTCTCACAAATGCACGGGGATCAGCCACGCTCACCACACTCTCCTCATTTGGAGGATGAGAGTGTTGAAATAAGAGAGGACCAGCCCCACCTCTCGCCTTCATTTCGTTCACAAGAGTCTAGATCTCCTAGGTACACG
>CM067171.1:71852986-71899127 GCA_034093135.1 Erigeron breviscapus | reverse complement strand
AAATAGAACAAGTGAAGTTCCAGTCCTTAGCCAAATTTCTGAACCACGTATTTGCCGAGCAAGATGCTCTGCAAATAGAACAAGTGAAGTTCCAGTCCTTAGCCAAATTTCTGAACCACGTATTTGCCGAGCAAGATGCTCTGCAAATAGAACAAGTGAAGTTCCAGTCCTTAGCCAAATTTCTGAACCACGTATTTGCCGAGCAAGATGCTCTGCAAATAGAACAAGTGAAGTTCCAGTCCTTAGCCAAATTTCTGAACCACGTATTTGCCGAGCAAATAACTCTGCAAACAGTACAAATAGAACTTGTACTTAGTCACTCCACCCAAAACCACTTGTTTGCTGAGCTAAACTTCTGCAAACAATGCAAGTAGCACTAGTCTTAAATCAAGAATTCTCAATTCTCAAAAACAACTATTTGCCGAGCAAGATGCTCTGCAAATAGAACAAGTGAAGTTCCAGTCCTTAGCCAAATTTCTGAACCACGTATTTGCCGAGCAAGATGCTCTGCAAATAGTACAAGTAAGAACACCACTTAGCCAACGACTTCTGCAAATGCGAGTAACCACAGCACGACAAAATAGTCGGTTAGGTTATCTTCTATGTTCAGCCAACCCCTTATTTGCAGAGAAGACTGAAAATCTTCGATATCTTCTTCATTTTTGCGAGTTAGAACTCAAATTTTATACCAAAATGTTCAGAAAATCAATGCGCACAAATCCTCAAACAAATTAGATGCTAATTTCAACTGGAACTCAAACCCTCACGAACATGCGATTTGTAGAGCTCGATCGAAAACACTTCAAATGATGAAATTAGCCTCTGAAATTGATAGCGAAGGAAGATATAATGATATGAAATCGATCGGTGAACAAAATTAGGACAGAAACACACTTAATTTGCAGGAATCACTGAAACAGTGAGCTCTGCAAATGAACCTTTCAGAAAAAATGCTCAAATTCTGAAATTAAGCACAAATTAAGCTTGTAATAAGCTTGTGGATCGTTCAGCAACTCTGATTAGTAGTTGATTTGTGTACTTTATATTGTTTTATACTTAGAATGTAAACATGTTAATATGGAAGGGGGCATAGTGTAAATTGCTCTTATGTATATAAACCCCCTCCATAATGTAATTTGTAACCTTTTACCACATAATACAAACTAATCTTTCCCTGACATCTCTCTACTCTCTCTCTACTTTCTCTCACTAGAAACCTCCATTAACACACACTAAAGCTCACTAAAGCTCGAATTCTAGTCTTAACATCTTCCTGCATTGCTTTTACCCAATCTGGACAGCTTAGAGCTTCATTCACTGTCTTTGGTTCAACAATGCTCAGAAAATTCACAAACAGACATTCATTCGCGGATGCGGATCTTGTCTGAACTCCAGTTGTTGGATTTCCAATGACTTGAGAAATTGGATGAGCTCTTGTCCATTTGGTTGTGTGAGGAATTGGATCAAGTGGATCACCGGATTCTACAGAATCAATAAAACCAGGAGAATGTTGTTCTGTCAATTGTTCAAATGAAGTAGCAATTGGTTCAACAAAGTCGTATGGATCATAATCTTCAGGATTGGTTGACGGATTTGTCACTTGAGAGATATTAAGAGGTTGAGTATGCAACTCTGAATTATCGGTAGGTGGAGGAGAATCAGATGATGAATTAACATCTGATGATTGTGATGGTGAAGACTCATTGGGATCTACCTCATTTGTATTTGAACTGGATGGTTCATTTGTATTCACTTCAGATTCAGGAACGTTCTTCGAAACTTGGAAAAATTCTTCAAACAAGATATCCAAATCTTGTGTAGTCGGAGTAGAGAATGATGATTTGACATTTGATGCAGTCTTTGTTGCGGAAGTTTGTGGACTTTGAAGTTCGGGTCTTGAACTGTGTTATTCAAGAACCATTCCCGAGAGTTCATCAAATCTAACGTTTATACTCTCTTCAATTCTCTTGGTTCTTCGGTTATATACACGATAAGCTATTGATTCTCCTGAATAACCGATGAAATATGCCTCATCGCCTTTTGGTTCAAACTTGCCCGGATTATCTCGATCATTGAGAACATAACATACACATCCATATATGTGCAAGAAGTTCACATTGGGCTTTCTTTTGTTAATCACCTCATATGGAGTTTTATCAAACCTCTTGTTTATGATTGATCTATTTTGAGTGAAACAAGCAGTAGCAACAGCTTCAGCCCATAGATTCGGAGGCAACTTAGAATAAGCCAGCATTGTTCTAGCTGCTTCAACAAGAGTTCGATTTCGACGTTGAACTACTCCATTCTGTTGAGGTGTCCTGGCAGCGGAAAATTGATGAGTAATACCCATGGACTTGAAGAAAAATCAATTGTTGAATTCTTGAATTCAGTGCCATTATCTGAGCGAACAATTCTAACCGATGATTTAAGATTTACTTGGGTCTTCTTGATGAAATCAATAATCACATTTGGAGTGTCACTCTTTGCATGAAGAAAGAATACCCAAGTGTAACGAGAATAATCATCGACAATCACAAGAATGTATCGCTTGCCATGGATACTTTGAACTTTCATAGGGCCACACAAATCCATATGAATAAGGTGCAAAGGACCTTCTGTACTTAGAAACTTCTTTGGTTTGTGTGATGCTTTCTTCATCTTTCCAATTGCACAAGCTGGACAAACATGTTCACTTTCATACTTGTAATCCGGAAGACCTTCAACAAGTTGTTTATCCACGAGCGCATTAATCGTTTGAAAATTAAGATGAGAAAGACGGCGATGCCATAACCAAGAATTTTGTGCAGTTGCTTTTGAAAGAAGACAAATCTCTGAAGAATTAGATGGAATGTTGTTGAGATCAATAGTGAACAAATTATTGTCTCTTGTACCAGTAAGAATATCCACTCCATCTTCAGTCTGCACTTTGCATTCATATCTCCTGAATAATACTTGAAGATCATTGTCACAAAATTGTCCAACACTAAAAAGATTATGTCCTAGTCCTTCAACATAAGAAACTCTCTTGATAGTGACTCCATTTTTAACAATGTCTCCTTAACCAAGAATAGGAGCAATATGATCATTTCCGAATCTGACGGTTCCCATAAATTTCTCAACAAAGTTTGATAGAATGGACTTGTTTCCAGTCATTTGGCGAGAACATCCCGAGTCAACATACCTTACACAAATGAGATATTCCTGCAAGGACAAGGAATATGTTTTAGGTACCCATGTAGATTGGGTCCTTGCAGGTTAGAGGGATAACATGCAAGTACACAAAACAAGAATAATCATAAAACAAAAATGCACACTTAATCAAACATTTTATTCAACAAAACAAATAAGCACACATACGAGTTCAAATGAGAAATACAAATTACAAGCAAAGAAATGTAAAGGTTTATACACAAGTTTTGATACAATCGGGACTAGTCCTAGATGTATTAGCACTATTTAGAGAATTTGATCTACGAACAATCCACACTTGTTTGACATTTGTTGTATTCCCATCAAGCTTGACTTTACTAGAAGCATGCAAAAATCTATCCTTAGGAATCCATCTACTGCTACTAGTGTTAGAAATCCAAAAATAGTGATAAATTGTAATCTAGACTAGAGGAATTTCTTGTTGTTAAGTCATAGATAAATGATCACTAAGGTTGAGGGGCTAATTGTGACAATTAGCATAATTGTGTAATTAGACTATAAATAGCCCTCTCATACCTTAGAGATCATAACCTTGACATAACTTTGACACATAACTTGAACACATAACTTTGTCTTAATACCAGATCTACACACAGTTACACAATTCTCTCTCAAAACACACACAAACACCAAGAACACACACTCACCAAATCCACCATTGATGAATCGAATTCAGTAGTTAAAATCGTGTTATAACAAGTGGTATCAGAGAGAAACATCAATCTGATGACGATCCATACCTGAATTCATTCACAAATTCATCAAAATCAAATTTATTCAAAAATTCTGTTCGAATTTTTCACCTACTGGTTCATCAAAATTCACACTTCAAATCACATAAAATCACAATTATTTGTTCACCATTAGATTTGTGGTTGTTGAAAACATAATCCTGTCAAGTTTCAAGTTCCAATTCAATCTAAATCTCGAGATTGAATTTTGAGTTTTGGCGCGAATTTTGAGGGATTTGAAGCTGTTGTGTTTTGTGTTGAAGTTTGTTCATAATTTGGTTGCGGACATGAATTCAAACAGTTTGCCAGTTATTTCGTGATCTAACTCCTAGTAATTCAAAAGATATTGAAGTTTTAAAAAGTTGTTAATGGAGTTTTTCTGGAAAATTGTTGAGATGAAGAAGATGACCAAGACGATCTTCACTAGGACGATCTTCCTAAGATCGTTTTAGTTCCAGTGATTTGTGACTTGTTAGACGATCCTCACAAGATCGTTTTTAACAAGAGTGTGTTGTGGTAGTGTTTGATTCTGGCTAATTAATCCGAAAGGATTGGTTTGGTCAATTCAAATACTTAGAAGTTTTTGAGAAAGAAAACAAGACGATCTTCATACCAAGATCGTCTCATTTCCTAGATACCCAAGACGATCTTGCTTAGAACGATCTCTTCCAAAACGATCTCATCCAGGACGATCTTCACAAGATCGTTTCATTTCCTGTTTCTCAAGATCGTTTCATTTTCTACTTCTCAAGATCGTTTCATTTCCTGATTCTCAAGATCGTTTCATTTCCTGATCTTCCAAGATCGTTTCATTTCCTGTTTCTCAAGATCTTTTCATTTTCTATTAATCACAAGATCGTTTCATTTCCTGATTATCTCAAGATCGTTTCATTTCCTGATCTTACCAAGATCGTTTCATTTCTCATACTTAACCAAATTTTCACAAAAGGTTCCAAGACGATCTTGCTTAGAACGATCTCTTCCAAAACGATCTCATCCAGGACGATCTTCACAAGATCGTTTCATTTCCTGTTTCTCAAGATCGTTTCATTTTCTATCAATCACAAGATCGTTTCATTTCCTGATCTTACCAAGATCGTTTCATTTGCCATTTTAAATTCAATTCAATTTTTCAAATCAAATCAATCTCTAATGGCTTCTCGTGAAGCATTGGCATTGGGTTCAGATACAAGACCTCCAGTTCTCTACCGTGGTTCTTACGGACTATGGAAGAAACGATTTATGGACTATGTGGAAAGTCAGACAAATGGTCACATGATGAAAGATTCCATCCTTAATGGACTTGCCGTTCATCGCCATCCCACTACTGATGCAATTATTCTGACTCCTGATCTGTTGAATGCTGAACAAAAGGATCGAACAGCTGCAGATAACAGAGCTAGGTCATGCCTATACAAAGCTCTACCGGATGAAATCTATGGCTCTGTTGATTCTTATGATACAGCCAAGGAGATATGGGATGAGGTGGCTAGACAGATGGAAGGAGCTGACGTGACTTCGACCATAAGATTGACAAATATTCTGACTGAGTTTGACAACTTCTCCAAATTGCCTGATGAATCTCTTGAAACTGTCTACTACAGATTCTGCAATGTCATAAATGAGCTAAGGAAGAACAATGTCAAGAAAACTGAGATTGAGCTAAACATCAAATTCATCAAAGCTCTTGGTCCAGAATGGGAAGATTTTGGAACACAGATCAAGCAACATCAAAATCTGACCAAGTTCACCATTCATACTCTTTATGAATCCTTCAAACTCAATGAAAACCAAGTACTAAGCAAAGCACTGATGATGAAGATCAAGATCTCTCCGCTAATGTTTGCTATATGGCAAGATTGACCAAAAACAAAGTCCTTGAAGCAGAAAGCACTGATGATGAAGATCAAGATCTCTCCGCTAATGTTTGCTATATGGCAAGATTGACCAAAAACAAAGTCCTTGAAGCAGAAAGCACTGATGATGAAGATCAAGATCTCTCCGCTAATGTTTGCTATATGGCAAGATTGACCAAAAACAAAGTCCTTGAAGCAGAAAGCACTGATGATGAAGATCAAGATCTCTCCGCTAATGTTTGCTATATGGCAAGATTGACCAAAAACAAAGTCCTTGAAGCAGAAAGCACTGATGATGAATACCCAGATGATGAGGTAAATCTCGACTCTACTTTTTCTTTGATTAAAGACAAAGAGTCTTGTAGATTAGCTTTATCTAATTTAACAACTCATATCAATTCTTTAGCCAACAAAAATAAAAAGTTGACAAATAGCATTTCATTTTCTAAAAGTGAATTTACAAAACTTCTTGAAGAACATTCAAAATTACTTTTTGAATATGATGCTATTAAACAAGATTTTCAAGCTTACAAAGATAAGATGTTGGTTAAAGAATGTGAGTTGAATGTCTCTCCTGATTTTAAGTTATTACAAAAATGTCAAAATCTAGAAAAGACCATTCAAGATCTTGAAAAGACCAATCAAGATCTTGAAATTCAAAAGACCAATGAATGGCTTCGGGCAAATGCAAGACAAATGGATGTTGATATTCTCAATAAAAAGCTTCAAGAAGCTAAACCAAACAATGTTGAACTCGAAAGGAAGATTTCTGATTTAAATCATAATTATTTTCTAAAAGGCATTGAGATTGAGAATCTTGAAAAACAAGTTGAGGAATTTAAAAAGAATATACTTTTCTATCAAGAAAAGCTATATAAAGTTGAACAAAATCCTTTCTTGAATTTCACTGCCTATTTCAACAAGTCAAAAATTGACAAAACAGAACTTCTTCTCGGGTTGGGATTTGAGAATATCACACCATTGCAAAAAGCCAAAGAGGAAATTGAACCCTTGTATGATGAAAAATTTCTACGACTTGGTATGATACAACAATTTATTCGTCCATTGAATGATGAATTTGAGACTGATGACGTTGAGAGAACACCAAAACAGGAATTTTTGGTTAATTATGATGCAATAAATGATTCATACAAAACAAAAGAATCTTCAATTTTCAAATTGGAAGAAATTGAATCAAATTTTCAAAACCAAGAATCTGTCGGTAATCCACCAAAACCAACTAAAATGTACTTTCCAACCACATTTTTGGAAAAACAAATAGAGGGTTTACAACAAAAGGTGAAATCTCAACAAAAAGTTATTAATCACCTCAAGTCTCAAAGTCCGAACTCAGAGGATAAATGTATTGCTGTTGATACTAAGAAAGTTTGTGAGAATGTTTCTACTCAAACTGACCAAAAAGCCTCAGTAGAAAATTCTACCCAAACTACTTGTGATTCATCCACCAATACCTCTACCCAGACCTTGACTGATTCTCTTGAATGTACTTGTCAAAATACTGCTACTTTTATAGCTAATGATTGTGTGCAATCTGATTTTTCTGATGAAGAACTTGCACATAGTTTAGTTTTGATATGGTACTTCTATAGGTTTTTCACATGCAACACTGTTGATGAGTTAGTTGTTCACCCTAAGCCTAGTGCTAGTATAGGTGTTGATACGTCTACTCAATTTTCTTGTGAGACCAAAGATGTGTCAGTTCAAGTTGACCTAATTTCTGAGAATACCCATGATGTGAAGTTGGACACCAAGATTTCTGATTTAAATCATAATTATTTTCTAAAAGGCATTGAGATTGAGAATCTTGAAAAACAAGTTGAGGAATTTAAAAAGAATATACTTTTCTATCAAGAAAAGCTATATAAAGTTGAACAAAATCCTTTCTTGAATTTCACTGCCTATTTCAACAAGTCAAAAATTGACAAAACAGAACTTCTTCTCGGGTTGGGATTTGAGAATATCACACCATTGCAAAAAGCCAAAGAGGAAATTGAACCCTTGTATGATGAAAAATTTCTACGACTTGGTATGATACAACAATTTATTCGTCCATTGAATGATGAATTTGAGACTGATGACGTTGAGAGAACACCAAAACAGGAATTTTTGGTTAATTATGATGCAATAAATGATTCATACAAAACAAAAGAATCTTCAATTTTCAAATTGGAAGAAATTGAATCAAATTTTCAAAACCAAGAATCTGTCGGTAATCCACCAAAACCAACTAAAATGTACTTTCCAACCACATTTTTGGAAAAACAAATAGAGGGTTTACAACAAAAGGTGAAATCTCAACAAAAAGTTATTAATCACCTCAAGTCTCAAAGTCCGAACTCAGAGGATAAATGTATTGCTGTTGATACTAAGAAAGTTTGTGAGAATGTTTCTACTCAAACTGACCAAAAAGCCTCAGTAGAAAATTCTACCCAAACTACTTGTGATTCATCCACCAATACCTCTACCCAGACCTTGACTGATTCTCTTGAATGTACTTGTCAAAATACTGCTACTTTTATAGCTAATGATTGTGTGCAATCTGATTTTTCTGATGAAGAACTTGCACATAGTTTAGTTTTGATATGGTACTTCTATAGGTTTTTCACATGCAACACTGTTGATGAGTTAGTTGTTCACCCTAAGCCTAGTGCTAGTATAGGTGTTGATACGTCTACTCAATTTTCTTGTGAGACCAAAGATGTGTCAGTTCAAGTTGACCTAATTTCTGAGAATACCCATGATGTGAAGTTGGACACCAAGATTCCTGATTTTTCAAAACTTTCAAATGAATCTGAAACCAATCAATCTCCATTGAAATTTTCATTTTCCAAAGATTTCACAAAGAATGATTTTGATAAATTCATGGAGGGAGAATATGTTTTTAATTCAGAAACTGAGAAAAAGATTGAATCTACCAAAATCAAAGTGGAAACAAAAGTGGAATCTCAAAAACCATTGTCCAAAGCTCCAACTTCATATTACTCAAAGAAACGAGTTAAGACCAAACTCGTCAAGACTGAACCAAAGACCATTAAGTTAGAAACCTTTGTTGCTACCCCAGTGAAACATGTCAAAAAGGAACAAGCTGAAACCCCACACACGACAAAGTACACCAAAGTGAAACTTCCGAAAGACTATCCTAATGCTTCTCAAACTAGCTCTCAATCTAGTTCTATACCTAAGGTGTCTAAGTCTAGCAATGTTTCGCTAACTAAGGATACATCAAATGGTTCAACTAGATATAGGGATAGATATGGATGGTTTTCTCATGATAAACCAAAGAAGCAAGAAGTTTCCTCACCTCCAAAAGATTCCAAAAAGATAAGAGTGTTTAAAACTCCTAGTTCTAATCTTCTTAATTTCAATTCAACAGGTGGAAAGAGTTTAACTAGTGGTGCTAGATGGGTTGCTAATACTTTAGTACCTAAGATCACTAGTAATCTAAAGAATGTTGAGAAAAAGATGAAAAGAAGGAGGAGAAAATCTGTCAATGGGAGGAAAGGTGTTACTGTAAATCAAAACAATTCATCTGTGTATAATAATGTTGAATGTGCCAAGGCAAGGCCTTGTGAGCTTGTAAACAATTTTAATTCTCGTATGGTTGATGTGAATGCTTGTAGACATGTTACTTTTAATTCTAATGTGAATGTTCGTACCTTTTATTCAAATGTGTTTGTTGATAATGTGCTTGTCAATGCTTATGTTGATTCAACAACATGTTTGAATGCGAATCCTAAGTTATATCTCCTGCCTGTTTTAACTAACCATAAAGGACCCGTCCTCAAGTGGGTACCTAAAAACGGTTAAATTTCATTGATTGCAGGAAATAACCATCTGTGTTTGGATACTCGATTCCGGGTGTTCAAAGCACATGACTGGAAATAAATCTTTGCTCAAGAATTTCGTTGAAAGATTCATGGGAACAGTTCGCTTTGGAAACAACAATTTCGCTCCTATCTTAGGTTATGGAGACATTGAACGAAATGGAATTATCATCAAGAAAGTTCACTATGTTGAAGGATTAAGTCACAACTTGTTCAGTGTTGGACAATTCTGTGATAACAATCTTCAAGTTCTGTTTCGAAAATCTCTTTGCAAAGTCCAAACTCTAGATGGAGTTGATATTCTTTGTGGTGATCGTGATGATAACCTGTTTACCGTCAATCTTGATGATAACCAACCAACTGATAATATTTGTCTCATTTCAAAGGCTACTTCAAAGAATTCTTGGTTATGGCATAGAAGGCTCTCTCATCTGAATTTCCAAACTATCAATACTTTGGTCAATAAGCATCTTGTTGAAGGCTTACCTGACTATAAGTATGAAAGTGAGCATGTTTGTCCTTCTTGTGCTGTTGGGAAGATCAAAAGAACTTCTCATAAACCGAAGAAATCTCCAAATTCTTTAGCACCTCTTCATTTGCTTCACATGGATCTTTGTGGGCCGATGAAAGTACAAAGCCGAAATGGGAAGAAATACATCTTGGTTATTGTTGATGATTATTCAAGATATACGTGGGTCAAGTTCCTTGCATCCAAAGATGAAACAACTCAGATGTTGATAGATTTCATCACTAATACTCAAGTAAATCTTCAACTTCCAGTTCGTTACATCCGTTCGGATAATGGAACTGAGTTCAAGAATGCTGTTTTTGATGAATTCTGCAACTCCAAAGGAATCACTCATCAATTTTCAGCAGTTCGCACCCCACAACAAAACGGTGTTGTTGAAAGGAGAAATCGATCGCTGGTAGAAGCAGCAAGGACAATGCTTGCTTATTCCAAATTACCATCAAATTTGTGGGCTGAAGCTGTTGACACTGCCTGTCACACTCAGAATCGGTCCATTATCAATCAGCGTTTCGAAAAGACTCCTTATGAGGTTGTTAACAAACGCAAACCCAACATCAACTACTTTCACATATTTGGGTGTGTTTGTTACACGTTGAATGATCGGGAGAATCTTGGAAAGTTCGAGAAGAAAGGTGATGAAGGATATTTTGTTGGTTATTCCAAAACATCAATTGCCTATCGAATCTATAATCGTCGAACCAACACAATTCAAGAAACAATGAATGTTTGGTTTGATGAGATGTCAGGCATGATTTTTGAGCAAGAAAGTTTGCTACCAACAAGTAATGATCCAAGTGCTTCAAGTCCTTCTACAAGGAATTCTACCTTAGCTTCTAAATTCAAGAAGTTTCCAACTCCAACAAGTGATGAATTAGATATTCTTTTGAAGAATTCTATAATTCAAAACCGATTCATGATCAAGAACCTCAAGTCATCGTTGAACCAATTCAAACCAATGAACCTCTTCATAACAACGATCCAGTTCCTGACAACATTCATGAATCTTCATCAAGTTCTTCTGAGCAAGAATTCTCTTCTACTGATACTTCTCCACCATTATCTCCTGATAATGCTTCTCAAGTGAATGTTCAAGAACAACCTTCTCGAATTACTCAGACAACAAATCCGTTGAACACTCCAAATGTGTATGTACCACTTGACTTTGATCATCCAGCTTATGAGGAAAGAATTATACCAAGTTATGATTCCATCTCTCAACAAAACTCAAGCTTTAATGATGGTGATGTTGATCTTCAACAACAAGATCCTCTTCCTCATGCTCACAAGTGGACACGTATGCAGAAAGACCATCCTACTGATCAAATAATTGGAGATCCACAAGCAGGAGTAACTACTCGTACCTCAGTAAATGAGTGTCTTGTTGCACTTTCTCTTAGCAACATCGAACCCAAAACCGTATCTGAAGCTCTTCGTGATCCAGAGTGGGTTAAGGCGATGCAAGATGAACTCGCACAATTTGAAAGACTGAAGGTATGGAGATTAGTTCCAAATCCGAGAAAAGATGATCCAATAGGAACAAAGTGGATATTCAAAAACAAAAAGGATGAGAATGGAGTGGTAGTAAGGAATAAAGCTCGACTTGTTGCAAAGGGTTATTGCCAACAACCTGGTGTTGACTTCGACGAAACTTTTGCTCCAGTAGCAAGAATGGAGGCCATTCGGATATTCTTAGCTTATGCCGCATTCAGAAACTTTACTGTGTTTCAAATGGATGTGAAGACTGCTTTCTTGAATGGTGACCTCAAAGAAGAAGTTTACGTTGATCAACCAGAAGGTTTTGTTGATCCTCAAAGGCCAAACCATGTCTACATGTTAGACAAGGCTCTCTACGGTCTTAAGCAAGCACCCCGAGCATGGTATGATTCTTTAACTACTTTCTTACTAAGAGGTGGCTTTACCAAAGGCACAATTGACCCTACCTTGTTCATTCGCAAACAAGGTAAGCACGTTCTACTTGTTCAAATATATGTTGATGACATTATATTTGGGTCGACAAGTCAAACATTTTGCCGAAACTTTTCATCTCTTATGGTCAATCATTTTGAAATGAGTATGATTGGGGAAATGAATTACTTTTTGGGTCTTCAAATCAAACAGTTACCAACTGGTATTTTTATATCACAAGGTAAATACATAAATGACATGTTGAAAAAGTTTGATATGACTTCATGTTCTTCAATATCTACCCCAATGGCTGCTCGAACAAACATAAATGCTGACACAAATGGGAAACCATTTGACCAAAAGAGATATCGAAGTATGATTGGTTCGTTGTTGTACCTAACAGCATCTCGACCAGATATAATGTTTGCAACATGTATGTGTGCTAGATATCAAGCTGCTCCAACTGATTTACATTATCAAGCTGTGAAACGAATCTTTCGTTATCTGAAGGGGACACCTGATTTAGGTCTCTGGTATCCAAGGGATACTGGATTCAATCTAACTGCATATTCAGATGCAGATCATGCAGGTTGTAAACTTGATCGCAAGAGCACTTCCGGTACTCTACAATTTTTAGGTGATAAAATTGTGAGTTGGTCTTCCAAGAAACAGTATTGTGTGTCTCTATCAACGGCTGAAGCAGAATATGTGGCTGCGGCTAGTTGTTGTGCTCAAGTTTTATGGATGAAGACACAACTAACTGATTATGGTCTGAAATATGATCATATCCCTATCTATTGTGATTCTCAGAGTGCCATTGCCATTGCAGTCAACTCAGTAAACCACTCTCGCTCAAAGCATATTGATGTTAGATATCATTTTCTCAAAGATCATATTGAGAAAGGTGACATCGAGCTCTACTTTGTGGGTACTGACATTCAACTTGCAGATTTGTTCACAAAACCAATTTTTGCTCCACCTTTCTATGAAAATTTTTGATCTATTCTTGCATAGATTAAGGAGGAGTTTGTGATTTCAACAACCTTCAAAACTTCAAATGTGTTTCAAATGGATGTGAAGACTGCTTTCTTGAATGGTGACCTCAAAGAAGAAGTTTACGTTGATCAACCAGAAGGTTTTGTTGATCCTCAAAGGCCAAACCATGTCTACATGTTAGACAAGGCTCTCTACGGTCTTAAGCAAGCACCCCGAGCATGGTATGATTCTTTAACTACTTTCTTACTAAGAGGTGGCTTTACCAAAGGCACAATTGACCCTACCTTGTTCATTCGCAAACAAGGTAAGCACGTTCTACTTGTTCAAATATATGTTGATGACATTATATTTGGGTCGACAAGTCAAACATTTTGCCGAAACTTTTCATCTCTTATGGTCAATCATTTTGAAATGAGTATGATTGGGGAAATGAATTACTTTTTGGGTCTTCAAATCAAACAGTTACCAACTGGTATTTTTATATCACAAGGTAAATACATAAATGACATGTTGAAAAAGTTTGATATGACTTCATGTTCTTCAATATCTACCCCAATGGCTGCTCGAACAAACATAAATGCTGACACAAATGGGAAACCATTTGACCAAAAGAGATATCGAAGTATGATTGGTTCGTTGTTGTACCTAACAGCATCTCGACCAGATATAATGTTTGCAACATGTATGTGTGCTAGATATCAAGCTGCTCCAACTGATTTACATTATCAAGCTGTGAAACGAATCTTTCGTTATCTGAAGGGGACACCTGATTTAGGTCTCTGGTATCCAAGGGATACTGGATTCAATCTAACTGCATATTCAGATGCAGATCATGCAGGTTGTAAACTTGATCGCAAGAGCACTTCCGGTACTCTACAATTTTTAGGTGATAAAATTGTGAGTTGGTCTTCCAAGAAACAGTATTGTGTGTCTCTATCAACGGCTGAAGCAGAATATGTGGCTGCGGCTAGTTGTTGTGCTCAAGTTTTATGGATGAAGACACAACTAACTGATTATGGTCTGAAATATGATCATATCCCTATCTATTGTGATTCTCAGAGTGCCATTGCCATTGCAGTCAACTCAGTAAACCACTCTCGCTCAAAGCATATTGATGTTAGATATCATTTTCTCAAAGATCATATTGAGAAAGGTGACATCGAGCTCTACTTTGTGGGTACTGACATTCAACTTGCAGATTTGTTCACAAAACCACTGGATGAAAAGAGGTTTAACTTTCTTATCTCCAAGCTAGGTATGTTAAATCTTAAACCTTAACTCTTTTGAAGGAATTCTTGACACATTCCAGAAAACCAAAATACAAAATTGCATATTTTCAAAAATAAACAAAAAGATTTTTATTTTCAGTGGCTTGCATATACTATGTATGCAACCCGTTCTTAAATGATATATTTATTTGTAGAGTGTTTTTACATTCTAAGCTTTTGTTATTATACATATAAATTGATATAAGATAACATGGAATCGAACGCCTTTGTGTACTTCCAAGTGGTCTTATATGAGTATGTATGTGTAATAGCAATCAAATTTTTCTTTCCTACGAATAAATTTTTTTTCAAACTTTCAATTGTTGATATGAGAAACAAAGGATCGAACGCCTTTGTGTACTCCCTTGTTATCTCATCTTGAACAATTGATTGGATTTTCATTTGCTTAAATGTTTTAATTGTCTCCAACTTGTTGTTGTAAGATGCGAAGGATTGAACGCCTTTGTGTACTCCCTAGCTGTCTTACTCTCAACATTGTTGTTGAAGCAAAACTTTATTTTTTTCCAAATCAAAGTCTTGTTCACTGTAGACTCTCAAAGTTTTTTTTCTTTTCGAAAATATCACAACAAAGATTTTACTACTTTTGATCTCACAGCACCAATTTTTGCTCCACCTTTCTATGAAAATTTTTGATCTATTCTTGCATAGATTAAGGAGGAGTTTGTGATTTCAACAACCTTCAAAACTTCAAATGTGTTTCAAATGTTTTTTTTCATGCACACATTTGATGTTTTTCCAATGATTTTCAATCAAATGGAGTTCGGTGATTAGTTTGCACATGAGGGATAAGTATTTCTCAAATTATACTCCATGAATTTCATCATCGCCGATGAGTTCTTACCCCGGAGTATTCACTTCTTTCATTAGATAGTGAGGGTATTTTGAGTGCTGTTGTTTTCGTGCAAATAGGATGGAGGGAGTAAAGTCGAAAAGTGAGAGGTTACGGTGAAATGATGATGTGAGAAAGGGCTAAAAGAAACAAAAGCCCTCCCTAAATTCTCAAAAAACCGGGTAAACAGGTTTCTATCGGATTTCATTTGTTGATTTCTCGATATTGAAGAAGTCTTCATGGACCCAGTGAAGCAATGCACATCTTTTCCTAACCACTCAAGTGTTTCTTAACAAATACTTGTTTCATTTCTCACGGAGATTTTCACATTTCTATTGACTCTTCATTTGGAAGATGTTGATATTGAAAAAGGGCGACATTCTGCTCCAGTCCCCGACTTCATTTTGATCACGATGTGTCTAGAGCTATCTTGTTTGGTCATTAATTTGATCATCATTCATTTGTATTAGAACACATTCGAGTCATATCTTTGTGATATAATTGCTTATCTTTGTGATATAGCCGGAACATTCGTAGTGATATCTCAATTGATATTCCACGATGATCGAATGGAAATCCTACCAATGCTAACATCTTTTCCAACGTTGAACGTAGGTCTCATAATTACATTTATGTGATTATTGAGTTACCAAGAAGTCTAAGTGACCTCGGTTTTCCCTAAAAAGTCTTTAAGGATAAAATTGTGGTTATCAAATGCTTCGGTAGTGTTAACCATGATTTATATTCTTTGAAGCAATCTCGTGGTTGCAAAGCCGCAGACTGAACTATGTTAGAGAATTGTTTTGTGCATATCTCAATGATACATAGGAAATCCGAAAAATGTTATACATTTCAATCGGTCATTTCATTAATCCTTTCGATTTTTGAACATGCTAACGGATCATTCTTAGCCGGTTTCATTTCTCATCACACAAACACAGAAAACACCGACACCATGATATAACGTTTGTACCAACAACTTCGATCTTACATTTTAGTCACCCCTAGGATTTCTTGGGTTGGGCTAATGGTTTGGGTTGATGTTTTGTTGGTTGAGTTGCAGTTTCTTTATGGTTTCTTTTGACATTTTATCAATCAAATGTGTACATAATGACATTGGTTCCCAGTGATGTCATTATGAGGGGGAGAAAATATTATGATTGATTCACTAATTGATAAGGAAACAAGGAGAAAAGTTTATGTTTGGTTGTTTTAATTGGGTTTAGGCTTATCAAAGTTCTAGGCTTATCAAAGTTTGTGTATAGGGGGAGAAAATTATTCGAAGATAAAAAGATTTTCACTCAAGATGCTTCAAAAGTTCAAAGATGCTCTAAAATGTTTATAATCATGGATTGAGGGGGAGCATGATTACTTCGGAAGAATTTCATCCAAATCTCATTCAATTGCTTACTCTCCAAAGTGTTCGAATTGATATGACAAAGATCAAAGCTTCAAAAAGGATCAGAGATTGGTTAGAAGATTCAAGTCAAAGAAGTAAAAGCTTTAAAAGAGTCTTCATCAAACTCACTTCATTCAAAGATCTTCAAGTCATACAACAACATTTTGTTCAAGAAACTCCAATGCATACATCAAGGGGGAGAGTTCATTTTCATGAAACTTCATTCCAAGAAGATGAAATTCATTCAAGAATTAAAACTGAAGAATTGAAAAGATGAATTTCACTCAAGATTCGAAGATTGAAACATTCGAAACCAAGATTCATACCTTCCGCATTTCAAAAGACAACTCTGATTCATGATTCAACAATTCTCGAAGATTCAAGTCACACACATTTGTTCAACTTCATTATACTCTTCATTCAAGACTCACTCGCATTCATTATTCTCTGTTCTAAAAGAACATTGAGAATCCTCACATGATTTAACTTCAAGAAGTTCAAGACCAAGATCAAGACTGAATCAAGTTCTCCAAAGACAAAAGGGAAAGCTTTGAAGACTTGTTTCAACACCCCAATTGTCTTCACCACCGGGCTCATCAAATTCATTCCTACAAGACAATATAACACGTACTTCATTACAATGTATCACTAAGGGGGAGAATGTTAGAAATCCAAAAATAGTGATAAATTGTAATCTAGATTAGATGAATTTCTTGCTTTTAATTCATAGATAGATGATTACTAAGGTTGAGGGGCTAATTGTGACAATTAGCATAATTGTAGAATTAGACTATAAATAGCCCTCTCATACCTTAGAGATAATAACAATTAGATAACAATTCCATAACTTTGTCTTAATACCAGATCTACACATAGTTACACAATTCTCTCTCAAAACACACACAAACACCAAGAACACACACTCACCAAATCCACCATTGATGAATCGAATTCAGTAGTTAAAATCGTGTTATAACAACTAGTTAAGCACAAGTCACCTGAAACACGAACATTCTTTTTGTTAGCAAACAATTTGTTATTTCCGTTCTTAACAGGTTTCTTCTTGATGGTTTCTGTGGTCTTGTTCACTTTCTTGATGTTATTAGGTGACAACTAACCATACTGATCTTTGTATTTAGTCATTCCTGTAACTGTATCTCTAACTCTCTATAAAGTGCACTTAGAGGTCGTCTGAGAATACCTAAGAAAACTAGAATACTTAACATTCTTAGGTTGTTTGTTACCTAATGAGAAAGATTCATTCTTGACAGTCTTTGGACCACTACTTGTTTTGACTTCTTTTTGTGACTTTTGTTCAGATTTAACCGTATACATCTGTGGTTGTCTAGAAGTCTTTGAATTCTTAGAAACAGTGGGACCTTTGTTTGGTTTCGGTCTTGAATCAGTCTTGGGTGATTGGTTGGTCTTTGGTTGTTTGGTGGTCTTTGGTGTCTTGAACTTATCAAATGGGGAAGGTTGTGAAGAGTGTGACTTTGGAATTTTCTTTAGGAAAAATTCATGATTATCCTCTTTTTGAACAAAAAGTTTTTCAAATTCAGGTTCAAAATCATGATTTCCTTCCAAAAATGTTGACATGTCATCAGTTTCCAACTTCACACTTGCTTCACTTATCTTAAACGGACACGGACTTCTCTTGAGTGAAATTGATGCTTTTTCTTTCTCTTTAAAAGATTGAAGTGCAATTTTTTGAAATTCGAAATCTACTTTCAGTTTATTCAGTTCTTTAAGGACATTCAACTTTTGTTCTTTTTCTTTTTCAAACTTTTGTTTGAAAGCATCAATTTCATTCAAGTAGTTTTGAGTTCCCTCGGAAAATTTGGTAAAAGACTCAGTCTCAGAGGCAGTCGGGAAGAAATAATCATCAACATCATTAACATCAAAGATATCATCTAGATCACCATCAGTTTGAACAGAAACATGCATGACTTCACATTCAGTTTGCACAGATGCATTCACAATTTCACAAATAGAGCATGCAGTTTGTGAAGTTTTCTCATTTTGACACACAGAATGGTTTGGTGGAGTTGGAGTGGCCATTACTTCACAAACGGGACAATTTGGGTGATCACAGTCATTGTCATGATTCTTGGGTGGGTCATAGTGATTTGGAGTCTTCAAATTATCTATTAAAGATTGTTTCTCATCAAGAGACTTTTTCAAATCCTCTATTACCTTTTCCAAAACTTTTTGTGGAACATAAGGTCTCAAGTTTTCAGCTTTTGGAATTGGAATAGTTTCTTCTAAAGGTTTTTCTTTAAAACACTCAAGAATTTCAGGAATTATAGCCTCATGATTTTCTTTTTCAGTTTTATGTGCAGGGTGACTGAAAAAGTCATATGTTTCATCCATTAACTCATAGTTAAAATAGACTTTTGTACCCTTCTTTAGAAAATCATCAGCCTCAAAATCACTATCAGTCGGTCTCACAAACTGGTCAGTCATCCCACATCTTAAATAAGATTCCTTATATAATGATGGGACTTCTTCTTGTGCTTCGAGCAAATGATTTGGATTGACATAACCTAACCCTGAAGTGAATACAGATTTTCGAATTTCTTGGCCTATTCAAAAAGATTTGTTGATATGATCGATTAATCTTATACAACTTGTCTTGATAAGACTTGATTTCAGCTTTAAGTTCATCATTTTCTTTATCAAGTTTTTGTTTAAGAGAATCTTTTATACAACACTCATACTTTAGGTCAGAAATTTTATCTTCAAATTCCTTCAAATCAGGGATAGATTCTTTCAATTTCACATTTAAAGACTCAATGTCCTCAGCCAACGCATTTGCTCGAAACATCTCATTGGTCTTTTCGACTTGTAATTGTCTGACGGTCTTGCTCAGTTCAAGAACTTTGGTCTCAAGTTCTTGTTTCTCAAGAAGCAATTTGGAGTTCGGAGTAAAAGTGACTGCTGCTTTTTCAGATTTCAAATTTTCAAACTCCTTTTGAAGTAAATCAAATTTTGTTTGAAATTCTTTTTCTTTGTCTTCCAAAATTTGCTTTACTTTTAAATTCTCTTTAGTCAACTTTACCCCGTCTCTCATTGCCTTTTTACTTTCATCCATATAGAATTTTAACACAGATTTGGAAATAGAGATTACCTCATCCTCGACTTCAGAAGAACTTTCATCATCCTCCTCTAACTCCTTTGACTTCTTTATCTTCGTCATGAAGCACACATTTGCTGCAAGTTCGTCTGTCTCTTCATCAGAAAGGTGTAACCACTTGTCATCCTCAGCGAGAAGAGCAATTCCACTTTCCTCCTGTCTTGCTAGCAAAAGTTTGTACTTGTAGTACTCGGAGTTCTTCTGGCGAGGTTTAGTGCAATTGATGGCAAAATGTCCAGGAAGACCACAATTATAGCATTTCTTGTCTACATTCCTCTTATCCATGACTTTCTTCTCAAACTTCTTCTGATTATCAAACTTCTTCTCACCACCAACATATTCCTTCTTTGTATCAAACTTAGGAGCATTTGCATTCTTTGCATAAGAAGACACTGAGGAAGTCCTAAGCTGATTGTTGGTTGGTTTCTTCTTGAAGAATTTCTTCTTGAAAGCCTTTGTGAAATAAGCAAGTTCCTTGTACATCTCTTTTTATCTTTCATCCAAGTCAGAATCACTCATTTCACTTGAATCAGAATCTGTTTCATATTCAACAAACTTCTGTCTTGAGACTCTTGAAGATTTCTTCTTAGCTACCAAGGCCAATGGATCGGACTGGACACTTTCTTCTTTCTTTTTTTGGATTCTCAAAACATCATCAATGTTCAGTTTCAGCTTTTCATACAAGGTGTGAATGGTAAGTTTCCCAAAGTCTGATTGTTGGTTGAGTTGAGTGCCATACACTTGCCATTCTTCCTCCAGATTTTTGATGAATTTGATGTTCAACTCCATATTTGTTCTATTCATATCATTCTTTCTCAGCTCATTGATCACATTGTAGAATCTGATGTATACTTCATTCAATGGTTCACCCTTCTGTTGCTTGAATGTTTCATACATGTTCAGAACAGTTGACAATCTTATGGTGTTTGACACATCAGAACCTTCCATCTGCTTTTCCACTTCATCCCATATGTCTTTTCCGGTTTCATATGAGTCCACATTGCAATAGATGTCATCAGGAAGTGCTTGGTAAAGATAAGCAATGGACATTTGATCAGCCTCAACTCTATTTCTCTGATCTGTATTCCAACTCTCTTCTGGTAAAGCTTCTCCATTCACTGGATTCTTTGGAATTTCAGGACCATCTTTGTATGATTTCCTCAGAAGTTTTCCATTCTTCTGTCTGTCTATCCAGTTCAGAAATCTTTTCTTCCATTGTGGATAAGAACCTCTAAACAAGAAAGGAGGTCTTCCTTCAGAACCAAGAGCTAAAGCTTCCCTTGAAGCCATTTCAAACAATTAAAAGACTTAGAAAAAAATTTGATTTTCTACTTGTGAAGAATGCCGAGCAAAAATCTCGGCAAATGGACCAAAAATTTTGAACAATTTTTTATTTTCTGCCCACTTGAAGAATATTGATCAAAAATGATGTTGAATCAATTTTCTTGAAATTGAAAATTTTGTCAAGTCTAATACAACTAAGTGCCGAGGTTTTTCTTCGGCAAATAGTACAAACAGCCAATTCACAACTCGAGCACTCTGATCAATCAACTTCAACTGTTTGCCGAGCTTTTTCTTCGGCAAATGGTACAACTAGAACTGGATCACAAAAACACTTGGTTGATTTTTGTTGAAATAACTATTTGCCGAGATAATATCTCTGCAAACAGTGTAAACAGAATCAACACTTAACCAATCTCACCCAACACAAGTATTTGCCGAGAAAAATTCTCTGCAAATAGAACAATGAGCACCAATACTTAACCAAATTTTCTTGAAACAACTATTTGCCGAGAAAAATTCTCTGCAAATAGAACAATGAGCACCAATACTTAACCAAATTTTCTTGAAACAACTATTTGCCGAGCAGAATTCTCTGCAAATAGAACAATGAGCACCAATACTTAACCAAATTTTCTTGAAACAACTATTTGCCGAGCAAAATTCTCTGCAAATAGAACAATGAGCACCAATACTTGACCAAATTTTCTTGAAACAACTATTTGCCGAGCAAAATTCTTCTCAAATAGAACAAGTAGCTCCACCACTTAGCAAAGATTTGCTAAAACACGTATTTGCCGAGATAAAATCTCTGCAAATAGAACAAGTAGCTCCACCACTTAGCAAAGATTTGCTAAAACACGTATTTGCCGAGATAAAATCTCTGCAAATAGAACAAGTAGCTCCACCACTTAGCAAAGATTTGCTAAAACACGTATTTGCCGAGATAAAATCTCTGCAAATAGAACAAGTAGCTCCACCACTTAGCAAAGATTTGCTAAAACACGTATTTGCCGAGATAAAATCTCTGCAAATAGAACAAGTAAGATTCACTACACGACAAAATAGTCGGTTACTAGTCTTCTTCTACGTTCAGCCAAACACTCAAACGCCGAGGTTTCTGAAAATCATTGATATCTTCTTCATTTTTGCGAATTAAAACTTGAAATTTATATCAAAATACTCAGAAACTCAATGCGCACAAATCCTCAAACAAAATAACTGCTAATTTCAACCAGAAATCAAACCCTCACGAACATGCTATTCGCCGAGCTTTTTCAAAATCGAATCAAATGATGAAATTAACCTCTGAAATTGATAACGACGGATGATTTACTGATAATAAAGTGATTGGTGAACAAATTTTGAATAAAAACACACTAATATTGCAGAAATTACTAAAACAGTAATCTCGGCAAATGAGAAAACCAGAAAAACTCAAAATTCCAGAATTTAAGCACAATTTAAGCTTCAATTAAGCTTGTGGATCGTTCAGATATGCTGATTGTGCTCTGATACCAAATGTAAAGTATAGAATTTGAGCTTATGTGTGTGTTAGTGTGTGTAACAATGGCGGTTTCTAGAGAGAGAAAGTAGAGAGAGAGAGTAGTGATGGCAGGGAAAGTTTGGATTGCATTAATGGGTAAAAGGTTACAAAATACATTATGGAGAGGGTTTATATACATATGAGCTATTTACACAATGCCCCCTTCCATATTCAAGACATTTACAATAAAGGTACAATTTACATAGAAATACAAATCACCTACTACAAATTATATTTCTAACACATATCTCTCCTAGCATTATGAGCTTCTTCTAATGTCATATTTCTTCTAAAAGCCATTAATATTCAACAAATAATACCAATATTAACAGATCTAAACAAAAACTTCAACAGATCTAATCTGACCCAACAAACCAAACAACAACCAAGGACTAAAAGATTAAGAAACCTTTTTTGAAACCTGGCTCTGATACCAAAATTTGATGCGTAAATCACGCGACAAACGACAGCGGAAGACTATTTTTGGTATTTTCTGGAATTAACATGAAACAAACAAATAAACAAGACTTATAAAATAAAAATGATAGATAAAAGAATCCACCACCAAGATTCGTAAAGGCCAAGCCACCGGAACCAAGGATAAAGGAAACACTCCGCCCCACCACTATAATAGATAAAGGTCTAGCCACCACGATTATAGATAAAGGAAACCAAAGATTTAAGACCTCACCACAATATTTGATAAAGAACAAGTCACCACAAATATTGATAAAGGGGTCACTCCTAACCACCAAGATCAAAGATCTCTAAAGGTAAAAGAAGATTTTTGGATAAGAAATAGAGGCTGCTCTATTAATTTTCATTCAACATCAAAAACTCCTTTTACAATGAGAAATAAAGCCCCTATTTATAGCCACAAGCTATTACCTAGGAATTAACGAAATACAAATATTAAATAAATAAAAGGCTGTAAAAGACAACCACTAATTAAACAACCAATAAGAAATGGACAAGCAAAGCTTCTAGAAAGATTCCCTCTGCGCGTGGGCCCACAAACCGTTAGGATTAACGTTGTCACACGCTCCTCCCTTATCACCTTTGACAGTTGTCATTCCTTCTTTATTGGGTCCACCAACATGGGACTTCAGTGGCAACTTCATTTATTGAAAACTGGAAACTTAATCTGGAGCATCCAACTGGAGTTAGACTGGAGCTGGTCACTGGAGTGCTTCAGTAGATCTACTGGAGTGCTTCAGTGGAGAACTTCACTGGTGGGTCACTACTGGCTGCAACTGGAGAAACTTGCCACTGGAGAAGCGTTACTAATGGCGACTGGACTGGTTCAGTGAAGATCTGTCTGAAGTGGGCCACTGCTGGTAAAATTAACATGGTTTGTTCAGATGGCATTATCAGTTCATTTCCCTTCAGTGCAGTTAACTTCTTCAGTTCAGTTCTGCCTTTCAGTTCAGTCGATTCCTCCATTTCACAGGTGTCAGTCAGTTCAGTGAACCTGGTCATTTCCGCATCAAGCAAGATGATTAGAAAAGAGGTCAACACAGTTTAAATTCGAAACCATACCTGGTTGGCCAAGAAAGCCAACATAATGAGCCTCAAAAGCCTTTGCCACAGCTTCACCATCAATTTGTCTACCCTGTGCATCAACAATCATATCAATTCTTTTTCTCGCTGTTCGTGATTTCACAACCTTATGGAAGAAAGCTGAATTGGAGTCCCCAACTTTAAGCCAGTCAACCTTTGCCTTTTGTTTAAGAAACTGTTCTTCATCAAGTTGTTAGGACCAGTTCACCTGGAACCTGCAATATTCTTGGTGAACTTGTGCAATCTTCTCTCAATCGCTAAAAGGAACATTTCACAACTTTAAGTGTTTCGATTGTCTTGAGAAATTCCGAGTGTAGATCAATTGTATTTCATAGGTTGTTAGGATATTTACATTCGTGTATTATCTTGGTTCCGCATCAACCTTGTAATTTGTTTAATATCAATAAATAAATTACACATTGAAAAATACATATTGTCTCATCAAGTTATCTTACAAGTTATTTGTATTATTGCATTGTTCTTTACTTATTGTCTTTTATATAAGTAATCTATTTAGAACTTGGTATATACACACTGCAACTGGTCGTCTCCAGTTCAGTGCATATATTGCAAAGTAACTCCACCATCGACATAGAGGTGTCTTCAGTAGTACCATCTAACGAGTTGGGACTTACACAAGTAATGCATCATTGAAAGCACTTAAATAGGATGAATGTTCCTCTTTCAAAGAAGCATTATGAGGTTCCTTATCTAATTCCATTTGCACCTTATCAAGCTCTTCACGCAAACAAGTAACTTTGTCATGAATGTTACCATAAATACGTAGCAATTTCTGTAATGGTTTCTTAGCAGCTTTAAGTTTCTGAACCAAACAATACATAGCATGCCCTGAGACTTCCAACTGCCAAGCTTCAGACACGACATCTTTAAACTTCGGATTATAAATCAGAATGTTGGAAAATTTAAATGGTTTTGGTTAAATTTAACATTAATAGGAATACGAAGTACGGCTGGTGTATGATCAGAAATCATGTAAGGCTGAAATATAGCAGTAGATCCTACGAACTCATCACAGAATTCCAGATTCGCCATTATTCTATCAATCTTTTTCAATTGACCAGCTCCACCACGAGGCTTTTGATTCCATGTATATTGCAACCCAAGCATA
The DNA here is from genome assembly GCA_034093135.1 of Erigeron breviscapus. Classification (NCBI taxonomy): domain Eukaryota; kingdom Viridiplantae; phylum Streptophyta; class Magnoliopsida; order Asterales; family Asteraceae; genus Erigeron; species Erigeron breviscapus. Next base: position 71,873,889 of record CM067171.1, on the reverse strand, counting down.
TTAACATCATTAACACCAAGACTAGCAACACAATCCTTAAATTCCCTCATAGCAATATCAAAAGTAGATGGACCTGATGCCTTATCTTCCAAATTTAAAACAACATTAAAATCTCCAAGCAGCACCCAAGAACAATTACGGACAAATAGCTTATGTTTAAGCAAATCAGCCCAAAGAGCACGCCTAAGCAAATAGGAATTATGAGCATAAACAAAAGAACACATTACCATTTTCTTAGTAGCTTTGAACATAACCTGGGCATGAATAACCTGATCAGTCATAGATACAACCATAACATCAACCACGTCCAGATTCCATCCCAAAATTATCCTAGAACCTTTAGAACACAAACTACCATTAGAAGCCCAATGCCATTTCCAAAAAAACTTTAGAACAAAGAGCCTGAAGTTTATCTGAACGAACATGAGATTCTAACACAACACAGACACACAATTGATTATCAAAAATAACCTGTCGAACCTCGTTTTGTTTAGGGGTCTGGTTCATACCCCTAATATTCCAAGAAGCTAGATTAAACATTGGTAACCGGGTCAGCAGGAGTGCTTGCCCCTATATTATGCTTCTTTTTAAACAAACCATACTCATCATACACATTCTCAACCTCATCCGACTCTTCAGGGTCTAGAAAAGAATCACGCCTCAAATTACCTGCTGACTTAGCGCCACCAGAAACAAGTTGAATATTTGGCCCATCATCCTCCCCATTACCCCCAGCTTCATCCATCCCATCCAATACAGAAAAAGAATTACTTGTATTAACATTAGAAGAACTTGCTGCAAAATCAGACTTATGAACTTTAGAAGTACCAGAATCCATAGAAGTCTTAGGCTGCTGACTAGACTCCTTATGCACGTTAGTGGGCTGCTTTGGTCAATAGACAAACTGAGGTTTCGGTTTGGTAATCCTAATTCCCTCAACCTGTCGTTCCTTGGTTTGCTTTGCTTTACCCTTCTTGCGAGTCACAGTAACAAAATCAAAATTATTCTCCTTTAAAACCTGCTTAGTAACCTTAGCTTGTGTCGGGCATATTGAATCAGTATGCCTAAACACTTTACAATGTTCACAATGTGGTGGATACCATTCATATTCAATACTGACAACCTGTTTAGAAAACCCTTCCCCATTGACATTCGGAATACCAACAATCAACTCATTTTTAAGTGGACAAGAAGCATCAAGTTCAATCAGCGCATGTGCAAAACTATGCCTACCCCAAGAATTCAAACACATTTGGCTAGAATAAGAATCAAGAAGAATTGGCTTACCCAATTTGGTGGCAAGCATGCTCAAACCATCCTCAGTATATGCAGCAAGCGGCACATCATAAAGCTTCACCCAAACCGGCACCTTAATTAATTCTTGCTTAGCTAAACAAACGTCTGACGTCCATTTATTCAAGAAAATAGGAGTGGATCTGATCATCCAAGGGCCCTTCTCTAACACTTGTTCCATTCTTGACGTTGAGTCAAATTGGAAAAAGAAAAAACCCATATTGTTCATCATAACCTTCTTTAATCCAAATTTTGCCCAGGAACTTTTCACATAATTCTCCACTACCGGATAAGCCAATCGGTCACCAAGAAAATAACCATATAAGGAATTTGAGAATCGGCTATTAACTTCCAACACTGAAGAAAGCGGAATCAGAATATCCACACCATCAACTTCATTAGCAACTGATAATGATCGAAAATTAGCTTTTTTAGAAGAAGAATCAGCCTTCAAAGTAGCCGCATAAGAAGCTGGAGCAGATTTACCCACAGACGGAACCTTTGGATTATTGTTTGTATCATCTCCAACAGCCTTTCCATGATCAGGATTACGCACAGTTTCATCCACCACAGGAACAGAATCGACATTAGGGTTTTTAGTCACCCCAGCCACACCTTCCGTCGTAAAATCATCATTAGAAGCAGTCATATTATCAGAAGAAGAAGAATCCCGATTAGGGTTTTTAAGAACCCTAACCGGATTAATAGGAGCATTACTATTAGACATCACGTTGTTTTAATCGATTAATTCGATCAGCAATAGCAGAAATATCAAAAGAACCAGCTTTCTTCATAAAAATCAGGTGACCATACTACCATGCAAAGAACAAACAGAAGAAAAGCAGAACAATTGAAACGAAAAAAGAGAAAACCCTAACTCTATGGAACGGCTTAGAAAAACCCTAAAACAACGAAACTCAAACACAGAATCGAATCAAAACATGATAATCGATAAATCAATTACCACAAAGAGACACGAACTAAGGGAGAAAGCATCGAATTTTAGAGGAGAAATCGGAAAGAAAAAATCGCCCACACATAGAGAGAGAGGGCGTAGACGGGACATTGATACAGTGCAGCTTTATCATAGAATTAGGTAACTACTAACTACAAAAATAGCAACAATCTTCTGAAAGGGAAAGAGGGGAGCGTTGCCCACTCCGTGGAAACTTGTTTATGTATGTACTTAAATTTATGTTTTGATTTATCTTTCTTTGATTAACAAGTATTTTTTACTGATTGAAATGCTCTAAAATTATTTTTAATTTTACTAGTAAAGTTGAGAATCTTAATCTTTAGATTAAAAACAAAGATCAAAAATCAAAGATAGCTGTTGAATCTTGACATTTAATTTTAATAAAAGAGTTAATGTCTCTAACTTTTCATAAAGCTGCAAAGAGGTCCTCGTCTTTTTTTAAATGCGAGGTGTATAAGTTATTAAAACATCAATCACGTCAGTGTTTTACTAACTTTACAATCACATATATATAGCCAAAAGTTGAAAATGATACAAGTAATATTTTGGTGCAATTATCCCTTTGTATATAATCCAACTAAAACAATTTGTACTGGGAAAGAACAAAAACTATTAATTGCAAAAGGTGCTTATAATAATACTAAATACATTGTATAATCGAGTATCTTGTTAATTGTCAGATATGCACCATATAACTTTAAAATGATAAATTTACAGTTGTAACATTCAAATACTTGACAAGAAACATCTGGGCCTTTCTTCTTTGTACGGCCATTAAGAATTTGTGAAGGGGTTACAGGCCACTATACCTCAACTTCTCTCCTGAATTCGCGAAACAGAAAACTAGACCTTTCCGTCAGCAGAAGGGAGACTTGGCTTGGTTTGTACAGCTTCATATGAATTCGTTACCGAATTGGACCCACGGGATGGAGCCGAAGTTGGGGTAGGGAACTTCTTGGGCAACATTTGTTGCCAACTAATCTGTTTTGGGAATCTTGATGTTGCCTCAGAGAAAGCAAGAAAGGTAACAATGCTCAATAGCAAAAACTTGTGCCTCCATGAACCTAACATGATGAATGACTAAATGACACAAGATTCTCAGAGAAGTGCCTGTTGCTGAAGATTGTGGTCTGCTTTTAGATGGTTATGGGGCAGTAGACAATGAGGAGGATTTTGTGAAGATTGCCAACTGGGATGTTTTAGGAAAGAGGTAACAGTGGCAGACAATGATAGAATTTTAAACAATAAAAACAATAGCAGTTTGTGTTTGTTTGACATTTAATTTTAATAAAAGAGTTAATGTCTCTAACTTTTCATAAAGCTGCAAAGAGGTCCTCGTCTTTTTTTAAATGCGAGGTGTATAAGTTATTAAAACATCAATCACGTCAGTGTTTTACTAACTTTACAATCACATATATATAGCCAAAAGTTGAAAATGATACAAGTAATATTTTGGTGCAATTATCCCTTTGTATATAATCCAACTAAAACAATTTGTACTGGGAAAGAACAAAAACTATTAATTGCAAAAGGTGCTTATAATAATACTAAATACATTGTATAATCGAGTATCTTGTTAATTGTCAGATATGCACCATATAACTTTAAAATGATAAATTTACAGTTGTAACATTCAAATACTTGACAAGAAACATCTGGGCCTTTCTTCTTTGTACGGCCATTAAGAATTTGTGAAGGGGTTACAGGCCACTATACCTCAACTTCTCTCCTGAATTCGCGAAACAGAAAACTAGACCTTTCCGTCAGCAGAAGGGAGACTTGGCTTGGTTTGTACAGCTTCATATGAATTCGTTACCGAATTGGACCCACGGGATGGAGCCGAAGTTGGGGTAGGGAACTTCTTGGGCAACATTTGTTGCCAACTAATCTGTTTTGGGAATCTTGATGTTGCCTCAGAGAAAGCAAGAAAGGTAACAATGCTCAATAGCAAAAACTTGTGCCTCCATGAACCTAACATGATGAATGACTAAATGACACAAGATTCTCAGAGAAGTGCCTGTTGCTGAAGATTGTGGTCTGCTTTTAGATGGTTATGGGGCAGTAGACAATGAGGAGGATTTTGTGAAGATTGCCAACTGGGATGTTTTAGGAAAGAGGTAACAGTGGCAGACAATGATAGAATTTTAAACAATAAAAACAATAGCAGTTTGTGTTTGTTTATTTTTTGCATTGGAAAGTTAAAAAAGGTCTTCGCTACTTTGTGTAGCAACTCAAGGAACTATGTCTCCACAGTGGATACATAATTTGTTATTATATATAACCTTAGGAATGGTGGGACAAATCTTTGGTTGTAAAGATACACAGACAATTACTCCACCCACCAACTTGGATAGTTCTTGCAAGTTAAAAACTGTATGGAAAGTATCATAACTTGTGCACTAGGTGGTTGTACCATTGATAGAGTTTTTAACATAGATTTGCATCATCATCAGTTAATTAATGGATGACTTCATCGCAAGGCCTCTTTATGATTAAATTTTACCAAAGTTATATAGTATTTTTCTTTTTAAAATAACATTTTTTTTTTTTAATTTTCCAAATCTTGCTAAATCTGGTATGAGTGATGATCAAGCTAAGGATTCTTATGCTTCGAAAGTCTCTAAGTCTAGTGATAATACAAATAGCAAGAAAAGTAATTTTCGTTTTATTCCTAGGAGCTCAAATGTTGATGGTGTGGATGTGGTTATTCCACTTGAGTCTGTTAAGGAGGTTACGAATAGATTCTCCAATTCATTGTATGGTTATTTTTTAGGAGAACGGCTTGCTTTCCCGGTTGTTGAAAATTATGTTAAGAATGCTTGGGCTAAGTTTGGTTTGAAGCGTCTTATGATGAATGATGCTGGTTTTTTCTTTTCTTTTTCGCAATTTTCTGATTTTTGTTTCTGATCTACGGATTTTATAGTATATTGGGTTCTTTTGGACTGCTTTAGAAGTAGCATTCTTTGAATTAACCTGGTATCCTATCTTATCTTACAGATCGTTCAAGGTTAGAAAGTTTCTAGGGTTAGGGTTTTTATTATTTTCGTGTGCATGCTTGATATTATGGTGACCTGATTTATGAAGAAGATGTTTCTTCTCCTTCGTTAGATTCGTCTTCTTTACTCCATAGTTTGAACAGATTAAAACATCTTGAAGATAAGTGGATGAGTAATAACGAAAAACCGAAAGTAGCTAGGGTTCTTAAAAACCCTAATTCGACTGAAATTAATGAGACAATGACTAATGATATGCCACCGCCGCCAAAGCCTATGGCTGATCAGGTTAATACGACTGAAGGGATGGTGAATGATTCGAAGTCAATAGATGGTTCGACATATGCTCCAAATCTTGCTAAATCTGGTATGAGTGATGATCAAGCTAAGGATTCTTATGCTTCGAAAGTCTCTAAGTCTAGTGATAATACAAATAGCAAGAAAAGTAATTTTCGTTTTATTCCTAGGAGCTCAAATGTTGATGGTGTGGATGTGGTTATTCCACTTGAGTCTGTTAAGGAGGTTACGAATAGATTCTCCAATTCATTGTATGGTTATTTTTTAGGAGAACGGCTTGCTTTCCCGGATGTTGAAAATTATGTTAAGAATGCTTGGGCTAAGTTTGGTTTGAAGCGTCTTATGATGAATGATGCTGGTTTTTTCTTTTCTTTTTCGCAATTTTCTGATTTTGTTTCTGATCTACGGATTTTATAGTATATTGGGTTCTTTTGGACTGCTTTAGAAGTAGCATTCTTTGAATTAACCTGGTATCCTATCTTATCTTACAGATCGTTCAAGGTTAGAAAGTTTCTAGGGTTAGGGTTTTTATTATTTTCGTGTGCATGCTTGATATTATGGTGACCTGATTTATGAAGAGAGCTGTTTCTTCTCCTTCGTTAGATTCGTCTTCTTTACTCCATAGTTTGAACAGATTAAAACATCTTGAAGATAAGTGGATGAGTAATAACGAAAAACCGAAAGTAGCTAGGGTTCTTAAAAACCCTAATTCGACTGAAATTAATGAGACAATGACTAATGATATGCCACCGCCGCCAAAGCCTATGGCTGATCAGGTTAATACGACTGAAGGGATGGTGAATGATTCGAAGTCAATAGATGGTTCGACATATGCTCCAAATCTTGCTAAATCTGGTATGAGTGATGATCAAGCTAAGGATTCTTATGCTTCGAAAGTCTTTAAGTCTAGTGATAACACAAATAGCAAGAAAAGTAATTTTCGTTTTATTCCTAGGAGCTCAAATGTTGATGGTGTGGATGTGGTTATTCCACTTGAGTCTGTTAAGGAGGTTACGAATAGATTCTCCAATTCATTGTATGGTTATTTTTTAGGAGAACGGCTTGCTTTCCCGGATGTTGAAAATTATGTTAAGAATGCTTGGGCTAAGTTTGGTTTGAAGCGTCTTATGATGAATGATGCTGGTTTTTTCTTTTTCCAATTTAGCTCAAAGCAAGGTATGGAACAAGTGCTGGAAAAAGGGCCATGGATGATACGATCTGTTCCTATTTTATTGAATATATGGACTCCGAACACTTGTGTATCTAAACATGAAATTACTTCTATTCCTGTTTGGGTTGATCTATATGATGTTCCATTGGTTGCGTTTACAGAAAATGGACTTAGCATGATTGCATCTCAAATTGGTAAGCCGATGATGTTGGACTCATACACTAGCCAAATGTGTACTTCTTCGTGGGGTAGGCATAGTTTTGCAAGGGCATTAATCGAAATCGAGGCAAAGAGTCAGCCACGAGAAGAAGTGACTATTGCAATTCCAAATATTAATGGTGAGGGTTTTTCAAAACAGATTGTGTCGATAGAATATGAATGGATACCACCTCATTGCTCTAATTGCAAGGTATTTGGTCATGAAAATAAGAGTTGTCCTTTACGACCTAAGACACAACGTGATCCGGTGAAAGGAAAGGATAAGGTTGATGATGATGGTTTTACTTTCGTTGGACGTAAACGATCAAAGGGCAAAACTGGGCAACAAAATGTGAGACAACAAGAGGGCGTTCGCCTGCAAAAACAGAAACCTAAAGTGATTTATGTCGAGAAGAAAAAGGGTGGTGAGGGTAATAAGGAAAAAGTTGAACAAGAAAAAAAGGGAAATAATTCTACTATAAATCAGCCTTCTACCTCGAATAGTAAGGAACACTCTGTTCATACTTCAAACACATTTGGTGCTTTGGATGACTTAGATGATGATACTGGTTTACTTAAGAGGAAAAAGCAGATGGGTTTTGATTCGGAGTCTGATGATGATGAAGTGATATTTGATGAGGCCGCTAAGAATATGGTTGATTCTTTATTCTCTGAGGGGGCAAGCACTCCCGTACACCAGGTTTCCAATGATTAACTTCGTTATCTGGAATATACGGGGAATGAATCAGGCCCCTAAACAAAAGGCGGTTCAAAAACATGTTTCTTATAATTTTCTTTCTTTATGTGTTGTTCTTGAATCTCATCTGTCGCATAATTTGGTTTCTTCTATATGTGCTCGAGTTTTTCCAACTTGGAAGTGGACATCGAATAGCCACTTATGCAACAAAGGTGCTAGAATTATTCTGGCTTGGGATTTTCGTTTGCTTGATCTTATGGTTTTATCTCAAACTGACCAAGTTATTCATGTGCAAATATTTCTTAAGGAGGAAAAGAAAATGATTTTGTGTTCCTTTGTATATGCTCATAATTACTATATTGATCGACGATCATTATGGAATGACTTAAAAAAGCATAAGATGTTTGCTGTGGGTAAGCCTTGGTGTGTACTTGGTGATTTTAATGCTACTCTGAATTTACACGATTCTACTGCTAGTTCGTCGAGTATTGATATTGGGACTAGAGAATTTCGTGATTGTGTTGAAGAAATAGAAGTTGCTGATATTAATATGGTCGGGTTACAGTATACGTGGAATCAAAAACCCCGAGGTACTGAAGGTATTTTGCGGAAAATTGATAGAGTAATGGCTAATGAGGAGTTTTATCATACTTTCGTTGGAGCTACTGTTATTTTTAAGCCTTATTTAAGTTCTGACCATGCTCCTGCAGTTCTGAAGTTCCCTACTAAAGCTAAGTTTAAACCTAAACCGTTTAAATTTGCTAATTTATTGGTTTTTGATAAGAACTTTAAGGATGTAGTTCGTAGAGAATGGCATTTGTCTTACGATGGTGTTCTGATGTATCAAGTTCTTAGAAAGCTCAAATCTCTTAAGAAGCCATTGAGAAAGCTGTTAACTGAGAAAGGTAATATCCATAATAATGTAATCAGATTGAGGTCTGAATTGGAGGCTGTACAAACGGACTTGGATAAAGACCCACACAATTCAGATTTAAGAGTGGAGGAAGCTGCCTACTTACAAGCCTATAATGAGGCTGTTATTGAAGAAGAATGGTTCCTTAAACAGAAAGCAAAAGTTGAGTGGCTTCGTGTTGGTGATTCGAATTCTGCTTTCTTCCATAAAGTGGTTAAGGCTAGAATAGCCCGAAACCATATTAACTCAATTCATGATTCGAATGGTAATCTTGTTGAAGGGGATGATGTGTATGGAGCTTTTGTTTCTCATTATTCACAATTTCTTGGCCAATCGAATGGGGTGACACCGATCAATTTGGTGGGTTTAATTTCGAAAACCATTCCTTCACAAAAGGCAGATTTTATGATTCGTGAGGTCACATATGATGGTTAATCGGCTGCTTTCTTCAAAGGGGCTTGGGATGTGGTTGGTAAGGATATTTCAGATGCTATTAAAGATTTCTTTGTTTCTGGAAAGCTTCTAATGGAAATGAATCACACGGTCATTGCTCTTATTCCAAAGATATCCTCCCCATCTAATGTCACGGATTTTAGACCTATTTCTCTTTGTAATATCCTGTTTAAATGTATTAGTAAAATTATTGCAAATAGGATAAAGGATAGCCTTGGTGATATTGTAAGTATCAACCAATCTGCATTTATTCCGGGTAGAAGAATTTCGGATAATGTTCTTCTTACCCAAGACATAATGCATAATTACCATCTCAACAGAGCTCCTCCAAGATGTGCTCTAAATTTAGATATTCAGAAAGCTTATGACACCGTTGATTGGGATTTTCTCAAGATTATTCTGGAGGCGTTTGGTTTTCCTCCTCGAATGGTTGATTGGATTATGTTATGTATAATTATGGTTACCTATTCTTTAAGCATTAATGGACACTTTCATGGGTATTTCAAAGGCAAGAGAGGGCTACGTCAAGGAGATTCTCACACTTATTTTGAAGCGTAATGTTCATAATTCAGAATCATTCTCCTTTCATCATATGTGCAAAGAGCTCCAGGTTATTAATCTTTGTTTTGCTGATGACTTATTTATTTTTATGCGTGGAGAAGTAGATTCAGCTAGTGTTATTATGGATTCACTTGATGAATTCCGAATGGTTTCCGGTTTGTCTGCTAGTCTACCTAAAAGTACTGCCTATTTTTGTAATGTCTCGAACATTGTGAAGCAAACCATTCTTAGCATTTTACCGTTTGAAGAAGGACAGTTACCGGTAAAGTATCTTGGTGTTCCCCTCGTATCCTCGAGGCTGGTTTCCCGTGACTGCAAGCTACTTGTGGATAAAGTCCACAAAAGAGTGAATGATTGGCGTAATAAGTCTTTATCTTTTGCAGGCCGAGTGCAACTAATTAATTCGGTACTATCTTCTATCCATGTCTATTGGTCTTCTGTATTCATCCTTCCTATGAGTATTATTCTTGATATATAACAGATTATGCGCCGATTTTTATGGAGTCAGGGGGATATGTATCGAGGGAAGGCCTTGTATGTTGGGATGATGTATAGCCCAAGGGAGGAGGGTCGACTTGGTATTCGTAAACTAAGACCTTTTAATGTTGCCCTCATGTCTGTTCATATTTGGAACTTACTTACTAATAAAGAGTCCATTTGGGTTAAATGGATACATACGAATAAACTTTGTGGTATAAGCTTTTGGAATGTTCCTTATAGATGTAATCTTTCATGGAGCTGGAGGAAAATGCTTCAAATCAGACCCATTATTCGTCAATTTATATGGGTTAATATTGGAAATGGCGCATTTACAAATGCTTGGTATGATAATTGGTGCAGTAGTAGTCCCTTGTGTGACAAATTTTCCCTTAGAGAGATCGCTTCAGCTGGTTTCTCCATTGACACTAAAGTTGGGCAACTTGCTCGTGATGGTCAATGGAATGTCCCGCAACAATGGTTGCAACGAGTTGATTTCTTTACATCTGCCCCCATTTTGTCTAATGTTTCAGATGCTTGGTATTGGAAAGATAGAGATGATGCTGCAAGACCTTTTTCGGTTAATATAGTTTGGGAAGATCTTCGACCAAGACAAGCTAGTGCTAACTGGAGTGATTTGGCTTGGTTTAACTATTGTATCCCTAGGCATGCGTTTATTCTTTGGCTGGCTTTCAGAAGACGATTGAGAACTCAAGATCAACTAATGCAGTGGGATCTAGCTCAAAACATGGATTTGAAGTGTACTTTCTGCAGGACTGAACCGGATTCTCATAATCATCTTTTCTTTGAATGTAGTTATTCTATGCAGGTTTGGAATAAAGTTAATATGAAGGCTGTTTTGTGTTCTCGGGCAAGCAATTGGGACCAAATTATTGATCGATTGCTACCTGTGGCGAAAAAGAAGACCATGGAGAATGTCATTGATAAGCTTATACTTGCAGCAAGCGTCTACTTTATATGGCAGGAGAGGAATACTAGATTATTTATGAAAACTGCTCGCACCCCTGATGTTCTTGCTGAGATTATATTCTCTAATGTGCGAATGAAGATGCTTACATTCAAGTACAAAAGGAAGGCGCATTTGGAAAGGCTTATTGCAGCTTGGGATCTCCCGATCTCTTTACTCATATTTTCTTGATTCCTTCTTTCTGTGATGAGTCTGTTGTAAGGCCTTGTTTGGCTAGCATTGCTATTATGGTCATTTGGTTCTGTTTTGCATGTTTGTGCATGGACGTTTTGTAAAGTCAACTAGCGCTCAGCTATGTTGCCTATTTTCCATTTTTTATATAATAACCAGGGGCGACGGCCTTTACCGAAAAAAAACATACACGGCCTAAACTGGTAAATCAGTGACCATTTCCAAACCCATCGGCCTAAAACAGTACATCCGTGACCATTTTCAAACCCGTCCTTGGTATTATATCACCTTTAAAGTGTCCATTTGGTGTACAACTCAGTTCTGTCAATATAACTTTACAATTTAAAGCAATATAATAAGAAATAAGAAACTAAACTAATCAAATTGTCTATCCATCGAAGAAACTAATCCACCTACATATCCACTGAAGAATTTCATTTTTGAATGTTGCAAGAATACAATGCTACAAATAACTCAATTACTTGATTTCATTGCTATATGATGATATATCGTAAAAATATTCTAACCCAACTCCCTCGTTGAAGGGAGTACATTTGAGGGACTGAGAAAGATCAAAATCATTACAAGAACAAACGAAAATAACAATTATATGTGGCTAAACATATTACAAATGCAAATAAATTAATAAATGAAGAACACATAATATCGTAGTTCCATGACTTCTATTCGATGGCGTAAGGTACTGTTTCTACTTCAGTGGGACGCCATAACGTTTTCTCAACACATAACATACCCTCATTGTCCTTATTGTATGTCATTCGAACCTTCCAGTTCAAAGACTTTGCCATGTTTTCAACCTCAGCAATGGTCTCAACATTATCGCGCACGATTAGAGTTCCTTCTGGTCTCAAGATTCTATCAACTTCTGCCATTAAAGATTGTAGCTTGCACCTGTTACGAGAACTATCACCTTTTAGTTATGGATAGAGGTTAAAAGACTATTTTTACCTATATATAAATCGATTTGGGTTATGATTTGTTTCTAGCCGGTTAAGTTAAACTAATTAAAAAGCTCCTACAGCCCTTATACATTATAAAAATTAAGGTTACTGTATCAACAATGTCATCATTTACAATAATTTTCATCAAAACCCCACCATGTAATTCAAAAAATAGATTCATGCTCGTAAGTGTTTGCAGACAGGCATTACCCAATCAGGTTAATTACCCAACCCTTCAGAACCTCCCATTTCTGTTTTCTCGTAAATAGGCTTTGTATATCATCTTCTTTCAAAGACAAACCATCGTTCTTCCAAACATGCAAAGCAAAAAATATTGTACCGAGCCAAAAAAAAAAAAAAAAAAAAAAAATATTTTCCAACAAAGAATGATTGTATATATGCTTAATTTATTCATTTTCTGGTAAAAGGTTCCTACGGCATTTATGCTTTCCAAAATTTACCAAGAATAATGAAGTAATAATACCTTTTCTTAACATCGGAGAAAAGATGATCAGCATGAAGAAGATCATATGATCGTGGATAAGTGCTGAACGATTCACACCAGTTATGATACATACCAAAAAGTCCACGTTCGTATATAATCGGAAGGGTATCTGGCGAATCAAGAGGTACAACATTCATAACCCAGATCTTCAAATCCCTCAATGTAGCAGCAAATCTAATCAAATTTGTAAAAGAACAATTGTAAGAATGGAGATTGCAGAACTAAAATTAGTCTTAAAGGCTACATATCAAACGAGTCAGGTCAAACGAAAATTAGTCTAAAAGGCTACATATCAAACGAGTCCCTAGTCATAGAAGGTATATTTGTAACAAAGTGAAACACTGGATTAAATTTTGACATACTAACTATTTGTTTAAATAGATTAAAACTTCGGACAAAAAGGGGCTTTAGGTCAACCTATTTCAATATGGAACAAACTTTACCTGTTTTAACCTACACACAACATACCGGACCCACCACTTTTCCACCTCTATCTCCTAATGACATAGAGAGCACGCTAACTACTTATAAAAACTTTTTTATAAATGTCAAACAAAATGAGCTTGAATAAACCCAGACCAACCTGTTTCAAGTTGTAGCATAATTACCCAACCCACCCGGTTCAGTCACTTCCACACTCTACTGCATATGCATCAACTTTTCATGTAAATTTGCTCACCCTCCGTATATAGATCGCATGTCCATGACGTTTCTGACAGACGACCAGTCGATTCCCAAGCCATTCATGTAAGATTTTGACACAACCCGTTTCCAGTTCTCATAGTCAGCGATGAAATCCTCTGGGGCTGGTTTTCCATAAACTCCAACTTCACTACTCTTTAACCAGTATGGTGGTGAGTCCAACCTCTGCGGCCATGTCTCTGGCCATTTTGCACCACGAACTGATTCATCAACAGGTACTTTATGCATACATGCTTGAAGTTGTACATTCCTGTATTCACAAATCATGAAAACAATCACCATTTTCGGCATAAACGTCTATCAAAATATGCAGGAGGTAGAGAATGTTAACCCGGTTACTTATAAATCGGTCAAATTGCATTGTGTATTATCTCTAATGGTTAAACAATTCGTATAAAATATATAGCCATAAGGAGAGCAGGTCAAACAGTTCAATAAAGGTCGACCAAAATTGCATACGTTCTTCCATATTTTTTTAAGAATACTATTGTTCATGTAAGCACAATTAACGCTATAAGAAAGTTCACTTCAGTCGACCAAAATTGCATACTTCCTCCCAAATTGACAAATTGTGTAATAAGAGAGTTCACACGTGCCTATCTAAGCCAACCCCAGCCATTGGGACCATTACTATAAAAAAACTGTTTCAGCGATACGCTGATTTGAGTTACCCAACCTGCCATATTGCCACATCCCATTATTATCTATATAAAACAAAGGCTATAGTAATAGCTTTACCATATTGCATCTGGATCATCCTTGCTTTCACATAGGGGTGGTTCTTGTTGTTGTCTGTTTTCATAGCATTCATTAGATGTTGGCTTTCTATATATTGCTGCACCAACCTCGTTCAATTTGTCATTATTGACCACCACCAATTCCCAGCACATGGCTTTCGTTAGTTTAGACATAGCTGCAACAACATTACAAAAGAAGTGAGGGACAGATCATCTCCATCCAACAAAATACAACAATTGTTTTACTTTATGTGTTATCGCATGAAAAGCAACATTTTATGTTTTGTAAATTATCGACCCAAGACCATTAGCATTCTATGTGCTTGAAGTTATTATGCAGCAGTGGCCAACTAGATAAGCAGATACTCAGAAGTAGAAAAACATGTTGCGGAAGATAGTGTTTGGATATGCCTCTTTAACTTGAAATTGGTGCTCAATGCCTGATTGCTTTCAAAAAATCTAAATTTAGTAAGTAAATGATGAAAGACACCCTCAATAGAAATTTTAACCCCTAAATCGAATACTATATAATTAATGCAAAGGACAAACATCTGAGTTCCAAACTTTCATACCTTCCCATATTTCAACGTCTTCAGGCTTATTTTGATAAACTGGAGTTGCAGACCACACAAAATAACCACCAGGTCGCAACATACGGTTGAGCTCCAAAAGTAGTTTACCACCTTAGAGACACATACCATCTTAATATTCTTTGTATTCAAATTATATAACAAATTAAAAGTGAACATCAAATATCACCTTCAATGTGCCATGGGACTCTGCAACGAGCACAATGAATGACATCAAAGACTTTACTTGGGAAGGGCAGCCTTTGGGTACCCATAACAGCTGAAATGGCCGGAATACCCCTTTCTAGTGCAAATTGAACTTGAGCTTCATGTTCATCCTTCGGGGCAAACGACATTGCGACCACATCTCTCTCAAATAGGTAACCCCCAAAACTAGCAACTCCACATCCAACATCTAATATCACCCGGGTTCTCTTACCCCATGCAATATCAGGAAGTGACTGAAATTATAATTACCAAATGCAATTAGAAAAAAAAAATTACAGCAAAATTTAAGGGTGGTAATTTAGATCCAGGTTATATTTTATCACTAAGAAGTAGGAAAAAATAATAAAAAGGTATTGAGAAAATGGTTTAAAAAAGTTACAATTCTCCACTGTTTACATTTGCAGCATAACACAACCTAAATGAGTTTATAAAAAAATTAGACTATTATTAATAAAAAGAAGGTAACTTTTCAAGCCATATATATCACACCAAAATTTTAGAGCAAAATGGCAATGATATATCTGTTTCGAGACAACTTGGCCCGTGAAAATTTGCCACAAGAGCGAAACAAACACACTGTCACAATGTTGAACCTTGAACCTTTATAGGTAGTGAGACTAACGTTTTGGATGAAGTCTATGTAGTGCAGGGCTCCATTCTTGAACTGAGTACCACCACCAGGGAAAGTAAGATATTCTCCAGTAACTTTGACCCAATTTTGATGTCCTTTAACAGCAGCAAGTTTTGTGTGTGGCACGTTACTGTACCATATCTGAGAAATACAGAGAGAGCTTTGTAGTTAGATGCCAATTGATTCCTAATTATTATTTTTTATGATATTGGGTGCTTGGAAAACACTAGTAAGCGAATAAGTGTATCTAAGTAGCTTTGCTCTTATCATTTATAATCAAATTGGCTATTCAAACCAATTATGCGACCACTAAATTCTCAATTAACTTTAAACAAAAGCAGAAAAAACAAACGCCCCCTCCACATGCAATTTGCTCTTTTAGAAATGAAGTTTGATAAGCAGTCTAGAAGTTAAGATTCACCTGTTCTCTGCTTCTAGGCCACTTGAGTGATCTTTTATACCCTTCAGGAAGAGGAACAAGGCATGTAGGGGAGTCAGCTGGGCAATGCCTCTCCCTGTGCTCATAATGGCTCCTTCCGTGAAGATGTCTAATAGCTTCCAAATTATCAAGACACGGAATATAATCCGGCCCAGCAGTAACATTACAAGTCTTCCACTTGTAACCGTCACTCTTCGATAAAGATGGGGTTTGTGATTTCTTCTCGTTTGCTGACTCGGCAGCTTGAGTCGAAAAAGCACCATTTTGTGTGTTTGTCTCTTTTAGAATCTCAGACTGTGTTGCAGCAGATAAATCTTCAGTCTTGTTATCACTTGAGCGCTCTTCGGTTTGCTTTTCTTCATCTTTCCCTACTTTCTCTTCACTCTTATTGGTTTCATTCGACTCGGAATTCGAATTGTCGCTTTCATTCGAATTCCCACTTTCGTTTGAGTCAGAACTTGAGTTCCCAATTTCATTTGACCGAGAATTTAAATTTTTGCTTTCGTTTGAATCAAAATCAGTATTCTCATTTTCATTCGAATCAGAATTTGAGCTTGAGTCTTCTGAGTTTGACTTTGAATCATCTATTGTGTTCATTTCAACTTCAGTTTTATTTTCTCGAGTGTTTTCTTGATTGGCCTCTTCTTTAACTGAATCATCTGATAGATCCCCTGAATTATCTTCAAATTGATTACTCACCTTTGTGGAAGCCTTTTGGTTTACTTCTACAGTAGGAAAGACAGGACTTTGACCAGGGGCAGCGGATGATGACATGAACATCCACACACCAACTAAACAAACCCCAACAATAACAACAATTGTGGCTGTGGAGCACGATGACTTCTTCCCATCGACCCGGGAATATTTTCCTTGAGCCATGATTCTACAATGTATGTTGTGTAAACCTGTAGGAGAGAAAACAGAAAGTTAACGATTTAGTATGCGTAAAGACAAAAAAATAAAATAAAATAAATGAAACCTTATTGTCATTTTAACTGCTCATTCAGCACATAATACAACATAAAAATCAATATTCGGATAAACATTTAAGAGTAGAAAAGTATAGAACATGCACAGTGACTTAACAGAAATATCAACATAACCATAGACCATTCAAGTAAAATCTCAACAACAAATATCACATCCACTTAATATTTAGAGATTCCATGCATGACCTTACACAATTGTGATTCTTGAATTTACACAAAAAAAATTAGGTTTGAATTTTGAGAAGTATGTAGAAACCAGAAATCAAATCTAAACAAACAGGGTTTCACCAAGCAAAGATATAGCTAGAATTTGTGACTTAGCAGTGCAAAAATTACAGAGAGATGCGTTGAAAATGTATTCGATTTCGGTCCACAGTCTACTTATTTAACCAGCTTAGTATGATTATATTGGGTGTATTTAACTCTCAAATATTTTATTGTATGTATCAGGCAGTACTTTCACAGACGTGGTAAGTGGTGTGGATGCCATATGGCAGCCTATATATACGAAACATCTGCAAATAAACCATCAAATACGTAGAATATCAAGTATTTTAATTAAAAAGATGATTACCTAAAACGCATCCTAATTAAGTTGGATAAATACAATAATTTTTGGACAAAAGTTGAATTAACAATTAACCCGGAATAATAATAATAATAATAATAATAAAAGGATGCGGTGTCCCTGCTCAAGCGAATCCAAAAGTTCTCCATGGCTCAAGACATTGGAGCACGTGTTGCTGCTCATATATTTAATAGGATTAGTTTTGCTATAGCTAGAGGAGTGGGGGCCCAGATAGTATCTCGGGTTCCCACTAATTTCTTGTAAATCTTATTAATTTATAATGAAAGTGATGATTTTATAAAAAAAAAAATAAATAATAATAATAATAATGACTAGTCACATGCCTGCGCGATGCGTGGTGGCAGCATGGTGGCGGCGGCATGGTGGCGGTAACAGTGTGGTTATTAAATTAAAAGTAGGGGTAGCGTAGTTGTTTTAAGGGATGTATGTTGTAAATAATTTCATTAAGAATATTATAAGTATAATAGCTGAAGATTTTTAAAATGGTGAACAAAAATGAAGGGGCATTTTGGAATAAATGTTGTATACAGGGGTGACACTACCTTAAGGGTAGGGGTGGCCGGGGCTACGAGTCTGCTCAACCCATGTAGTGTAAATTTCTTTCGAATACGTTGGTTTTTTTATTAATGTTACGGGTCAACGAAATTTTGGATACCGGTCAATGTGGATAACTTTAAACTTTTGAAAGATATTTGTAAGAACAAACTTAGATAGATGTATTTGAGCATGTAAATGTGATATAAAAACCAACAAAAATGCTAAAACTTTTATAAAATGCTAAAAATAGCGAAAATCCCTAAAAATTGCTTAAAAATCGTAACTATTTAGTCGTTAACGTTACTTTGTACGAATATGAGACTATTGTTAAAAAGTTTGTCCTACGGGTCACTCGCAATCCTGGTTCCGCCACTGGCTGTATAGATAATAACAACTGAAACATATATGTATGGATTTAACGGATCTAAGCATAAAGAGAACATAAACAAAACCACCGGGAGTCATAAATTGGATACAAGATCCATTTCAAGCTAGACAAGAGAGAGTCATATAGTTCAAATATCAAGTATCGTTGCATTGATCTAGCTACCACAAGATCATAAACAATGATCTACATCATATAAAAACCATTCATATATAAATCAAAATCATAACATTACAATTTTAACAAAACATGACATTATTAAGATTATCTTTAACAAGCAATTTTAAAAAGTTCAGATCACATCTTCAAATCAAAAATCATACAAAAACACTTGGATCAGTAAAACAACTTACAATCCAAAAAACAGAAAAAAAAAAATATATGAAAACATGAGATTTAGAGAAGAAAAGGTTAAACCTTTATAAAAGATCTGGGCGTAGAATGTTTAAGCTTTCAGGTTCATCAACTCTCAAAGAAATTGGGGGAGAAAAACAGAGTGAAGTTAACACACACATAAAGACGGAGTGAGATATATATATATATATATATATATAAATGTAATGCTATTATGCTACAATGCTACTGATATATATATACAAGTATAGTTAGTGCCATCTTGTGATGCTACTGATATAAATATATATACATTAGATATATATATATATAGACTGAAGATATAGATCAGATATATATATATATATATATAGATATATATATATATACAAGTATAGTTAGTGCCATCTTGTGATGCTACTGATATAAATATATATATATATACAAGTATAGTTAGTGCCATCTTGTGATGCTACTGATATAATATATATATATATATATACAAGTATAGTTAGTGCCATCTTGTGATGCTACTGATATAAATATATATATATATATATACAAGTATAGTTAGTGCCATCTTGTGATGCTACTGATATAAATATATATATATTGGCCAAGATATATAATATAAGATATAATATATATATAATATGATGCTATATATTATATGTATATATATATATATATATATAGATGATATATAACAGGTTTAATGAACTACCAATGTAATGCTATTATGCTACAATGCTACTGATATATATATACAAGTATAGTTAGTGCCATCTTGTGATGCTACTGATATAAATATATATACATTGGCCAAGATATATGACAAGTTATATATTTATATATATACTAATTTATATAAATCTTTATATATGATATATATATATATATATATACATTGGCCAAGATATATAACAAGTTAAATCGTTTAATGAGCTGCTGTGTAATGCTACTAATACATATATTTGCTGAGATTTAATTGGAAGTGTAGTTAGTGCACAACAATTTTCATTTTGTTCATTGAATAGAAGAATCTTTTTCACAACAAGTTTCATTTTCTCTTTATTTTTAAGTATTAGTTATATAGAATATATGTTAACAGGTTTCTTAACAGGTCTTAACAGGTGCACCTGTTAATTTTCGTGTCGTGTTCGTGTCTAGGAAAAATGACACGAATCCTTAACAGGTCGTGTTCGTGTTTGCTCTTAACAGGTTTGTGCCTTAACAGGTTCGTGTCTTAACAGGTTTCGTTTGACCTGTTATGCCAGCCCTACCAGTGACCCATGTAAATTGTAAACCCACCATTTCAAGATTGTGAAACCGGAGAGAATCTTCACTGATGCATTAAAATCAAAGAATAAAATTTAAAGGTGATTTTTAAATATAGATCATTAATTTTAATTTAAAGATCAAGATTTTTTCAACTTTACTAGTAAAATTGTTATAACTTCAGAGAATCATCATAATCTCAATTTCCTTTTTTTTCTAAGGTAATTTCCATTCACAACCATCCAACTCAAAAATATTAGAAGTGACTACGATACTACAAGATCATTATTTACACACAACATTGAAATTAAAAAAAAATGGTAATTGAATGGGAATGATAGTGACTAGTTATAGTCAATATTGTGAAAAAATATGAATAAAAAAAAATGTGGGTATGGCCATATGGTGGGAAATGTAAAATGAGATTTTGTATGATGTGAATGAACCGACTCATGATAAACTGTGTGCGACTATCATTTCTACTGTAAGAATGAAGTTGCTGACAATTCCTTTTAAAAGGACGGTTCGAGTTGAAGACTTAAGAATCGCTTGGGATTTAAAGTCAGCTTCTGATGCTGATTAATTCTTTGTTTCTTTTTCGGTAAAAGGTCGTCACCCCTAGTTAACTTGTATTAATCACAAATAAGAACAGACAACATGGTTGAATGCCAGTTGACTTACAAACATCCATGCAAAAAGCAACTCACAAGATTCGGAATGACATGTGTAACATCCCAAACGTTTTATGTTTGACTATTTGACTTTCCGTTAGTTAACGTCAAGTCTATTATGTTTATGCGCCTTATAAGGGATTATGTGATTAAGTGCTTA
>CM067171.1:71799593-71851986 GCA_034093135.1 Erigeron breviscapus | reverse complement strand
CATGATATGCGATGTGTGATGATATGCTTAATGATATGATATGATATGACGAACGGTGGTTAATGATATGATGTAATGATGTTATGTGCATGTATATGTGGCTTGTTCATCTAGAACACTAGACCTTTTTAGGTTGCCATGACACGTGCACGTTTTATGGGCCCTAACGTGAAATGATGATAGATGATGACTAGTTTAGGATAACATAAGAAACCTAAACTAAATGTGAAATGCTCGAGCTAACTAGATGATGAGTGTTATGCATAACCCGTGCCTGACGGTGGATATAGGTACGCTGAGGTGGTTGCTTGGGTTGCTCCTTGCAACAGTCATACGTGGCGAGTAGTTTCGGGTGGTCTGATGACCCACCTAATGTCATGAACATAACGTGCTACTCAGGGATCGACATTGTCTTTCCTTAACGACGCAGATGGACCGTCGAAAGACTTCTCCATCAAGTCGGGTGTGAGGCTTCCTTGAGGTCGTATGACCGCCTGCACACAAACTCATACCCTATATGATAACGGTAACTTCGGTTACAACTTAACGGTAACTTCGGTTACAACTTAACGGTGACCTAGTCACAATTTAACGAGATGAATCAAAGTGACGAAATTTATTAGGCACATTTAGGGTCATGAACTCTATGCTTATATGTGACGTGGATATGTTTATATGATGATATGTATGCCTAATTAAAATGACGTAAAGTTTTAAAAGGACGATTTAAATGGATGAAATGTTTTGCTTAAACCTGGTGTTATCTTACTTAGCTATCTATAGCTAACACTTGTTCTTTTAAATGTGTTGTTCCCCTCAGGTTAAGCAGTGAGATGACGTGTGAAGCTTTGACGAGAGATGGGTAGATGATCAAGATGGCCTTAGTCTACCCAATAGTTTCTCATAGACTTTATGATATTGTTCCCTCTTGGAACCCTATGTAATGACTGCTGTTTTGATTGCTTTATGTTGGGCAATCTTATGGATTTTCTTTTATTATTTCTACGATACGTTAGTAACACCACTATTGCTTCTCAACTGTTTTCCTTGTTGAGAGTTTTTAATAAATCGTTTCCGCATAATTGATGCCGTTAGGCAAAAGTTTTTGGAAATCCATATTTTTACGAAACGGGTGTTACATTTGCCTTTCCTTTTTTCCTGGTCACCGTAGTAAAACCATCCTCTTTAGTAGGTTCCTTATCTTTCTTCACTTGCAATGGGCATCCATGATCCTCATGACCAAAAATCTTACAATGTAAACAATGGGGTGGAAACCATTCGAATTCAACAGCAACCTCATGCAAAGAAAACCCCCCACCATGCAAGTTAGGAATAGCAACAACCACTTTTTCACGAATAAGACTAGTAGCATCAATTTCAATCAAAGCTCGAGCCTAACTATGACGACCCCAAGAAGCAATACACATCTGGCTTGTATAAGAATCCAAGAGGACCGGTTTACCAATCTGAGATGCAATTATACTAAGACCGTCCTCCGTGTAAGCAACCAAAGGTACATCAAATAATTTAACCCAAACAGGCACAGATGATATGTCAGGCTTCACTAGAGAAGTATTAGGCGTCCATTCTTTCAGAAATAGCGGGGTAGATCGAATCATCCAAGGACCCTTCTCTAAAACCTGCTTTAAACCATCTTTTGACTCAAATTGAAAAATGAAAAATCCAGATTCATTCATCATAACTCTCTTTAAACCAAATTTCGCCCATGTGTTCTTGACATAATTCTCAACGACCGGAAAAGCCAGTCGTTCACCCAAGAAATAACCATACAAAGAGTTTGAAAAACGGTTTGTAACTTCCTTAACAGACTCAATCGGAATAACCAAATCAGCCCAGCAACATCGGAATCAACTTGTAAAAAACGAAAATTAACCTTCTTACGAGACACAGTTGAAGCAGGTCCATCCTTCTTAAGAGTCGCAGCATAAGACGCTTTAGGCATAGTATTTTCAGAATTAACATTCTTAATTGGATCACCAGCAAATGATGTTGCACCATCAGTCTTTGTATTAGGCGCCAATGGAGGGTTATTAGGTCCCTTATCACAATTAGGGTTTAAAGTATCAGAAACCCTAACCGAATCACTAGCAGTATTATTTTTATCCCCAACAACCTGATCAGAGTTAGGTATGGAAACCCTAATCGGCTGTCTCAAGCATTCCTCCATTCTCACACTACTTCTTTGTTTTATACGATTAAATCTATCAGCTAACTGCGAAAGATCAATAGATTTGGCTCTCTTCATACATAATCAGAAACCAAAGTAACATGCAAACGTACCAGAAGAACAGATTAAACAAGAAAGAAAGAAAAAATGAAAAAGAAACCCTAACCCTAAAGACGATCGAAAGAAACAAGTGAAACCCTAATTAAAACAAAACAAGTACCTCTAACATGCACGTCAACTAACTCAAAGAATTAGTGAGAGGGACACATTAACAAGAATACCTAGATCGAAATAATTAAGGAATCATGGGAAAAGCAGGATGGTGATCGCCATAGGGAGAGAGAGAGAGCTCAAAGTTTTCGATCTATTTACCTAATTGTTTGTTTCTTTGTATTAAATTCTTTTGTATTTGATTTATGTATAGTGGGACACTAGGCTATGGTTGTTGCACTTAGTGCATGGTCTGTAAAAGTCAATCTAGTATTCAGCTACATTGCCTGTTCTTCATTTGATATATATAATATAGCGAGGGGTGACGGCCTTTTACCGAAAAAAGAATGAACCAACTCAATAGCATTTTTGAGAGTTGATATGGATTAGTAATGCTAGTGAATTGTTAATATGGCTAAGTTGAGTTAGCCAAGATTGTGAATATAGTCTTATACGTATGTTGTGATGATTTGCTAGGTTGAAAGCATTGTCGATTTGTATTGTGGTTATCTTGGTTGTTGTTTGTCGCGTAGGAGGTGAGTAACTTTGCATACTCTTAATTGTGCATTGGGTCGATTACCATATGATGGTAGATTCCGTGTGTGGTAATCGATTCGGCGTTAGGGCCTAATTTGAGGTCGGGACATAAGAACCACTTAGTTGTATTGAGACGAGGCCTAAGAACCTCCTATTTGTATTGAGCTTGAGGCATGAGAACCTCTTTGATTGTATTGTTTAGCGTATATGGATCCATGTATGTTTTGTTAGTGCAAATGTGAGTATGCAAGTGATGATATGACGGTACCATTGGCTACATACGAGAGTCTTTTGTGTTTTTGCCCTCCTTCGTATATATACTTGTATGAAAATTTATTCACTAAGCATTCACTTATGTTTTAGTTGTTTATCCTTTTTATAGGTGGTTCCGGAAGAAGGAACTAGTGAAGTTGTTGATGTATAAGTTGCTAGTGATTTTGGAAGGTATTTTACCATTTTGCGGAGAAATGGTATTTTGATAGAAACCTTAGTTATTCCCTCTCAACCTTAGGCTCTTGATGTCTTGTGTCTTTTATAATGTAAATGTTGGGTTAAAGTCTTTGTGTCTTGATGTTGTATGGTTTATGTAATGACTTGATGGTAAGCAAGTGTTTTGGTAACATGGACAATGTGGGTAAATACGACCCGTTTGGTTGTGTAATGTGATTTTAAACTGATTTGAAGTATGGGCTCAAATGGTGAAATTTGCAAGTCATTAGAAGTGTCGAAAATGATTTTCTTCGGCTATGTTATGTTTTCTTTAGTTATGTTATGTTTTCTTCAGCTATGTTATGATTTTTGATGTGTGAAATCGAGTCTTAAATTTATAAACATGAAATACCTAGCTACTGACTACTACACACTCTCGGGCAGTGGACCCGTTCGTATGCAATATAGTTGACTTGGTAAATCCGAGGTCGAACACAAGGACTGTTGTTTAAGAAAATTATTTAAGTAATGCAATTCAGAGTAAAAGAGGGGTTGTGACCGTCTTGTCACGTTGCTTATGAAATCAGTTAGTAGAAAGATCTGGTTAGTAATTCCGAGGAATTAATCGAAAGAGAGTTTGTTTTGAACAATAATGAAAAAGGTACACCCACTTGGAATAGCTCACATGTCGACCAGACTGTCACAATGTCACTCGCAATGTTGAACAACTTAATAGATAATTAAGATGAACTCTCGTTATACTTAAATCTTTTTTTTTTTTGGTAAAAGGCCGTCACCTCTGGTTAGATTATATAATCAAAATTAAATTAGGCAACTTAGCAGAGTGCTAGTTGACTTTACAACGTCCATGCACAAAAGTGCAACACAAATTAACCTATATAACATATTACATTTCCCAATTTCAGAAAAAAAACAAACGTAAAAAAAAGCTATTTCAGATCCTAATCACGGTTGATTAGTAGCACTGAAAGATCCCACGCAGCAATGAATCGCTCCACATTTGTCGTTCTCTTATACTTGAATGTCATCATCTTGAGTCGAACAGTAGAAAGAATCGTCTCTGGAAGAACATCAACAGAACGAATGGTCTTCGAAAAGAGTCTTGCATTCCTTTCTTGCCACACAAAATACACACTTGCTGCAAGAACCAATTTGTCTATCACATTTTGCATTGACCGTTTTTTAGCTTTAGGCAATAATCGATCAACAATGAGGTCCCAAGAAGAAGGCCGAGGTAGAAGTCCAGCTTTTGAATTGACTCGTATCCATACCTGCCTAGAAAACCCACATTCAAAGAAAAGATGCGAGTGTGAAAGCCTCGCAAACAACTAAGCATTAAGTATAGTTATCGCTCTCGCGAATAATTTCTACTCAAACAACTAAGCATTAAGTCCTAAGCTGGTTTTACGATTTAATCTCAAAAGGCTTTCTCTCTATCATAAACGATTAACACATTCAAATCCCTATTAATTGCTTCAAATCCCTATCGCTAGTTTCTCTCGAACTCCAACGAATTTAGATTAATTAAAGACCGATTAATCATTTCATTAATCAATTAACAATCAAATAAATTTCTCTCGAACTTCTATAAGCAATTACTAATCGATCAATATACAAGATTAAAAACAATATAGAAAAATCAATTAAACATGGATCTTCGATTAAACATAAGACCTTGTTCAACAATTGTGAATAACAAAGTAACAATCCTACGACATGTTTACATATCCAAGTGGGTGCAAAGAGATTTAGCCACTCATAATATCCAAGAAAACACAAATAATATTAAAAGAGATCATATTGTACCAATGATTTGAATGAATCTCGAAAGCAATAACGAATCATTGAACAAAAATTGATATTCTTGAACAAATGATGATTAGAAATCGACCTCCAAGTCGTTTTTATGTTTTTCTAGGTCAAAAAGTGATGAAAAGTGCAAAAGATCCGTCCATAAGCAATAAAAGAAAGTATATATATGAAATCAGCGACTAACGGCCGTTAATGATGTGTAACGGCCGTTAGTGATGTGTAACAGCCGTTACACGGGCTAACTAACAGATCTGTGCAACTTTAGTCCTTCCGTCTAACGCCCGTTAATTGCATGCTTGTAACTCCCGTTATAGAAGTTGTAACTGCCGCTGTGTAATCTTCCTTAATCATCTTAACGACCATTAACCATTAGTAACGGGAGTTAGGCTTTAACATTCTAATTTTCTTCATCTTAACATCCTCGGAATTCATCCGGAAGCATCCATAAGCTCATCTTATGTCGTATTTAGCCATTTTCTTCCATAAAACCTGTTATGAACCTGAAACCACTCATACATACCATAAAACATCGAAATAGAGGTACGAATGACTATAAAACATAACATAAATGGCATAAAACAATGTGAGAAATATGTATAAAATGAGTCACATCAAATCCCCCCACACTTAAGCATTGCTTGTTCTCAAGCAAATCCAAATTTCAAAACCATAATTCCTTTGGTACACCAACATTGAGAAACATGTCAATAATCAAAAAGAAGTTAAACCATCAATGAACGAAAATGATTAATAATGGTTAAGCAGTTTTAATCTTAAAACTGAAATGTTTGACAATACCTGAATGATTTACAAGCCTCAATAACACGACTAAACACTGATCAATCGAAACAATGATATCTCAACTATCCTACTCCAACTAACAGACTATTGGGGTTGAATATTGAATAAATCACTCAAGGCATAGTCGTGATGCATACTATTTTACCATAGGCTTGTTCCAGAATCATTTCTGCACCGACATGGCATAAGCACCAGGATATGGCAATCCTATCAAGCCTAGTGTACTAGATGTACAAGCCAACATGTATCCAACTAAACATCAATCTCAATCATTTTCAACATCTAAGCATGCATACCAAGTATAACGAGAACTAACAGATCATTAGCATGCATAAACAACACCCAAGTGACCTCCCGTGAGTTCCCATACCCAACATACGTACGAAAGGGCTTTAACAAACATTATTATGAAAACTAAGTTTTCGTTGTGTCCCTCGTGTTAAAAAGTAGTTATCTTACCTTTGCAGCTCTAAATAGTAGTGCACGTCTCGTTAAACAAGTTATCCTACTAGCACATTAAATTTCGATAAATACATGTACAACAATATCAATATTTTTATCTCCATAGAATTTATATACAATTGAATGGTCGAGTTCACATGCATCTAGTCGTAACTATAAGGCCACCATATTTTACTTAAATCTTTACACTATCATATATCAATTTGATAGTGAAACAATGACATATATATACTGCTACAAATCTTCATGGTTTTAATTAATTTGGTAGTATACTTTATAATAACCACTCGATTTCGTACTATTGATTTTTGCTAGAATATAATATGAAATTAACTTGTCAATCAATGTCCATGACAACTAAATATAGATGAACCCAAAATTTATAAAAACCTCTTGTAATAATATACTATACCAACATATAAATATAATAATGTTAGATACACAAAAATGATCTTTGGATGAAACAAACCACCTTTATCTAGGTTCAAACCCATGCTTCCCATCTGTATTTTGTTACATAGTTTTACCAGATTATATATGTATTTGTATTTTATTCAAGCATGGACTACAATATAAAAACTACAATCTCGTCGACTTTTAATTATACAACATATAAATATAATAATGTTAGATACATACAAAAATGATCTTTGGATAAACAAACCACCTTTATCTAGATTCAAACCCATGCTTCCTATCATATATGTATTTTGTTACATAGTTTTACCAGATTATATATGTATATGTATTTTATTCAAGCATGGACTACAATCTCGTCGTCTTTTAATTATACAATACCTCTTGTTATAGATTTATAAGTTTTCCATGTCTTTATTTATAAAGAAGATATATATAATATTTAATGTATCTTAATGTTCTAATGGAACAAATAAAACAACAAAGAATGTTTTGTTACCTCTATGCCTATTTGATCAAGACCCAGAATACAAATAAAAAGGATATGCTTGCCCTTTCCTTTGTCGGCTAGAAATATAAACTAAATTGTAGATCTCTTTTCTTTCTTTTCTTCATGCGGCTCACATATTGCAACAAATATATTTTATTTGCATTGGTTTGAGAATTCTTTGAAGTTGTTGGCGGCTAACTCAAACAATGGAGGGGAATGTGGTTATTACTTGGAATCGACGGCAACTAGAAAACGTAAGATTTATGTAGTTTAGAATAGGGTTTTAAGTTTTGCTAACTATACATATAGACCCCTCAACATAAGAACACGACATCTTAATCATCTAACTTCATCTAACGATTTCTCACATTTTAATCGACACTAATGGGCACACATATGTCATTGACAAGCATAATGGTACCATTCAACCACATATATAACAACATATTTAATCAGACCTTTATGCACATATATAACCATATATCACCAATTAACGACGTTTAGACGACTGCGAGGCTAAAGGACATAGTAATTTGATAACGTCTCAATCAACGACTTAGTAAAAATAATTTGGATTGTTACAATTCTCTCATCCTTAAAAAGATTCTGTCCCCAGAATCATCTCTTAAGCAAACAACAAGGACATTGATCCCTCGTCTTAGTCTGCCTACCACAACACACTCTATTGACACCTAACTTCTATTTACCCAAGTGATACCAAAAACGCATAAGATTATAAACTTATATCGAGTTGTTATTTCTCGTTTATTTATACACATATGAACCAGATCCTAGCATCATTCACATCGTCTCTATTAAATATCATCACAAATGACAACGGTGGCGGGTGGCTAGGTAATTAGAGCTACAACGATTAAATATATCATATTATGACTTTTCTACACCAATTTAATTACTTGCACTAGAGTACGTAGTTAAGGCTTGTTTAACAATACATATACTCACTAGGCTTTATTTATTTTTTATTTTTTTATTTTTTTCAATCACTACCGAATTCGGACAAAAAAGTAATGATGACAACAAGTTTTATGATCTCAAGTTTATCTTCTCGATCTTTTTGCCGCTGCTTCTCTCTTATGGTTCTAGGCATTGGAATTATCTAACGTTATATTTAACGTTAGTGCAGTTACATATATACATCTTGTAAGAAAAGAAAAATCAAATGTTAATGAAAATGGCTTAGCTGCTATTAAGACGAGCCTCAACTATTTATATATGGGTCATGAGTTTTGAGTCCAACTTTACTACATTATACTCGTATTTTTAAACTAGAGGGTCTATCTCTTAGGGTATGTTTGGTAAGGGGAATTCAAACAAGAGAAATGAAAATAATGTGATTTCCTTTGTTTGGTACAGCGAAGAGATAGATGAGCGGAGAGATGTAATTTCTCTTCACAATTTGATTTCCAAATTTGATTTCCATCCATTTTTTAAGGAAATGAACTTTGCTAGTAAGGAATTCTCCGTGTTTTTATGTTGAGAAATTGGGCTCGCTTAATAAAGAGTATAAAAGCAAGATCACGTGTTTGGCACATTCTAAAACCAACTCTATCCCTTTTTTATCTCTCTGGAGAAAAAAGGTGCAAGCCCTAGCTTTTTGGTGATTATCATTCTTTCCTCACAATCCATCATTCTTTTCAATTGATGCTCCTCCACTGGTGCTTCTACACCACTCCATATCTCTATCATAACAGTATCACGGGTTCGTGTCTTTTCCTTTGATTTCCATTGATGCTCCTCCACTGGTGCTTCTACACCACTCCATATCTCTATCATAACAGTATCACGGGTTCGTGTCTTTTCCTTTGATTTCCATTGATGCTCCTCCACTGGTGCTTCTACACCACTCCATATCTCTATCATAACAGTATCACGGGTTCGTGTCTTTTCCTTTGATTTCCATTCATTTTAAGGAAATGAACTTTGCTAATAAGGAATTCTCCGTGTTTTTATGTTGAGAAATTGGGCTTGCTTAAAAAAGAGTATAAAAGCAAGATCACGTGTTTGGCACATTCTAAAACCAACTCTATCCCTTTTTTATCTCTCTGGAGAAAAAAGGTGCAAGCCCTAGCTTTTTGGTGATTATCATTCTTTCCTCACAATCCATCATTCTTTTCAATTGATGCTCCTCCACTGGTGCTTCTACACCACTCCATATCTCTATCATAACAGTATCACGGGTTCGTGTCTTTTCCTTTGATTTCCATCCGTTTTAGAAAGAAATGAACTTTGCTAATAAGGAATTCTCCGTGTTTTTATGTTGAGAAATTGGGCTTGTCTTAAAAAAGGTATAAAAGCAATATCACGTGTTTGGCACATTCTAAAACCAACTCTATCCCTTTTTTATCTCTCTGGAGAAAAAAGGTGCAAGCCCTAGCTTTTTGGTGATTATCATTCTTTCCTCACAATCCATCATTCTTTTCAATTGATGCTCCTCCACTGGTGCTTCTACACCACTCCATATCTCTATCATAACAGTATCACGGGTTCGTGTCTTTTCCTTTGATTTCCATTGATGCTCCTCCACTGGTGCTTCTACACCACTCCATATCTCTATCATAACAGTATCACGGGTTCGTGTCTTTTCCTTTGATTTCCATTGATGCTCCTCCACTGGTGCTTCTACACCACTCCATATCTCTATCATAACAGTATCACGGGTTCGTGTCTTTTCCTTTGATTTCCATTAATGCTCCTCCACTGATGTATATATGTGTGCCAACTGATAAGTGGTCGTCAATGGCTTTGTGTAGGCCCTTGTTTGTGAGATATAAATTCAATCATATAAAGCATATGAATTTTAATTGTGCACGTCAATTTCGAAGATTATATATAAAATTATAATGTTGCATATTTTAAAGAGCACAAAATAGGAAGATGTCTGAGATAGATTTTAACTTTGTGTAACCTGTATTTTAGGCAAAATTCCCTACATTTTAATTTAATATAGTAATATTTAGTGCTTATTGATTTACTATGAATTCTGAACACACATATATATGAACATTAGTAGACATATTTAGGTGTTGTGTTACGTTAACTAGACAAATTTATGAATTTATTGCTTCTTTTATGTAGTGTGTAAAGAAAAATGATTGTTACAAGTAGTACTAACATATTTATGACTTACAATAGCATTCATATATTGACTTGTAGATGGCAAGATCACCGTTGGCTCAACAACGAAAACGAAAAATGGTTGTGGTCACAATGGCTTCCATGGCAACTTTTAACATACTATCAAATATGGCTCACCACAGTGAATAAACTATTCAACACAACCCAAAATATGGACTTAATTTATACTTATGAAGCCATTTAGTTCTTACCTCATAAAAGCACTCACCAAATTATTACTACTCGTATATGCCATTTCCACTTAATTTTTTTTTTTCTTGAAACTTACAGCGACACACGGAGATTAACACTATTTGTTTTAATGAAACAATTTAGTTTTTTTTTATTAGCTACAAGACATAACAGAAGACAATTGAAATCTACCCTTTTAGGCCAACTAAATGGACATTTATGTTGTCACATTATTCATTTCCACGTGTGGTGAGTTACTTAATAATAGACACTAGATATCAACATCTTAATATCTATTTAATTCACTGCAACTCATTATTCCCTTAAAACACTCTAACACTTACATTATATATCCATAATTGATCTTAACATTTGATCACAAGTCAAGTCCCTACATATATGTCTAACCACTAAAATCTCCCAAAATATTTGGTAATAAAAACTTTCAGTTTCCCGCCTAATATCTCTTCATTGAAAATAAATTATTTTACCGTCCTTAGAGTCGACAGCAAATGAATTGTAACCAAGTGGTTACTCGTAACATAACACATAATAATATATCACTACATATCAATCTATTCAACTTAATTGCATCCTACACCAGTTAACACAAGCATAGCCACAAGCACACTTGCAAATACATTTGCAATTTTGTTCCGGACCATAATATTAAGTGTATCATTTCGCATGTGTGTCTATTTCTCTACTCGTGTATCACTGATTATACGTCTTTTTTGGGATTTTCTCAAAACTACTCATTTATATCAATTTCCATATTTCATATCTATTGTGTTATTGTTACTAAAATAGTGGGCCGACAATAGTGACCACAACTCATGTCACAGTAATCAATTTCATTTTTATTTAGGTCATTATCACTAACCCAGTGGGGTCAACAACAACGAACACAACTCATGTAACAACATTGTCAACTTCCATTATTATTCCGACTTCTACATAAAACAATACCAAGTTTGGACATTTAACCTTCTTACTAATTTACTCCTCGTAAATATTCAATATAGGGGAATTAAGACAAATTCTCACAAGAGATCGTCTACAACAAGCACCAAAAGAATTAGCCAAGGATACTGAGAAATAAAGAAATAAGGCTAAGCTACATAAATATGCATATACACCACAAATATATATAAGCCTTAATCTTACTCTCACGCTCAACCCAAACCCATCCTAAAAGCAATATTCTTAAGGCTGCATATTTACTTAAGCTCAAATGCGCAACACATCACTAGTTTAAGTCCAAGACCCACACCTATGACCAATGGTTCACTTAAACTACTTCTCTGATACCACTTGTAACACCCGACATTTAAAAATATGGATTTTCAAAAACTTTTAAATAAATAACTAAAATGCGGAAACGTCCCAATAAAACTTAACCATTTCCTAACGGAATGGTCAACAAAACATTTGGTGTTACTTCGTTGCATCACATCAATAGTTCAAGAAAACCCATAATCATAAATTTGATAATAAAAGATTAATAAATGTCAACTAATAAATGAGGCTAAGACTAATAATGTCATCGTCTATAGCAAGCGTCTACCCTGTCTCACTCGAGCAAACTTCAATGTCCAACCTGAGGAAACACAACATGTTAAACAAACAAGTGTCAGCTTTAAAAGCCGAGTAAGATAACCACGAGTTATAAACCAATTGCTAGTTAAAATATCTGTTCAAACAATCATACGTATGTCAAGCACCAAACAACAACAACGACAATAAGCATTAGGAATATCATATCCCTATATGTGCCTAGCAACCTTATCAATCGACAATAAGCATCTCAACAAATCAACATCAGGTTATGCCACAACAAAGCCAAGTAACTTATGTCACTTGTTATCGACAATATAAATTGTGTGAAGGCGGTCCATTGACCTTTAGGGAGCCTCACACCCGACATGATGGGTAGAACTTTTGGTGGTCCATCGGCGTCGTTACAGACGGCATAACCAATCCACGAGTAAACCGGCATCGACAAAAATGGCCAGCCCACGCCATCCGGCAAACCCAACAACAGACTGAGTCGAATGGGGGTTATCATGATTACCCCAAGCGACAATGACGATAGCATACTAGCCAAGGCTAGCATGGGTTAAGCTTAACACTTTCGACAATAATTATACTCGAGTATCATCATCATCAACAACAACTTCTTTTAGGGCCCTTAACGTACACATGATATTGTAAGTGCACGTTTTGGTGCACAATTTATGGTCGTTGCTATATGAATTCTGTTAGGGCTGAAATACGACCTCAAGGATTTGCGAGGTCGTAATCAATATGCAAAATATGACCCGGACATGTAAATGCGAGGTCGTAAGTGCTGAAGGCCCACGTTTGAAGAAGCCCAACCCGTATTTGTTATTAGGGTTTGTGTAATGTCATTATAAATACTTGTAAAGGTCTTAGGTTTGAGTTTGACGAGGTTAGGCAGAATTGGCCTAGCAATAGCTATTGTATCGTCCAAGGATAACAAGGTAGAGATCTATGCCTTGTTACTCCGCCACTATCATGTAATTCTTAATTAAGTCGTCACTATGTTTGTAATCCGTAAACATAGTGATGTAGTCATACGGATTCTATCCTTGTAATCTTATGACTAATAATAATAGAGAATTACCTTCGTCATTATCTCGATTTTGTTGTATTTGTGTGTATAATATTGCCTCGTTATCAATGGTTTTATGTGGATTCCGCACACATGAATCCATAGAGATCTCATGATTACGTTCCTACCATGTACTTTCATCTGGTATCAGAGCGTAGGGGACGCATTTATCTTGCTTCCGTCGCGAGATCTGATCGTGTGAAACTGCTAGGGTTTTTACCCTAAATCAGATTTTATTTTCCTTCTTCCACGCTTTATAGTGTTAAAGCTTTGTGACGATGAAAAAGAAATCTGATTAGTTTCGCATGCTGAGGCAGACCCAGATTTGTGGCTTTTCAGGTTGGGGACGAATTAGGCTTCTGGAGAAGAAAAGCTGATGTCGTTCATTGAAGATGCTGATCAGGATGTTTTGCGACCTGGTAGGATTACGACCTATCAATTGGTCTTCTCAATTGCGACCTCGTAATTAGCCATCTAGTTTACGATCTCGCAATTGGTTTCTTGAATTGCAGCCTCGTAAAGAACAAGTAAGATGCGACCTCGTAACTGCTCAGAAATTGCGACCTCGCATATACAAGCAGCAGCAGTTCTAGTCCACACACAGAAGAGGAGTTCTTATGCGTTTCAAGTTGTTTAATCAGAAGACTTTGATCGTGATCTGAAGAAACATAGGGTAAGTTCCCGAGAAAAGACTCTTATGTTGTTCTTGTAAAAATAAAAAAAGTCTTTTGGCGGGAAAAATAATTTTTGCCCAAGGTCTTAAAATGGGATGAATCATGAAGATTTGAAGTTTGGTAGCGTTCGAAAAATTTTAGGTCAATTTTCATCCGTTGTCGACGCGGATTTGGCGAAATTTTTTAGGAATTATCAAAATTTTCCTATGATCATGATATCCAAGGTTTAAATGGAATTCAAAGTTTCATGAGAACATATTTTGGCGGAAAAAATTTGGAGGGAAATCAGAAGTACCTTCTATACCCTATTTTGGCATAAGAAGACCTCATCGGATATACAGAAAGGAGATATCAAGCGAAAGACAATTACATATATTTAAGAGACAGACACAAATTGGGCTTCTATCCAGATTTGTTGCAGAGAAACCGGTTTATTCACTTTCATATTGATAATGGTTTTTGGGCAAGAAATCTGAAGTGCTTGAGCTTACATCGATATCATTAGGTCATTGAGGTACTCATTGTACAGAGTGAGAAATGATGTTTCTTTAACTTTCAAGACGCTAAAGTAGAATAAAGGAGTGAATGCTGTTGTCGAAGTATCTTTATGATGAAGCTGGTTACTTGTTGTTCGGTATTTGAAGATCAAGCCTATTCATATTCCAAAGATGTATAATTGAGCAATTTAAATGGTGTTGCAGAATTATAGATATTGGCGGGTTATATAACGAAGGGGAGATCTGATAAGAAAGGCTTCGGGTAATTGGCAGAGTTATGAAGATATGGAGACATGGGTGACACTGCTTTTGGAACAGGATTTATGCTTCTACAGTTTGTGATTCAAGCTGCAAAGTTTCTGGATTTCATGGAAGTTAACTAGTTTGGTGTTGATTGTTGGAAATTCGACTTCTCTATCATATGCCGATTATGCAATGCGAGCAGAGACTCGAGCAATAGATCCAAGAAGGAAGATTGCATATGCTTAATTCGGAGGGATTCATCGTTGAGGGGGAGAACTACAATGAGATGTGTTGAATTAGTTGATTGCTATGAAGATACAAAGATTTTGAAGTTTGCTGATCAAGTTGAAGTTTCAGAAGATCGAGTTTCAAGATTATAAACAGAATAGATATAGCAACGCCCAAGAGGGAGACTATAAGTGCACGTTTTGGTGCACAATTTATGGTCGTTGCTATATGAATTCTGTTAGGGTTGAAATACGACCTCAAGGATTTACGAGGTCGTAATCAATATGCAAAATACGACCTGGACATGTAAATGCGAGGTCGTAAGTGCTGAAGGCCCACGTTTGAAGAAACCCAGCCCGTATTTGTTATTAGGGTTTGTGTAATGTCATTATAAATACTTGTAAAGGTCTTAGGTTTGAGTTTGACGAGGTTAGGCAGAATTGGCCTAGCAATAGCTATTGTATCGTCCAAGGATAACAAGGTAGAGATCTATGCCTTGTTACTCCTCCGCCACTATCATGTAATTCTTAATTAAGTCGTAACTATGTTTTTAATCTGTAAACATAGTGATGTAGTCATACGGATTCTATCCTTGTAATCTTATGACTAATAATAATAGAGAATTACCTTCGTCATTATCTCGATTTTGTTGTATTTGTGTGTATAATATTGCCTCGTTATCAATGGTTTTATGTGGATTCCGCACACATGAATCCATAGAGATCTCATGATTACGATCCTACCATGTACTTTCAGTTATGGCAATCCTACCAAGTCTAGTGTACTAGATGTACAAGCCAACATGTATCCAACTAAACATCAATCTCAATCATTTCTAACATCTAAGCATGCATACTGATGATATATCCTCCCAGTGGCACGCAGGACTTGTCACACGAAGGAACAGTAGCACGCTACGACACAAAGGATGCTCCGTAACGAAGGCTTCTCTGTAACAAAGGCTCTCGCAGTAAGATAGAAAACATAAGAATTGCTTCCCTATAAAGTCGGGATTTGATCTTATCATGGAAGACCAATGATTATGGAAATGATATTTTCGGCCTAAGACTTAGGGAAACCCTAAAGAGGCCTACTTCTTCCCCAAGATCATTTCTCCCCTATAAAAAGAGATACACAAAGACCTCTCAAGGCATAATAACACATTCAACACATACTCGATCACAGAGAGATCACATACTCGTTCGATTGGCGTAAAGAGGCTAGAACCCTACATTCGGGGAACCGCCAACGAACAACCCAAAACATCCATAACCCCATCTTCAACCTAACCCTGGTTCGGTGCACAATCATTTGGCGTCATCCGTGGGACCTCACGTTTGGATCCCAAAACCACCCTCATTTTTGTTTTTGTGATAAATTGCATTGAACCAAATTAGGAAGAATTGGCCGATGTACCACCCGGATTCGGACAGGATTCCCAGTAGGCTGCCGGAAATGAACCAGGGGGAAATACTCTCCCCAGATCGGGGCTAGCCACTGAAGCACCCATCAGCGGTGATCAGCAGGCAAATCGTAAAACCGAGGGGAATTCCGGGTGATCAACCAGATAAAAGGAGAACAAGGAATATTCTCAAGAGGATCCCCCTCAAGGGCTCCATAACTGTTCGATCCAGATTATATTCTTCGGAATTATAGTCACATCCAGGAAACTATGAGGCATCTGCGAAGGGTCGGCGCGTTGGGCAGCACCAGTAGGGTTGAACTTTGATGACGAGACAGAGGATGCCTACGATGCGGAAACTCCTCCGAGAGGGTTTCAGCGATATCCTCGAGACATGAGGTCAAGGGTCGGAGCCGGTTTCGGCTTCGGATTAAACAGAGAAGGCCTTCGTCCCCGAACACCTCCACACCGACCACAGCCACAAGCGGCCGAAGCCTCGAGACTGGAAGACGCAGCCCCGACGGGGGCTGCCACACAAACCAACACCCCCCCAAGGTCACGCAGGTCTTTGGGGTCAACTATCCAACATGCCACAAGCAGGATCCGTGCCCGTGCAGAACGCTTAGTATGTCCCCGTGAGCATCGGAGGGAATAGCACCAATCCGGCATACAACACTCCAGCCAAATACAACTTTCCATCAGGAAGCTATCAAGGGCCGCAGGGTCAAAGTTACGGAGGTGCGTATGGGCCGCAGCCAGGGGCACAACAATATAACTTCCAACCGTGTGGAACCCAGCCTTCAGGCAACTCGCAGGGAGGCTTATATGGCAGCCAGCCAACGGGACTGACACAAGCCCATCAGTATTACGCATCACAGTATAATGCACAACAATATACCACACCGTCCATGTGGAACCCAGCCTTCAGGCAACTCGCAGGGAGGCTTATATGGCAGCCAGCCAACGGGACTGACACAAGCCCATCAGTATTACGCATCACAGTATAATGCACAACAATATACCACACCGATCCAAGGGACCTCGCAAGGAACTGGAGGACCCCAGTATGTCATGCAGACCCAGTGTCCGCACCCAACCAAGGGTCGTATGACCCTCAGAACTGGGGGGCTCCAGTGTATCAGAATATACTGGAATTACAGACAGTTGGAGGAAATGTCGACAATTCTCCGTTTGCCGCATGGATACAGAACTACCCTCTCCCGAAGGATCTAAAGTACCCGTCGCACCTAGGAACGTACGATGGGAAAAGCGATCCTGATGATTTTTTAGAAGCATTCAAAGGGGTTACGGAAATGAAGGTATGGAATGTACCAGTTGCGTGACGGGCGTTTAGATATGCACTTAAGGGAGACGCTAGAGAGTGGCTGAAAAATGTCACGAAGGGATCAATTACTAGTTTTGATGACCTCAAAGAAAAATTCAGGTACCGTTTCAGCCAACAAAAGAAGCACAAGAAAATTCATGTCGCTGCCCATGGGATAAAACAGAGAGACATAGAGGGTTGCAGGGCGTTCATAGACCAGTTTACTACCGAAACGGAGGATATTGTGGATCTCCCTGAGTCCCAAAGGATATCAGGCCTTGTATATGGCCTTCGGAGTAAAGGGTTGGTTGAGTTTTTGTACAGGGACCTCCCGAAGACATATGAAGCGGTCCGAAAGAGAGCATATGTGTATCTGGATGCTAGAGACACCGCCTCAAAGGGGGACACGAGCCCCCCACAGAAGAAAGAAGCAACAAGCAGAAAAGGAAAATGGGCGAATGATAAAGAAAGCAAAACAAGGTATAACCCATACTACAAAGATGACAAAGGGTATCTCAGGGTCAATCTTCCAGAGATGCACAAAAGTCCTAAAGAAATACTATTTACTGAAAGTGTTGCAAAGACCTTCCCTACCCCACCCAGATTAAGCGGAAGGAATAGGAAAGACCCAGAGAAGTACTGTGAGTTTCACAGGGACAATGGCCATGATACAAATGCATGTTGGCAGCTCCGGAAGGCAATAGAAGAGGAGATAAACGAAGGAAAATTGGCACACCTGGTGAAAAGTGTGAGGCAACAACAGGGCTTTAAGAAAGAAGACGAAACAGACAAAAAAAGGGCCCTGAGAAAACCATTTACATTATTATAAGGAACAAGCCCGGGACGGAACAAAGGTTTCCGAAGGCCTATAGAGGAAACATGGCGAGGATCACATTCCCTCAATCTGCATCACCGCCATTTTCAGAGACCCTCTGGTAATTTCTGCACTTTTTGAAATTTCGAAAGTTAAGAAAATATGTGTAGACACAGGAAGCGAATGCAACGTTCTCTATGAGGGAATATTTTGGAAATTACATCCTGTGTCACGGATGAACTTCAAAAGGACAGAAGCTTCGTTACATGGGTACTCCGGGGACACGGCTAAGCCGATAGGAAAATAATCTGTAAAAATGACAATCGGGAAAGGACGGTGGGAACGAACGGAAGAGGTAGCATTCTTGGTAGTCCAGGGAACCTCACCCTACCAAGCAATCCTAGGAAGACCAGGAATCCAGAAATTTGAAATGATCCCGCTAGTAACACATGGAATGATCAAATATCAGTCAGATGGAGGAATAAGGACCTTAGTGAAGAAGGCAAAGAAGGTGTCAGAAGAGGGTCAGAACGGACCTCATTGGCTATCTTGGAGCGAAGGACCTTCGTATGGGCGTCTGGACGGATATGAACCCCGTTAGATAACAAGCCCTTGTCACACAATGCATTTCTCTTTTTATTATTGTAAGAAAGCCTCGAGGGTATGGTATGTAACTTCCGGTATTATTAAATATCCCTAGGATTGTGTTGCATGCTAATCAGCCGGATTCTTTTGTATGGAGAGATTTGAAAGGTAAAGACCAAATGTATTCTTTAAGAACAGTATGGGATTCTATTCGGTCAAAGAATAATGAAGTTACCTGGGCAAATGCAATTTGGTTTTCTCATTGTATTCCAAGGCATGCGTTTTTGGTTTGGTTGATTGTTCAAAAGAAATTGAAGACGCAAGATAAGATCATGCAATGGAAAACGAGCTACAACCTCTATTGTTGCTCGTTTTGTAGCAAAGGACCAGATTCTCATGCACATTTATTCTTTGAATGTTTTTTTTCTTCACAGGTTTGGAATAAAATCAAAAGTTTAGCTGGAGTTCCTTTCTTATCTGATGATTGGGAAGACATTGTCCATTGGATTACATAGAAACGAAGTCTAGATCTGCAAAGAATGTTATTGGAAGACTTCTGGTAGCAGCTACAACATATTTTGTCTGGCAGGAAAGAAACAATAGGTTGTTTTCTAATCATACCCGACCTCCAGACCTCACAGTGGAGCTAATTATTTCTACGCTCAGATTCAAATTGGTAACTTTGAAGTTTAAAAACACGGCCAGTGTGGATCGCTTACTTAAAGCTTGGAAAGTACCACGTGATATTGTGGTCCATCTCAGATAACAGGCGCGTATGATATTATAGTTCTTTCTTGTCGCATTAGTTTTTATGTTTGTAATTACTAGTGTGTTGGTTTCCCAATGTTAGCTAGCTTGCTTGTTACTTCTGTTAGTCTACATATGTATGGCATGTCATGCATATGAATTAGTATGGTATCTCAGCCATGCTACTTGAGTTGTAATGTTTTTTGGTGATGGTATAAAATTTACAGGGGTATATAACCTCCTTTTATTACTAAATAAAGGCTTTTTATATTTATCAATTATGTTTTTCAAAAAAAAAAAAAGAGAGAAAAACAAAACAAAAAATAATATGTATAATAAATACATATACAAAGTGGGGACGCCCACATAAACAAACTCCGGAGACTAATCGAAAAAGGGCATTCACGTAGAATGGCCAAAAGACACCTGCAACAAAGATATATCCATAAAATAAGCATGCAAACGAGTAGGTGCTAAAAGCACATTAATAGTGCAATATGTTAGCAGTCATAACTGCTAAAAAGACAGCCCATAAGCTGCAAATATTCACAAATGCAGTAACAAACTGCAAAATATTCACAAATGCAGTAACAAACTGCAAAATATCCACAATATAGCCCAAAGCTGTAATCATCAAAAGAGATCATTCAAATGCAGATATCAACTGCAGGTCAACAAAAGATAAACTATCCAAGGGCAGCTATAAACTGCAGACATAAAAGTAAATTGTTCAAGCAACACTACAGGCTGCAGGCAAAAGAAACATTGTTCAAATAGGCACACAAGCCTCACCACAAGCAAAGAAACCATTAAATTACTGGAGAGGGTCAGCTTCAACTTCAGGAGTAATGGAATCAGGTACCATCTTCAGCAAATCATCCACAGCAACATTGGGGTCAGCGACAACCCTAGCCAGGAAAGGAAAGACAGCATCCCTCCACTTCTGGTCAGCAAGGTCAAGCTGACTGATTCTCCATCTGAATGTGGTAAACCTAAGACCGAGGAAAACTCTTCTAAGCTGACTAATCATAAGAGTCAAAAAGAGCAAACCAGCTAAGAAGAGTCAGTCTGATAAAAACAATTCCAAGTCTGTGTCAAATTCAAAACCACCCAGTCAAGACTCAGATCAACTTATTTCTAAGCTGATTAAGTCCAGGCTGAGTGAGATTTCAAAGGAAGTTTCTTTTCTAAATAGTCTTTCAAAAGTTGATCAAAAGAAACTCAAAGCTGAATCAAAGAAGGCTGGAATTAGCAAAGGATATTTAAGACAATCTGAGTCCAAAGTTGTTGAAAATAATTTCAAAGATAAATATAAACAACAATGGAAAGTAAAACCAAGTGATAGGAGTTCTTCTTCTACTCAAACTGAGTTTGGCACTTCAGTCAGCTCAAGTGAACCCATCCTTGGTTGGGTTCCCAAAAAGAATTAACTCTTTTCATGATTGCAGGGCATTCACAATGCATTTATCTGGTACTTGGACAATGGATGTTCCAAGCATATGACCGGATGTAAGTCCCTGCTGTGTGACTTTAGGAACATACTTGGTCCTAATGACTTTTGGTGATGATTCTCAAGGAAAGACAGAAGGTTTTGGTTCTCTTACAAATGGTTCTCTTACATTCAGAAGAGTCTCATATGTCAGTGGGCTCAAACACAATCTAATCAGTGTTAGCCAATTTGGTTGTGGCACAAAAGACTATCTCATATGAATTTCAAAGATATTAATAAATTAAGCAAAAATGAGTTAGTTTCTGGTCTTCCTGCTATCAAGTATGAGAAAGACAAGTTGTGCAGTGCTTGTGAGAAAGGCAAACAACACAAAGCTTCTTTCAAATCCAGAACATGTTCAACAATTGAATCCTGTTTAGACTTGCTGCACATGGATCTCTTTGGTCCAGTTAGTACCCCTTCCTTAAATGGAAAAAGGTACTCCCTGGTCATTGTAGATGAGTACTCAAGGTTCACATGGGTCTTCTTTCTAAAAGCCAAGAGTGAAGCTGTTGAAGTAATTATTAATTTCATCAAAAATGCTGAAATACTTTACAAGAAGCCAGTCAGGCAGCTTAGAAGTGACAATATGATTGAATTCAGAAATCAAACTCTGCACTCTTTCTGCATTAGCAAAGGTATTTCACAATGCTACTCAGCTGCAAGAACTCCACAGCAAAATGTAGTTGCTGAAAAAAGAAACAGAACTTTTATTGAAGCTGTAAAATCCATGTTAGCTCAAAATGGTGTGAAGGTTCATTTCTGGGCTGAAGCTATTCACACAGCTTGCTTCACACAGAATAGGTCATTAATTGTGAAAAGGCATTAGAAGATAGCATATGAAGTACTGAAGGGAAGAAGACCTGAAATAGGGTTCTTAAGAATGTTTGGAAGTCCTTGCTTTATTCTAAATCAAAGAGATCATCTTGGAAAATTTGATGCCAAAGCTGATGAAGGAATTTTTCTTGGTTATTCTACACACATGAAATCCTACAGAGTATACAACAAAAGAACAAGAGTTATTGAAGACACAGTTCATGTGAAAATAGATGAATCAAACTCAATCAGCTCAGCTCAAGAAGATGGTGATTTTGACTTTGAAGAGCTTGTTGTTCCTGATTGTGATCCTCCCACCGATCCTATTATTGAAGACAATGATGCACCTGTTGAGGGGGAGATTCCTATTTTTCATGACCTGGATGAAGAGCTGAATCAGCCTCATGTATCTACACAAACCCAACCTCATAAATCAAATGAAGCTATATTTCCCATATGTGAGCAAGTTCAAGCTGATAATCCTATCAGCTCATCAAACTCAGTTGTTTAAGATCTCAACAGTGATCAAGCTGAGTCTGTGCCTCAAGCTGATTCTCAAATTGTTGAAGATGAAGCTGATCAAGAATGTGAACGTCGTGTTCACCGAAGGTAATGACTCTACTGAGCTTTCTAATGATTTTTGTGAAGTGTCCAATTAGGTACATGTCATACGGGAGCAAAATGAAGAGGAAACAAGTAAAAACGCAAATCTGGAATCTGCCCAGGAGACACCAGCGCCGCTAGCTGCACTGCCCAGCGCCGCTGGCAGCCCTCCAGGCATAAGCCAGCGCCGCTGGAACATCTCCAGGTGCAAACCAGCGCCGCTGGCACCTTGCCAGCACCGCTCGAAGCCACCCAGCTGAGCCCAGTGCCGCTACCACCCTCCCAGCGCCGCTCCCGGCTCCGTCAGCCCAGATTCGCGCGAAACTTCATTTTCAGCTGTATTTCAAGGAGATGTCGAGACCCAATTCGCTTTAAAATGCAAAAATCAAAGATGGGGACGACTCGGACAGAAGGGATGAAGTTCAAGATCCCGAAGCACCGAATAACGAGACACAACTACCGCAAGCATCTGAAGATCCAGGAAGTTTTCTTATCCCTTGCACTATTAATAATGAGTATTTTTCGAGTGCATTAGCTGATTTAGGGTCAAGTATTAATGTTATGCCTACTGTGATTTATGGGAAACTTACCCTTTGTTTGCTAAAACCCGTTAACATGAGTATTCGGTTAGCCGATCAGACTTACCGACATCCCAAAGGGATTGTCAAACGAGTCCATGTCAGGGTTAAGGATTTAGAATTTTGGACTGAGTTTGTTGTGCTTGTTTGGTAAGTGAAGTAGTGACACCCTTAATTTTAGGCCGACCATTTCTGCATGCTGCGGATGTTATTATCCATGTTCTTAAACGTGAAATATCTTTGTCGAATGGTCAAAGTAGGGTTAAAGTGTTCGAAATAGAAGAAGAGGATGAACTGCTTAAGGGTGAATGTCTTAGGATGGAGGTGATAAATGATGAACAAAACCCTAGTGAACAATTAGAAAAGGCAATAAGTGAGGAGACCATAGAAACTAAACCTAAAAGAAAAATCAGCTATGAAAGTTTAATGGAATTAAAGAATTAAGTTTAATTCCTTAAATGCTCACAACCACTTTTATACGATCTTGTCCATGTCATCATGAACTTGGTCTATAAATGTGAAGTCTTCTCACAACTTGCAAAGGGCTTGAAACTTTAGCATTGCAACTTGTGAGATATACTCTAAGTAAACTTACGAGTATTTCCAAGTTATTTAGATCACTTGTTTTTCGGGATTGTTTAGATACTTACACTTGGGTGTTTATCTTTGTTCCGCAACAATCCTTGT
Organism: Erigeron breviscapus; assembly: GCA_034093135.1. Taxonomy (NCBI): domain Eukaryota; kingdom Viridiplantae; phylum Streptophyta; class Magnoliopsida; order Asterales; family Asteraceae; genus Erigeron; species Erigeron breviscapus. Next base: position 71,827,967 of record CM067171.1, on the reverse strand, counting down.
GTTTGTTTATATATCAATAAATCAAATACATTAGAAAGAAAACAACGTGTCTCAATGCTACATACTTGATTATACTTATATATATCTTATATAGTTTCTGCCATTTAGTTCGTGTTATTTACTTTAAGTCACATCAACTGACTTATATACTCTTCCTAGTACAAGCATGTAAGGAATTAAGTTTAATTCCTTAAATGCTCACAACCACTTTTATACGATCTTGTCCATGTCATCATGAACTTGGTCTATAAATGTGAAGTCTTCTCACAACTTGCAAAGGGCTTGAAACTTTAGCATTGCAACTTGTGAGATATACTCTAAGTAAACTTACGAGTATTTCCAAGTTATTTAGATCACTTGTTTTTCGGGATTGTTTAGATACTTACACTTGGGTGTTTATCTTTGTTCCGCAACAATCCTTGTGTTTGTTTATATATCAATAAATCAAATACATTAGAAAGAAAACAACGTGTCTCAATGCTACATACTTGATTATACTTATATATATCTTATATAGTTTCTGCCATTTAGTTCGTGTTATTTACTTTAAGTCACATCAACTGACTTATATACTCTTCCTAGTACAAGCATGTAAGGAATTAAGTTTAATTCCTTAAATGCTCACAACCACTTTTATACGATCTTGTCCATGTCATCATGAACTTGGTCTATAAATGTGAAGTCTTCTCACAACTTGCAAAGGGCTTGAAACTTTAGCATTGCAACTTGTGAGATATACTCTAAGTAAACTTACGAGTATTTCCAAGTTATTTAGATCACTTGTTTTTCGGGATTGTTTAGATACTTACACTTGGGTGTTTATCTTTGTTCCGCAACAATCCTTGTGTTTGTTTATATATCAATAAATCAAATACATTAGAAAGAAAACAACGTGTCTCAATGCTACATACTTGATTATACTTATATATATCTTATATAGTTTCTGCCATTTAGTTCGTGTTATTTACTTTAAGTCAATTGTTTCTTGTTATCCATATCTGGATCGTAAACTTAACTTGTCCATCAAGATTAGTTGTACTTGCCAGTCGGGTTTAGTTAATCATCTATATTTGGGACTCACAATTGGTATCAGAGCAGCCAGGTTGAATTATTTCAATTCTTTAACCTTTGATCTGCATAGATGGCTGACTTTCAACAAGAATGTCCTGACCCTAATAACACTACTCCACCCCATATCATCAACAACAATATACCATCGCATAATGTACACGTACACTTTCCAAATAATCCTGTTCCCAAGTTTGATGGGAACAGTGAAAACTTTCAAACATGGAAAGCATGCATGCTAAAGTATATTGCTGGTGTTGAAAGACATTTGCCCGATATCTTAAAAGAAGGACCCTTTGTCCCCATGAATGCTTCTACTGTTGTCAGAAATACCGATGGGACTCCTAGGCAGTCACCTAAGGAGAAGGATCATTGGTCTGAGGAAGATCATAGACTTGTAGACCTTGACACTAAGTTACAAAATATGATTTTATATGCAGTTCCTGAAACCCTTATGCCCACTCTTGTTTTACTTGAAAATTCCAAATTAATGTGGGAGGAACTAATGACACAGTTTGAAGGCACAAATGAAACAATTGTCACAAGAAAAGTTGCTCTAAACAAAAGATATGAGTCTTTCTTTGCTGTCCCTGGGGAAACTTTAACTCAAACTTAATCATTTTTCCTAAAGTTGGCAAGCAAAAAACTGTAACTAATAAAGCCCAGGAACAATCTGAGGGTAAATCTGAAACAGCTCAGACAACTGTTTCAGAAAGGAAGGCTAAATCCAAAAAGCCATCCCCTCAGACTTCATCTAAGGTTCCTAAAGACCTAAAGAAGAAGAAAAATTTCTCTCCTACTGGGCCATCTACCTCAGATTCAGGTAAGGCTCAGGTGTCTAATGAAGAATCAATTTTGTTAAGGTTAGAAAGTCAATTTCAACTATTGGCTAGACAAGTGCAGAGTTGTAATGCACGTTTAAAAAATGTTGAAACTCCTTCTCTTCAACCTAAACAAAATACAAAACCTTTTTCTAAGCAAATCAAGCAGAAATCTGAAAAGAAAAAGGTTGAAAACCCCATCAAACCAATTGCTTTTATGTCATCTGAAATTATGACTGAGATCCCCTTTGATCCTTCTGTTCCTTATGAACCAAAGAAATCTGAGACTACTAAGGGAGAGTCTAGTGAACCCATCCAAAGATGGGTTCCCAAAAAGAACTAATCTTTGTTTGTGTGCAGGGAGACCGAAAGAAGAATATATGGTTTCTGGACAGTGCTGTTGGCCGAACCATGACTGGTTATCAGACCCTGCTAGAGGAATATAGGGTGCAAGAGGGGCCCTCAATAGTTTTTGTAAATGATGGTAATGGAAAAACTGAGGGATATGGTGTGGTGAATAATGGTCAAGTCAAATTCACACGGTTGCATATGTGAACGGTTTGAAATATAACCTGATCAGTGTCAGTCAACTGTGTGATGATGGCTTCAAGGTTTTATTTGATATTTCACAAGGCACCATATTCAACAGAGATGGAAAGGTGGTACTGATTGCACCAAGGAAAGGAAACATTTATGTCATTGATATGAATCCTTCTACCACTGAACAATGTTTTTACTCAAAGGCAGATGAAGACACAAACTGGCTATGGCACAAGAGATTATCCCATCTGAACTTCAAAAATATTAATAAGTTGTCTAGAAAACAACTTGTTGATGGGATACCCTCTATGTCTTTTAACAAAGACAAGCCATGTCCAGGTTGTGAAATGGGTAAGCAGAAAAGAGCTTCATTCAAGACAAAACAAAGCTTTAGTATAACTGAATCTCTTCACATGCTTCACATGGACCTTTTTGGACCAGTGAATGTTCAGACCAGAGCAGAAAAGAAGTACACCCTTGTTATCGTTGATGAATATTCAAGATACTGCTGGGTGATTTTCCTCAGGTCCAAAAGTGAAGCTGCTGCTGAAATCATTGCTCTCATCAAGCAAATTGAGCTCAAGCACAAGCGAAAAGTTTGTCAGCTCAGAAGTGACAATGGCACTGAATTCAGAAATGCTACTCTGGAGTCCTTCTGCACTGAAATTGGCATATCTCAGAACTTCTCCTCAGCTCACACACCAGAGCAGAATGGTGTTGTAGAAAGAAAGAATCGTACGCTGATTGAAGCTGCTAGAAGTATGTTGAATGAATCTGGTCTTCCCAAGAATTTTTGGGCTGAAGCTGTTGCAACTGCCTGCTACACTCAGAACAGATCTGTTTATGTCAAAAGACACAAGAAGACCTCCTATGAAGTACTCAGAAATAGAAAGCCTAATATTGGATACTTCCATGTATTTGGGTGTCCAGTATACATTCTGAATGATTCAAGTCAGCTTGGAAAATTTGATGCAAAAGCTGATGAAGGGTACTTCCTAGGATATTCATCAAATCGCAAAGCCTTTAGAGTCTTTAACAAGAGACTTGAAAAGGTTGATGAGTCAATTCATGTTACCTTTGATGAATCCAATTCTGCAATCTTTAAAAATTCCATTCTTGCACCACCCTCAGAAAGTCCAATAAGTTTTGGTGATTCTGATCCTATTGCTGAAACTGATCAATCACCTGAACCTGCTTCTGAACATCTCCATTCAGAACCAGTAATAAACAAGCCTAGCAACATTCCATTTTATCCTCCAGTCAGTTTCAAACTACCTCATGAACTGACTATTGGATCAGATGTACATGTTGCTTCTCCTCTGATATCAGGCTCCATTGAGCAACCTCAATCTGAAGAATTTCATGATGCAAGTCATGATCTGCAGGAAGAAGAAGAAGCTGAAGATGTATTTTCTGAAGCTCCTCCTGAAGTTACTCAGAGAAGTTCTTGCACTGATATCATTGTTCATCCTGGTCAATATTCTAAATGGACAAAAGCACATCCAATCGAGCAAATTATTGGAGAGTCCAGTAAAGGGGTTCAGACCAGAAGAGCCACAAGCGATCAATGCTTAAACGTCAGCTTCTTATCTCTAATTGAACCCAAGAAGATTGACGAGGCTATGCAAGACCCAAGCTGGGTTGAAGCCATGCAAGATGAGCTCAACCAGTTTAAAAGGAACGATGTATGGGAACTCGTTCCTTGTCCCAGTAACCTGAAGAAGGAACCTATTGGGACAAGATGGGTCTTCAGAAACAAGATGGATGAAGATGGTCATATCATCAGAAACAAAGCAAGACTTATTGCAAAAGGATATGCACAAGAAGAGGGAATAGATTTTGATGAAACTTTTGCACCAGTTGCTAGACTTGAAGCTATCAGAATATTCTTAGCCTTTGCAGCTCATCATCAGTTTAAAGTCTATCAAATGGATGTCAAAAGTGCATTCCTGAATGGAGAACTAGAAGAAGTCGTTTATGTGTATCAACCACCAGGATTCATCAATGAAGAAAAACCACATTGGGTGTACAGACTGAACAAAGCCTTATATGGTCTGAGACAAGCACCCAGAGCCTGGTATGATACTCTTACTAAACATCTTCTTAAAAATGGTTTTAAACGTGGTGCAATAGATAATACTTTGTTCATATTGCATGATAAAAGTGATATCCTTTTAGTACAAATTTATGTTGATGATATTGTGTTTGGTTCTACAAATGAGAAGATGTGTAAAATTTTTTCTAAAATCATGTCTTCTGAGTATGAAATGAGTATGATGGGTGAACTGACATATTTTCTGGGACTTCAAGTAAAACAAACTGAAGATGGTATTTTCATAAACCAAGAAAAATATGTCAGAGATTTATTAAAGAAATATCAATTTGATTCAGTCTCATCAAAAGATACTCCTATTTCTGCTCCATTAACTTTGGATTCTGATCCACGTGGAAAACCAGTGGACCATACAAAATATCGTGGTATGGTTGGTTCACTGATGTATTTAACTGCAAGTAGACCAAACATAATGTTTGCAACATGCCTTTGTGCTAGATTTCAGTCTGATCCCAGAGAAGCACATGCAAATGCTGTTAAAAGGATCTTCAGCTACCTTAAGGGTGTCCCCAGATTGGGTCTTTGGTATCCCAAAGGCTCTAGTCTAGATCTAATGGGTTATTCAGATTCTGATCATGCAGGTTGTAAGATAGACAGGAAAAGTACCACAGGTGGGTGTCATTTCCTTGGTGGCAAATTAGTAAGCTGGACCAGTAAGAAGCAGACTGCAGTATCACTATCCACTGCAGAAGCTGAGTATATCTCTGCAGCAAGTTGTTGTGCTCAGATTCTATGGATGAAAAACCAGCTGACTGACTATGGTGTTACTTACACAAAGACTCCAATCTTCTGTGATAACACTAGTGCCATTGCCATATCTCACAATCCTGTGATGCACTCGAAAACCAAGCACATCGATCTCAGGTATCATTTCATTCGTGATCATATTCTGAAAGGAGATATTGAATTGCACTTTATTCCCACTGATAAGCAACTCGCTGATGTCTTTACAAAACCTTTAGATGTCAAAACCTTTAAACATCTGGTCAGTGAGTTGGGTATGTTAAACCCTTAGACTGGTAATCTTGTTATGAACGCCTCAGTGACACTGATCTGGTTCACCAGTCTGAGCGATCCATGTAATTTTTGCTCGCCTAGCTATCGAACGCCTTTGTGATACTATCTTGGCACTTATTAATTCATGGATCATCACTTCAGGGGGAATGTTAAATATTTTTCAAACTTTAAAATAAACCTTCATTTTTTAGGGGGAACCTTTTTGCTCAGAAAAATGTATTTAACTGAAGCACTTCAGAAAATCAAGAATATTTCAGTTGAACTTTATTAACTGAGATGGTTCAGATCTCTTTGGAACTGATCATGCTCAGAATTTATTTTGTCATCACTGAAAGACAACAATCTTTTCAAGATATTTTTGATACTTGGTCAATTGTGTGTACACGTGGCCTACTGCATACTATATGTTTTCAACTTACGTTGGTCATGCTTATGTGTCACACAAGTTGCGCCGTAAAAGGGAAAGAAATGAGTACTTTTTCTGAAAAAGTGTTGCAGGGTGGGGTCACTCAAACGTCTCTGCATTTAATGCGGACTTGACCCCAAAAATTGTTTTTTAATTGGAAAATCACTTTATATTCCATCTTAAATTCAAATTCCTTTTCATTCTTTCATTTACTTCGTTTTTCATTTACTTCCCAATCATCAATCTCTCTCATATTTACTCTCAAATTCCTTAACTCTTCATATTCTTTTCACTTTCAACTTTCGACTCTTAAAAATGTCTAAATCATCATCTTCTTCACAACCCAAATCGCTCATCAATTTTAAATATACTCCATCGGATGATGTGAAAACATCTGCCACATGGCCAAAGAATTTCACCCCTTCTCAAATCCGATTTAACATGAGCAATTTCTTGGCTCAATTAAATGTGAAATCCAAAACCCTAATGGGAAGAATTAATAATTTTTGGGAGCAATCCCCTTTCCATTATGCTCTGACCGCTAATCCTCAGGCATTGTATCATCGATACTTGCTTGAATTCTGGTATACTGCTGTGGTGAGCAAAGATGAACAATCCATCTCCTTCACTCTCAATGAGGGCACCAAGCAGTGTGTTATCACTCTTGAGGGGATCAGAAATTCCCTTCATCTGAACTACCTCAAACCTTCCCAGGTATTTACTAAACGACTCAAAAGAGTCAATTTCAGGGAAGTTCTAGTCGCCACCGGTCATGGCGATATGGAGGATGCTGATGGTAATCTGAAGACCTCCGGACACATATTTATGTCTGGATTTGGCAATTGCTGGAGGTTCTTCTGGACCCAGATTGTGGAAAGTCTTGGTGGCAACCATGGAGGGTTGGACCAACTTTCATTACCCCAAGTTGAGATGGGGTATTATATTTGGAATGGGATACAAGCAGACTTTGCTGAGATTCTCTTTTCTAAGCTGATTACAAAACTAAAAGGAAAGAGAAGTCTGCATATTGCCTTTCCAAGATTTCTAAGCTTATGTTTCATGGATATTCTTGGTGAAGCTTATAATCAAGCTGGACCTGAAGCTTCGGTACCTGAATACAGCAGAGATTTCTCAAAGGCATCCACTGCTGAAAATGAGCCTGAACTATCCACTGCTATGCTTCAGGTATTTAATAAAACTGTTTCAGCCACACTAGCTGGTTCAGAAAGGTCACTAAGTGGGCCACAAAAGAATGTGGGACCCGTTAGTCGACCTAAAGATAAGTTGCTAAACATCATTCGTGTTCCAGCTTCTGTATCTACTGTCCCTGGCAATGATACTACGGTTGAGCCAATCATTAAATCTGGTAACGATGCACCTGCTTCTGCAGATGTTGAACCAGAAACTGGTGCGGGTACTAGTGACCCAAACCAGGGCATATCTGACCCGAATGCAGTGGTGAATGCTTTCTGGGATGACGATGAGCTACTCAGGGGAATCTCGATTCCCTTGCTGATTTTGAGTTTGACGAGGGATTATTGGAGGCGAATCAATCTGATTCTGAGCCAGCCACCATCCTCGCAAACGCCCCTCCTCATCCCCCAGAAATCCAAATTCAACCAGACCAACAAGAACAAGATATTAATCCATATGTTCCACCACCTCCATCTCATAAACATCCAATTTTTCCACCGGGCACTAATCATGCCTATGTTACAGCCGGTACTTTTAATCCATCACTTCAATTTCTTCACCCCCAAATTCACAAAATCCCACCGCCTATCAATTATGATGCCCCAATAGAGACGGACTTGGATTCTGAAACAGAATCTGAGAGTCCAACTGATTTACAACTGAACAATGTTCTGAAAAGGCTTGGTAATCTACCATTTGTTGCTCCTGCTTCTGCACAACCTCCACCACCTTTAAATGTAGAAGCACAGTTAGAAAAGACTCAAACCGAAGTCCAAAGCCTTATTCTGAGGGTGGAGGATTTAACCAAGTCTCTAACTGCCAATACTAGTTCTGTGGCTGAAATGAAAGGAGCTCAGATGTTTCTTGGAACTGAGTTAACCAAGGTTGCTGGAAACGAAGGACTAGTAGTTGGGAAGCTGAATGAGCTGGTGATGACTTGCAACAAGGTGAGCTCTGCAATCAGAGAAGCCTTCAAGCTAACAAAAAGAGATGTGCAAGCTTCGGTGGTTGCAAACTTGACATCTTGTGTTCAGCTGATGAAGCAAGATTTTATGGCTGTTGGAAGAGAAGTACATGAGTTGGTTCAGAAGCCAAGTATAAATGAAAAAGAACTTGGGGATTCTATAAGTGTTGGTATTTTGGATAATCTGAAGTCTGAGCTAACTCAGAATCTAGTTACTCAGATTTCAGAATCCATTTCTGAGAAGGTTGGTGCGAAGGTTAGAGTGATGATTGCTGAACTGACCAAAGACACAAATGACAAAGTGGACAAGGCTGTGAATGAAGTAAAAGATTCAGTGTCCAAACTTGAAGGCTCAGTTCAGAACCAGTCAAAACAGTTAGAAGAAATTCTAACTCATCTCAAGAAGGAAAATATTGTTGCTCCTCCTGTTCCCTCATTCACTGAAGAAGATAGAAAGCAGTTGAAAGAGATAAAAGATAAAGAGTCGCTGAATCTGAACTCCAATTTCAGATTAAGATCTCAGTTTGCTCAGCTTTCTAGAGGAATTTCTGAATGTTTACAACAACAAAGTTGGGAACCACTGAAAGGCATGCAAATGGCCATTGAAGAATTCGCTAAGTTGCCTTCAGAGGTCCCCAAAGGGGGAAAAGGTGTGCCTATTGGTCTGCTTGCAAGTACACAAGAAATCATTGAAGCAACCAAGAAGCAAACTGAGGTGCCATCTGGTAGTGCCTCAGTTCAGGGGGAAACTGAATCTGAATCTGGTAAGAAAGATAAGGGCAAGGCCCCATTAGAGGAAGAACCAACAAAGAAAAGTTCTAAGGGTTTTGGGATTATTGTTGGTGAGAATGTGGATGAGCATGGTCTCAAATCAATTCATTATGTGGAGGGAAAACAAAGAAATAGAAAGGGAACAACATCTGAAGATGGGGACCCTTGATCATATAGATGTTGCAGCTCTTGGTTTATCACTGGAAAGATATTTGAAAATCAAAAATGATCCAAGAGTGCAGAAGTCTGTTGTTGATATGCTCGAGTATGAATGTGGGATGAATTACTCACCTCTGGAACAAAAGCTAGAGAGTCTAACCTTCAGGTTGTCTATTGAAGACTTGAAGAGAAATAGAGAAAAGGAAATGGCAATTAAAAGGAAGGAAATTTTGGCCGAAGTTCTGAAGGTTGAAAAAGAGTTGTTCAGACCAACCACAAAGCCCAAAGTAACTGGAACAAGGTCTGCAAGAAAGAATTCTCGTGATGTTGTCTTTACTTCCCTCAAACCATCTGATGATGCTGCTGAACTTGAAAGAAAACATGAGAAGGATCAGTATGATCATTACATGAATCATCGATCGCATCAGGCCAAAATCATTGATATAGAAGTTACAAAGGCTGATGGATTGAAGTTGTTTGATTTGATTGTAAAAAGAGAAGGTAGGGCAGCTGAAGAATATAATCAAGTTTCAGTTCACGAGTTTGGGATTTCTGAGCATAAGGAGATGATCCAAATTCTGAGGGGGAAGCCAAAATCTGCCTTGATTGGGGCATCGTTATCAAGAATACAACAAAAGATGCAGGCCAAGGTAGAAATTGAAGGAAGATTGTTTGGAAAGAAGGATCATTCTCCACTGAAAAGGAAACCTACTGAAGCACCTTCTGGTTCAAGGCCTGCCAAGAAGTAGTTCCTTTTTCAGTTTATCATGTACTTGTAATATATTTACATTTGTGACAAACATTTCAGTTTGTATATATATGTTGCAAATTGTAACCAATAAGTAGATGGTAAGTTTAAGTTAGAAAAACCACAAGTAAAATTCTGAGACATCAATGATCTATAAGATGTACTTAGAAAATTTTTTACAACTTAAACAAAACTTGCAATTCAGACTTACAAACATGTATAGATAGAAGTCTGAGATGCATGCACTATTTCAGAACAAATAGGGGGAATTTGTTAGGTCGGAAATCGACCAAGTATAATTTGTTCAGAAATAGCTTGAAGTTCAGTGAAAACGTTTGTACAGAATTCTGAGCCGTATCAGAATTACTTCACTGAAGCTTCACTTCAGTTCAGATCAAGATTAAATCTGAAGCATTCATTCTGAAGTCAAAGACTGAAGTATGAAGAAGAGAATCATCTCAGAAGCGAGCAAAGAGTGATTCTACCAGATCGAAGACTGAAGCATCTCAGTATAAAGTATTTACAACACTTTACACTGATTACGAGGAAGACTTTTTACTTTACATACCTTTACCCAGTTAATAGATTTATCTATTAATAAAAGGTACAAGGTAAAAGTATAGGTTTGGAACGTAGTACTTTAAGTCACATCAACTGACTTATATACTCTTCCTAGTACAAGCATGTAAGGAATTAAGTTTAATTCCTTAAATGCTCACAACCACTTTTATACGATCTTGTCCATGTCATCATGAACTTGGTCTATAAATGTGAAGTCTTCTCACAACTTGCAAAGGGCTTGAAACTTTAGCATTGCAACTTGTGAGATATACTCTAAGTAAACTTACGAGTATTTCCAAGTTATTTAGATCACTTGTTTTTCGGGATTGTTTAGATACTTACACTTGGGTGTTTATCTTTGTTCCGCAACAATCCTTGTGTTTGTTTATATATCAATAAATCAAATACATTAGAAAAAAAACAACGTGTCTCAATGCTATATACTTATATATATCTTATATAGTTTCTGCCATTTAGTTCGTGTTATTTACTTTAAGTCAATTGTTTCTTGTTATCCATATCTGGATCGTAAACTTAACTTGTCCATCAAGATTAGTTGTACTTGCCAGTCGGGTTTAGTTAATCATCTATATTTGGGACTCACAAATGAGATAATGGCTAGAGAACCGAATGGTAAGTTTTATGGTGACCCTAGCATTTTTTAGATTCCTTGCTACATTAACTCTAACTGTTTGAGAATACCTACATAGACCTTAGAGCTACATCCAATATCTTGCCCATAGGAATATACAAGAATAATTTGAAGAAATATAAGAATAGGGTAAGATGGGAAGATTTAGAGATTAGGTTGGTAGGAGGAGTCAAGGTTTTAACTAAAGGATTTATAAGAGATTTAGTCATTAAGATAGAGGGATTGGATATCCCCGCTGATTTCTTTATAGTTGAAGATGATTCAATTACTAGAGATCACGTGATTTTAGGTCAACCATTTCTGCTTTCGGTAGGTTCACTGGTTAATGTGAAAGCAAAGAAGATAACCTTGACCATGGGTCACAATCAAGTAATTTTGACTAAGGATGACGTTAGTAAGACCAACCCCTTCGGGACTAGGTGCAAAGCTAGGAGTTTTGCATGGGAACTTAAGAAAAGAATAATTGAATCACATCTAAAAGACACATCTGACCTTTACATTCGATTTCCAACGGGTACCGGCCCCCGGCCTACCCCGTATTCTTCCTCAACCTAGTTCCTAGGCCGAGTCCGGCTGAAGACTCGTTAAACTTAGCGCTTCTTGGGAGGCAACCCAAGCCGTATTTTTATTTTTTATTTTTATTTTTATTTTTATTTTTATTTTTAGGAATATGTGACTAATTGCAATTGAGTGATTGTTTTAAATTTTATCATTTGTGATCTTTTTATGAGTATGTCTTTAGAATCACAGATGCAAGCTTTCAATGGATCAAGGAGACAAGTAACTTATTGCAATCGTATTTCGTTTTTATTTTTTTTTTATGTTTTAGCTTGTTATTTTCTATTTTGATATTATGATTGAAGTGTGCAGGAGTATTTTGCTTTGTAGTCTGAAGGAAACCATGCACTTGGTCAAAAGCTAAGTGTGGGGGAGTTCAAGCATCAGATCGTTGAAGAAATCAGACGTCGAAACACGTACATGAGTCAAAAGCGTCGCTAGGAGACCCCTAGCGCCGCTGGGAAAGCACCTGGGCTTCCCAGCGCCGCTCAGTCACTCCCAGCGCCGCTGGACCTGCACCTGTGCAAGTCCAGCGCCGCTCACCAGCACCCAGCGCCCCTGTCCACAAGTCCAGCGCCGCTATCTGCTACCCAGCACCGCTCAGGCACCCGCCAGCGCCGCTACCTGCTTTGCCAGCGCCGCTCAGAGCTCCGTTCTGCACACCAGATCGCGAAAAATCCAAAAAAAATCAGAAAAACCCAAAAATCCAAAAAAATCAAAAAATCAGAAAATACCAAAAAGAAAAGAAGATGGAGACGCATCAATGGATCGCCATCAAATGGAGACAACACAAGTTTTTGAAGATTTAACATCATTCAAGTCGCTCCGCAAATGCCATCTTCAACAACAATCATGCAACATAAGCCCGGGAAGTTTCGTTAATCCTTTTACTTTTCGTGTTTTTCCTATTACCCTGTTATGTTAGGTCTAGTACAACGAGGACGTTGTACAATTTAAGTGTGGGGGGATGGAATAGGAAAAACTCGTGGTTTAATTGCTTGATTTATCATAAGTTTTCTACTACTTATTTCATGCAAAAATTCAAATTTTCTTGTATCGGAAAATCATTTTGAGAATATAAGCTTTGCAAGTAGACAAAAGATGACGATAACTAAGCAATATTAGCTTTGGTAGATGAACGGTTAGTTAGGACTGTTAGTTTAACTATAGATTTGTGGTTGTTCATTCTTCCAACTGGATTAGAGCTTAGACTGAAACTGTATGCGATTATGTTTGCCATAGCACACTTAACTGGACTTTAATATGCCTAGCAATTAGAGCTTTCTAGTCATTAGTATAGGTGTATTAATTGGACTTAATTATACGTGCTTGTGTAGGAACTAGTTTAGACGTATGGTTCGCCTTAATTCTTACACTATTTAATGTGAACTAGTTGCATGTGGAGTAGGAGTATGAGTCATCTGGGATCTCTGTTAATGTATATTGCATGAATAATGTAGTATCTTAAGAAAAGGCAATCAGTAGATTAAATAAAAAAGAGTTCAAAGAACTAATAACGAGTAAAATCTATACGCATCAAGTTATGTCGCTTTGCGCGTGGGGAACCACCGACCTGTCACCGTTGTCTTGATGTAAGGTATAAACTCTAACCATTAGTTGAGTTATGTCGCTCTGCGAGTGGGGAACCACCGACCTGTCACCACTGTCTCAACTATTAAAGATGATAATATCGTATAACTGCTTTAGTGTTTAGCTAGTGAGCATGACTGTAGTGTGAGAGTATATCTAAGTAGTGACTCACAAGTACACAAACGATAAATAAAAATGCATTGCTAGTAGCTAGTAGTTCTGATTGCTATACAAACCTTAATTAAGTGCTTAACTAGTCAGCAGAAAGAAGTAAGATTGAGCTGTAAGACATGTGGAAGTATAGAACTGTTTTAGAGGTATTAACACGAATACAAAGTTAACTTTTAGTTTTGATTGACCAATTCTCTTGCCTCTAGCTATAGCTTACTGATTTTGTCTAAAGCTTTCTCAAATCATTTTGCATGACTAATCTTTCAAATGTTTTAATAAAGTAGAATAACTTTAACACTTAAGCTGTCCACTCATCATTGTTTTATTTTCTTGGACTATTTGCTTGAGGACAAACAAAGACTTAAGTGTGGGGGTATATGATGAGCTTCCATATTGTGCTAAAAACCCTATTGAAAGGCTTCATTTCTATGTCTAAATGAGTTAATATTCCGGAACTATCGGTACTTAACGGAGTCGTATGTTTACACAGGTTCACGGAAGATGCGAGTGAGGGTAAATGGCATCAAGTAACTCAAGAAGGAAGCCTATGAAGTTACAAGACACAAGGAGGTGATTCGGGAGCTAAACGAAGACGTACGAGAAGCAGCAGCAGTTGCCAGCGCCGCTGGCCCATGCCCAGCGCCGCTGGGAGCCCATCCAGCACCGCTGGGCGGCCCAGACCAGAAACCGACTTTAGCTCTTATTTAAGTCGAAGTAACCCTCAAAACCCTAAGAGAGAGCCGATTCAGCAGCCCTAGCCTCCCATATTCAACCCTAGGTCGACTTTGCAGATTCCAAGGAGGTTTTGGAGCTTCTAACACCTTCCGATCTTTATCCTCAGCCTAGATCTACTTTTCTATTTTACTTTCAGTTGGTAAACAATGTCTTTCATCTTTTCAGACTTTGTTATTCCTTTAATAATGTCAGGCTAGTAGGCTGAATACTTGTTTGGATCAATGTGATCATGTAGACGTTTATTGTTTTACTTTATTTGTTAGGATCTGTTGGAGTGTGTTTTACTGTTTATCGTAGATCCATGTTTTACTAATTCTTCATATTATTATCGGTTCTATAACTGCATGTATTAGTTTAATTCTGATGATCGGTCTATAATCATACACTAGGATTAATACATAAGGATGGAAAACACTAGTCGGTCTTTAACTAGTTGTAAAAGGTGATTCACTTGTAACCGAGGGATCCAGAACCATAGTAATTAGGATGAATAGAACATGAAGCTTAACATTGTCACACGCGATCCTTTGACTTGGAAATGAGCACTGTGGTCACCGGAGATAATTACTATCTGGCCATGGCTTAAGAGCCGGGTAACTAAAAGATGAACTAGTAACACGAACTTTAGGTCATTAATGCTTAAACAATGAATCTAACGAGAATTTGTTTATAGGGTAGTGTGAGTCTAGTGACAGCACTAGTTAATTAGGCAAAGTGAATCTAACGAGAATCTGAGCCGTGATTAAGTTTCCAACAGACTAGCAAATGGGTAGGATAGTATTTGGTCGTATCATGAGATCGGAGATGCCAAACAAGTATTTTAATTTAATTACTGTTATTTGCTTTTTCAAACTATTTTCAGACTGAGCCTCTCGCTGAATAAGCAGTTGCGGCTTCTATTTACTTTTCAGTATTTTTAATTAATTTAGGTTTAGAAGTCAAATTAGGTCAAATTAGGTTTTAGGTCAAATTAGGGTTTAGTAGTAATTTTTTCATTTTTAGTTTAAGTAATTTAGTTTTTCATTTTATTTTTAATATTAGGTTTCTAGGTCAAATTAGGTTTCAAGTCAAATTAGTTTAGGTCAAATTAGGTTTCTAGGTCAAATTAGGTTTCAAGTCAAATTAGTTTAGGTCAAATTAGGTTTCTAGGTCAAATTAGGTTTCAAGTCAAATTAGTTTAGGTCAAATTAGGTTTCTAGGTCAAATTAGGTTTCAAGTCAAATTAGTTTAGGTCAAATTAGGTTTCTAGGTCAAATTAGGTTTCAAGTCAAATAGTTACTTCAAATTAGGTTTAAGTCAATTAGGTTAAGAGTCAAATTAGGTCAAATTAGGTTTTTAGGTCAAATTAGGGTTTAGTCAATTAGGTTTAGTCAATTTTAGGTTTAGTAGTCAAATTAGGTTTTAGGTCAAATTAGGGTTTAGTAGTATTTTCATTTTTTAGTTTAGTAGTGTAGTTCGATCCTACTTTGTGTTTCGGCACGAAGTAGTTACTTTCAGTACTTAGGTTTAAGTCATTTAGGTTTAGAAGTCAAATTAGGTCAAAATTAGGTTTTAGGTCAAATTAGGGTTTAGTAGTCAATTTAGGTCAAATTAGGTTTCTAGGTCAAATTAGGGTTTAGTAGTATTTTCATTTTTTAGTTTAAGTAGTTTAATTTTTCTTTTCATTTTTATATTGGTGCGTTTGATCTTTTTCTTGAGTTTTGCAGGATTAATTAGGTAGTTGATGCGTTTAAGATCGGGAACGGTTGTAAAGCGTTTCTCTACAAGCTTAGGAAAACTCAAACGTAGGAGGAGAAATAACACACCAATTCTACCACCCGTATTTAACCTAGAAAACCTTTTCAACATAGACACCCCTTTAGGAGCTTCTAACACCTTCCCAGCTTCTATTTACTTTTATTTGCATTAGTTTTAATAGGAAATCGTGACAACCCCACAACCGCTAGAATTACACATATTACTAGATTAGGTAAAGCAACGCGTCCCTGCGAACGATCCTGTTCTTATCACTAAACTATACTACATCTGATCGGGTCCCCTGTCCGTTAAGGTGTGTGTGTTTTTGAGATAATAACTTGTACAATATTTTTATAAATTTAAACACTAAAAAAGAAACCACCCATCAGCCTCTATCTTGTCTTTTAGCGCCCTGACTTTTTCAACAAAATCAGACAGCTTTTCCTCATCCTTCTCCAATATATCTACGCAAACATCTACCATAAAATGCAACTCATTTCCCATCCTCTCACATTCTTCACTTGATCCACCATACCTCGATCTTCGTGTTCTCATTCCTGGAGGTATCAAATCCTTTTTCCACCTTCTTAGGATGTACTTTTCTGGAATTTGTTCAACATCCAAGTTCTTGAACACACAAAATACGTGTCGGCATAAAAATCCATATCTCGGGAAAGTCATGCAGCTACAATAAGTGGTTCCATCTTGCTTGTTATGTGTCACCTTAATATCACACAAGAGAATAGGACACGTTGTTACATCTAAAAAATTCTAATAAACTGTCCTACCCATGCGTAGCATATATTATCAGATGTACCTACCCATGTGTAAGTAAATGTGCTAAGTGAGTTTTTCAGTAGCATACCTGGAAAGTATATACTTTTTTCACAGTTTGTGTCGTGGTTCCCGTCCCTGTTGCATTTTCGGTTTCATCTTCAGTTCCATCTTCAGCTTCTTCTTGATCCACAGTTTTGATGTCTTCAACCTCTTCAACATTCTTGTCTTTCTTTTTGCCGACCACCACCTTTTGTATGTTTTTCTTAACTTCCCTTATCTCTTTAACCACAATCACATCACATCCTTGCATCCCCGAGGTCACGGAATGCTGAGAACACGACCAACTTCCCAAGTATATTTCTTTTTGCACCAACAGGAAAATGGTACGCGTGTAAACATTGCACGCGTGTTGCTCAATAACAAGAGGGGTTTTAAGCGGTGGTCTCTTGTCATGCGTCTGGTGGTCGAGAACCTCTAACCTGCTCCTCTGCCTCTCCATGGCAGACTCATACGACATCATAAAATGAATCAACGTTGCTCCACCATTCGTGAAATTGCTGAAGAATGAGTTTTCGCTTTCCGATCTTGAGGTGGTTCTCATCAAACCCGACATTGGTAAGTCTGTGAAATAAGCTGGTATCCATGTAGACCTGATATCATACATATGCGTGAACCATGGATGATCTTCCAACTTGAATTCCTTAATTATCTTTACCCATCTTTTCTCAAACGTCTTTGTACTCAATGATATGTTCCAAACTATGTCGTTGAACTTCTTCTTGAAATCAGTATTATCAAACATGCGTTTTCCTACCTGCATATGGAAATGGTAAGCCTACCTACACATGTGAAGATTGTTCTTTTATTAAGAGGGCCAGGCTGTATAATATCATCCTAAACATGTGAAGAATGTCACATTTTCCATTTTGTACCTTCATAGGCAGCTTCTGAGTGATGTGCCACATGCACAGTCGGTGCCTTGATTCCGTGAAGACGAGTGCAATGGCCTTCTTCATTGCTGCATCTTGATCGGTGACGACCATCCTTGGTTGGCTTCCAAATGTATCCAAAAACGCTTTCAACAAGCACACGTAAGAATCTGTTGTTTCATCCCTAGGCATACCAGCTCCGATAGACACGGTCTTCTTATGGTTGTCTATCCCGGTGAATGGGACAAACATCATGTTGTACCTGAAATCGCACATTATGGCTGTTATTTTACCCCTGTGTAGGATATGAATAAACGACACTTTCACATGCGTAAATATGAATCCGAATAAAAAAAATCATACACTTGCCTATTTGTCCTGTAAGTAGCATCGAATGAAATGATATCTCCAAATTCTTTGAAATTTGCCTTTGCTGTCTCATCGGCCCAAAACATACACTCCAACTCCGTTTTATCTTTTACCTTGTATTCGAAAGTAAAATTTGGGACACACTCTCATCTGTTTTCCATTTTATTTACCAACATCTGCGCGTCACTTGAGCCTATAAAACAATTGATTTTCTTCTTGTAGTTCTTGAAGTCGTTCACTGTGCCGTGTGTGTTCTTGTAAGAACCTTGCATATTGTTGTAGATATGATGTGCTCTTGTCGGTCCTATATTCGAAGTTGAAACCTTCTGAATAAACATCATTTCAGAGATTCCCAATTTCCTTTTTCTACTCGACAAGTGTCTATGCTCCACCGAATTCAGCTGATGATTGTGTTTTTCCTCAAACTCGTCTAATATGTACGATTGTCGGCCTTCAATCAGCTTGAATATGACACGTGCTTCACATCCTGTCACTTGCAGTGACGAAATACGTACTCTTTTGCCACTGTTTTCGTGATTCATTGTATCTATGCTTACACCTTGTGGTTTCCCTTCTTTATTACACAAAATGTACTTCAATCTAACCACTCCACTGTTTGTTTGTTTTTCTGTGTGGATAGCCTAGTGTCAAAACCCGCTTGGTACGCATATCTCTCATACATTTCAATGCAATCATCTATTGTGTCAAAAACTTGACCCTGAACTGGTCTTACATCTTCCTCTACTTCTGGTATCCAATATATTTCACCTTCATCTGTTTCTATCATCCTACTGTTATACCAGCTAGTACATGGCTTGTTAACCGAACCTGCACGACACACAACATTTAGATATCCACATGTTCTACACATGTGTAGTACAGACCTTTCTAGTGATATTTTCAGCTTTAGAACTAAAATGATCATATGTAGCTACACATTTGTAAACGACTAATCATGTCTAAAACATGCTAACACAAAAGGTGTCCTACTCATGTGTAGGATGAACTTTTTTATCGATATTTTGGAGCTTCAAAACTAATACAATTGTATCTACCTACACTTGTGTAAAACAGCTAAATATGTGAAGTTCAAGTCAAATAACAAACTCAAAAGATATCTTACACCTGTGTAGAATCAACATACATTGATAAACATTTCAACTTCATAGCTGTTAAGTAAAACACATCCTACACATGCATAGACGACTAATACAACTGGATACGCATACATACATCTGCTACACATGTGTAGGATCAACATACATTCAATTTTTAAGCTGAAACTTTGAAAATACGCATACATACATCTCCTACACATGTGTAGGATCAACATACATTCAATTTTTAAGCTGAAATTTTGAAAACTTACTCGATTCAGCTTCAAAGAGGTTACTGAACACACTATCTTCTTCATGAAACATTGAATTGACTTCGTCATCATGCATAGTTGCATCCTCTTCCATATTCACCTGTGTAATTAAAAAATTTCATATCAAAAAAGTTATAAATAAAAAAACTACTGTAATTGATGATAATCGAATTGAGGATTACTTAACTGTTATAGTTTGATCGGAATTCGGATCGGAATTTCACAAAAAATGGAATCTGAATTTCGAACGCGGGCTGAATTTTAGGAAGCTTTTTTTTGTAGAAATTGAGATCTGAACTCAAATCTAAGCGGAATTAATGGAGGTTTGATCGCGATTTCATGTAGGATTGATCGGATTATATGCAGATTTGATCGGAATTTTGTTGAGAGCAGAATGTGTGTTTACACACAGTTAAGAGCGTGAATGCGGTTTATTTACACGTCATATAGTGGTAATTTCATGTTAAAATGATTAGAATACCCTTCCTGATTTAAATTTGATCTTGATGAATGGACGACTATGATTGGTTCTTGGGTTCTTTTTTTTAGGGGTTCTTAAAATAACCCACCCCATGTAGGCATATATCAAAATCTGGTTCGGTTCGGTTAACCGCGAGTAATGAATATTAAAAACCGTAACCGAACCGTTATACATCGGTTTTTTGGTTTTCGGTTTTTCGGGTTCCGGTTTTTTTCGGTTTCGGACCACGCGGTTCGGACCAGTTTTTCGGTTTTCCGGTTCATTTTTTACACCCCTACTAAAATTAATAGAAAAGTTTTAAGTCAGTCTATTAATAGCATAAAAATAATTATTTTGGTTTGTTATTATACGGAGTACATGTTAAATGTGTATTGGTTCCAAATATTTCACATGAAGAATTCACTATCTTCAACAACATACAAGTTTCCAGTTCACTTTCAGTTTTACATTATCTAAACTACGACTATGGTGTCATTGTTCTAGTCGTGATATCGGTTGTCCGTTAAAGCTTTTTTGTACATTGGTTTCAAATAAATGTATGATTGAATTGACGAATTCCTGCCAATTAAGTGCTATAAGATGTGAAGGGGATTATGGACACCTCCAAAGATTCCAAATCCAGCATACAAAGGGTCATGGAGTCAAAGGTATAGATAAGTTCTATCATCTTTTAATAGTTTGCCCATGATCATAGCAATATATTAACTTAAAAAACAAATCTTGTGTTACTAAAGGAAAGTAGAAAAATAAAAACCCAAACCACAAAGGGAAATGGAAGACCCATTGTGTTGATAACCCAGGTACTACATTCTATAAAAATCTACATGTTATTGTTTACGACGAGTATTTAGTGGTGGTAAATTGGCCGGGCTGGAAGATAGCTCTTAATAGGTGGATTTTTGTCAAAAATGTTACATCTTTGAGTAATAATTGCCTCAAACATGTTAACAAATATTACTCTCACTTTTTGGTAAATATTTAGGAGGTATTATGCTTAAGAAACTCTGTATAATGATTTATTTGTTAAACTGAAATGGGTATAGTGATTAATAAAGTGTTTCTTTATATTATTATCTTAATTGATTAACTAAACCGATTAAACTGAAGTCAGAAATGATTACTGGCCCATTTAATGTTTTATGTTGGTTTTTTTTCTTGGAAATCGGTTGTTAAGCATGCTAGGTTAAATGTTCAGTTTAGCGAGTTATAGTTTTTAGAGAAATTGTCACAAATCGTCTTTGTGGTTTGCTCGATTCGCATTTTCATTCTTGTACTTTTTTTTTATCATTAGGTGTCCCTGTACTTTTCATTTTCATTGTCAACCGTCCCTAACACTAACAGCCGTTAGTTTTGCTCCGTTAAACCCCTCATGTGCAATGCACATGAGGGGTATAATCGTCAAGTTCGTAACCACAGGGACTATTTGTAATAAAAACATTGGATTAAAAAAATCTTTGGATTCCTTCTCCCACACAACTCCGACCACCACTTCTGACCGACCGGCCACCACCTGCCACCGCCGGAAAAGTTCGCCGGAAACCGAGAGGGACGAAATGGGTTTGTTTAGAAGATCGTTACTTATGTTTCATACTTTCCTCGGATGTTATGGAGTCGTGTAGTGGTGGCTGGAAAACGAAACAGCAACAACAGCGGCGGTAGAGTGGCGGAGCAGCAGCAGCGGCGACGGTTCTGTGCTTGTGATTAAAGATGAAACCCTAATTGTTGTTGGGGATGATGGCCGGAGTTTTTTTGGTGAAAATGAGCGGCGGCAGGAGGCTGTGAGGGTGACCGGAAGTTTGGCTGGTGGTGGGAGTGAGAGAGGGAGGAAGATGATGAGTTTTTGTCTTTTATTACAAATAGTCCCTCAAAGATATTTTATCACAAATAGTCCCTATGGTTACAAACTGGACGAAAATGCCCTCATGTGCATTGCACATGAGGGGTTTAACGGATGAAAACTAACGGTTGTTAGTGGCAGGGACTACTAGCAATGAAAATGAAAAGTACAGGGACACCTAATGATAAAAAAAACACAGGGATGAAAATGCGAATCAAGCAAACCACAGGACGATTAGTGACAATTTCTCTAGTTTTTAATTTCATTGTTTCATAGCTGAATGCTTAAATGCTTTCATTGTGGCATTACTATGTGTGCTCCTTGGTTTTATGGGTCATTGGCCTTCATTAGGCTTTAATTGTGGTTCATATCCAGTAGTATACTGAAGCCAGAACTGATTACCGGCCCATTTAATGTTTTATAATGGTTTTTTTAATGGATATCGGTTGTTAAGCATGCTATTTTTGGTTAGATGTTCCGTTTAACAAGTTATAGTTTTCAATTTAGTTGTTTCATAGTTGAATGGTTTAAGCCTTTCATTGAGGCACGAGTATGTGTGCTCATTGCTTTCATGGATCATTTGCCTCTATTAGGCTTTGATTGTGGTTCGATAAGTGCAAAGTGCCATCGGTTTCAAACCGACAGTTGATGTCGGCTAACTCATTGCAAATATGATAAGGTCTGAACATGTACTTCCTTGATAGGGATATTGCAATGCCTAAAATGCTTAATGATGGTGCTATTGAGAATGAAAGTCCAACTCTTGCAATAGAGACCCAAGTTAGTTGCACTCTTTGCACCATTCGCAAGGGCTCTTATATAGTGCAAGGTATATAATCATTTTTACTTTGGTATATAAATGCATTTGATATAAATTAACAACTTTGAGGATGATCCATGTAATTAATTCTACATAGGCATAATCTGTTCAAATATAGTGAACCACAGGGAAGATATTTGTAATTTACTCTGTTAATTACTTTGCTTCGTTATCTTACGTACAACAATGTTTTTTGCTACTAACTTTTCCTTTTTCTTTTTTACACCAC
The DNA here is from genome assembly GCA_034093135.1 of Erigeron breviscapus. NCBI lineage: Eukaryota > Viridiplantae > Streptophyta > Magnoliopsida > Asterales > Asteraceae > Erigeron > Erigeron breviscapus. Next base: position 71,805,351 of record CM067171.1, on the reverse strand, counting down.
AGTGTATTATGTTTAATGCATCATAATACACGTTTTGATTGTCACACCCCATTGTAGCGGAAATACAGGGTTAACAAATAATTGCGTACTAATCAGAAGGTAAATAGAGATTTCATCCATTAATCCAAATACAAGTTTATTACAAGTATAATCGTTCAGATGTGGACCCCAATACACGGATACAAACTATCCTCAATTGGAAATGGGCCCACTTAATACAATAATAACATTTGGACAGTCTAGTACAATTAGGACTAATAATACGATAGTCCTCAGAAGTCTGACGCTAATTGTACGTCCAAAGTTCAAAAGATGGCTTCTAAAATGCCATATACGCTTCCAATACTTACTGTTGGTTCCCTGAAAAGCATGAAATTTGAAAGGATCAACTATCGAAATAATTGGTGAGTTTACAGTATGTTTGACCAAATTTTAATCGTCATTGAGAGAACACAATGACGTGTAGTTATGTTCAACAAGACAATCAGGATCAAAAACCTGATAATATTTCATAACAAGACAGCTGGGGTCTAAGTCCGACTAAAGCATATGACAGCCGGGAGCCAAGTCCGACAGTATTAGTCACTATGCTACATTGCTTCGCACATGATTTCCCTCTAAAATGGGGTGCGCACCACAACAATGTTTATGACTAGCATATGACAGCCGGGAAACAACATCCGACAGTATCAGCCAACATGCCTCGCACAGGATTTCCTTCTACTAGTGGGTGAGGACCATAACCAAGACAGTCAAGAACTAAGTCTGACAATACAACCACTAGGGTTTCATAACAGTGATAACTACACAGGGCAACATTTTAGTTTGTCAAACACAAAGAAACAATTTAATCAGCCATCACACGGCAATTCAAAGTCATTTCATTCAACATTTAATAAATGACACGTATACACATTTTTGACAGCCGTCAACATGGCAAATTTAAGTCAAATGATCTAATTATCCAAATCACATGGCATACTCGCAAAACAATCATTTATTTAACAAATCGTGTATACTATAACACATGTTTTTCAGGCCCAAAGTAAAAGGAAAAGGGTGCCATAAACTCACCTTAGCGATCTAAGTGCTAAAAGGTGCAAAGTAGCTCGAGAAGATCCACAGTCAATTCTCCACGTCTATCCAAAACCTAGGATATCATTACCAACGGTGAGGATCAAATCTTACGACGACAAGTATCCTACGTACAACTACTTAGCTATAGACCCTAGAATGCCATAACCGAGAATGTGATTTAACCTTTCATTTTATTTAACTTTAGTTGGTAATATCAATGACATTGTCATTATAAGGTAGTCTAAAGTACCATTCGTTATTCACCAAGTTCAAACGTTTAAGTTAACGAAAACTGAAAATGTCAAACAGACTGAAAACTCGCGGCGCAAGGTGAACCATTCGCGGCGCGAAGGCCAATTTACACTATATCGCGGCGCGACCTGGAGAGATCGTGGCGCGAAAGCAGACCTGCACGAGCAAAAGTGCAGTTTTTGACCATTTTCGCCAAACCAAATCGTTTCCATTTCAATTCTTTCCATTACAACAACTATAAACCTGTTGAATGAACCCGGAAAACATACCATTTCACTAACCATTTCACCAATCCAACTCTTTTGATTTCCAAAACCTAATTCTAATAAAAATCCCTTTTATCCAACACAAACCCAAAACCCATTTCATATTCAAGGACTATTAACCAAATTAACAAACTGAAATAACCCTTAAATCTGAATCTATTCAAAATCAAAGTTTAAGTTTAAAAGAGATTTCTTACCAATTTGAAGTTCTTGATGAATTTGATGAAAAAGATGAAGATGATGATAATGATAATACTCCAATTATTATAGCTTTATAAGTCTTTCAATCCTTCCTTTGCAAAACCAATTTAATAGAAGAAAATAAGAGAGAGTTTGAAAGTGTGTTTTGTATGTTTTGTGTTCTTGTGTGTGTGTTGGGTCGACACAGCCAAAGAAGAGAAAAAGGGGGGAGGAGTTTGTTGTTTCCCTCCCTGCCACAAAACAACATTTCGGCCCATGTGGCTAAAATAGATATTCTCCTATACCCTTAATTTGGTAAAATGCTTACGATTAAATACCGTTTGACCAAAATGTTATAATTTAAAGTAAAGGTATTTTCCCTCGTCTCATTTTAGTTAAGACAAGCCAATAAAACTTCGTCAAACTAAACTTTAAAAATAATAAGTCTAGACAGTCTATTTACTGTGTTCAATATATAACATTTAAATCTTTATTTAAAGTTATTTTTAGACTCGGCATTCGTCTAAATAGCTAATAGTCTACGTCATCAGGATACGTCTAATTGAACTATATCAAATGTTCAATTATCTAATAATTTCCACGTCATAATCTCTAAATCCAGTCTCCAGTCTCCAGATCCAGTCTCCAGGTTCCAGACTCCAGTCTCCAGTTTCCAGACTCCAGTCTCCAGTTTCCAGACTCCAGTCTCCAGTTTCCAGACTCCAGTCTCCAGTCTCCAGACTCCAGTCTCCAGACTCCAGGCTCCAGTCTCCAGACTCCAGTTTCCAGTCTCAGTCTCCAGTCTCCAGTCTCCAGATCCAGTCTCCAGTCTCAGTTCCAGTCTCCAGTCTCCAGTTTCCAGACTCCAGTCTCCAGTTTCCAGACTCCAGTCTCCAGATCCAGTCTCCAGTCTCCAGTCTCCAGACTCCAGGCTCCAGTCTCCAGTCTCCAGTCCAGTCTCCAGACTCCAGGCTCCAGTCTCCAGTTTCCAGACTCCAGTCTCCAGACTCCAGGCTCCAGTCTCCAGCTCCAGTCTCCAGTCTCCAGTCCAGTCTCCAGACTCCAGGCTCCAGTCTCCAGTCTCCAGATCTCAGTCTCCAGTTTCCAGACTCCAGTCTCCAGTTTTCAGACTCCAGTCTCCAGATCTCAGTCTCCAGTTTCCAGACTCCAGTCTCCAGTTTTCAGACTCCAGTCTCCAGTCCAGTCTCCAGATCCAGTCTCCATGCTCCAGATCCAGTCTCCAGTTTCCAGACTCCAGTCTCCAGTTTCCAGACTCCAGTCTCCAGTCTCCAGTTTGGATTCCATTCTCCAGATCCAGTCTCCAGTCTCCAGTCTCCAGATCCAGTCTCCAGTTTCCAGACTCCAGTCTCCAGTCTCAGTCTCCAGTTTCCAGACTCCAGTCTCCAGTTTTCAGACTCCAGTCTCCAGTCCAGTCTCCAGTCTCCAGATCCAGTCTCCAGATCCAGTCTCCAGTCTCCAGTTTCCAGACTCCAGTCTCCAGACTCCAGTCTCCAGTCTCCAGTTTCCAGACTCCAGTCTCCAGCCAGCTCCAGTCTCCAGACTCCAGTCTCCAGACTCCAGGCTCCAGTCTCCAGTCCAGTCTCCAGTCCAGTCTCCAATTTCCAGACTCCAGTCTCCAGTCTCCAGGCTCCAGTCTCCAATTTCCAGACTCCAGTCTCCAGTCTCCAGGCTCCAGTCTCCAGTCCAGTCTCCAGTCTCAGTCTCCAGTCTCCAGTCCAGTCTCCAGTCTCCAGTCTCCAGTTTCCAGACTCCAGTCTCCAGTCTCAGTCTCCAGTCTCAGTCTCCAGTCTCCAGACTCCAGTCTCCAGACTCCAGTCTCCAGTCCAGTCTCCAGTTTCCAGACTCCAGGCTCCAGTCTCCAGTCCAGTCTCCAGTCTCCAGTCTCCAGTCTCCAGACTCCAGTCTCCAGACTCCAGGCTCCAGTCTCCAGTCTCCAGACTCCAGTCTCCAGTCTCCAGACTCCAGTCTCCAGTTTCCAGACTCCAGGCTCCAGTCTCCAGTCTAGTCTCCAGTTTCCAGACTCCAGTCTCCAGTCCAGTCTCCAGTTCCAGACTCCAGGCTCCAGTCTCCAGTCTCCAGTCTCAGTCTCCAGTTTCCAGACTCCAGGCTCCAGTCTCCAGACTCCAGGCTCCAGTCTCCAGTCTCCAGTCCAGTCTCCAGTCTCCAGCTCCAGTCTCCAGTTTCCAGACTCCAGTCTCCAGTCTCCAGACTCCAGTCTCCAGTCTCCAGTCTCCAGTCTCAGTCTCCAGTTTCCAGACTCCAGTCTCCAGTCTCCAGAATCCAGTCTCCAGTCTCCAGTCCAGTCTCCAGTCTCCAGATCCAGTCTCCAGTTCCAGACTCCAGTCTCCAGTCCAGTCTCCAGTCTCCAGTCTCCAATTTCCAGACTCCAGTCTCCAGTCTCCAGGCTCCAGTCTCCAGTCTCCAGATCCAGTCTCCAGTTTCCAGACTCCAGTCTCCAGACTCCAGTTCCAGTCTCCAGACTCCAGGTTCCAGTCTCCAGTCTCCAGACTCCAGGCTCCAGTCTCCAGTTTCCAGACTCCAGTCTCCAGTTTCCAGACTCCAGTCTCCAGTCTCCAGTCTCCAGGCTCCAGATCCAGTCTCCAGTCTCCAGTTTCCAGACTCCAGTCTCCAGTTTCCAGACTCCAGTCTCCAGTCTCCAGATTCAGTCTCCAGTCTCCAGACTCCAGTCTCCAGTCCAGTCTCCAGGATCCAGTCTCCAGTTTCCAGACTCCAGGCTCCAGTCTCCAGATCCAGCTCCAGTCTCCAGATCCATCCAGTCTCCAATTTCCAGACTCCAGTCTCCAGTCTCCAGGCTCCAGTCTCCAGTCCAGTCTCCAGTCTCCAGTTTCCAGACTCCAGGCTCCAGTCTCCAGTCTCCAGTCAGACTCCAGTCTCCAGACTCCAGGCTCCAGTCTCCAGTCCAGTCTCCAGTCTCCAGTCCAGTCTCCAGTCTCCAGACTCCAGGCTCCAGTCTCCAGTCCAGCTCCAGTCTCCAGTCTCCAGATCCAGTCTCCAGTTTCCAGTCTCCAGTCTCCAGACTCCAGTCTCCAGTTTCCAGACTCCAGGCTCCAGTCTCCAGTCTCCAGTCTCCAAACTCCAGTCTCCAGTCTCCAGTTTCCAGTCTCCAGTTTCCAGACTCCAGACTCCAGGCTCCAGTCTCCAGACTCCAGGCTCCAGTCTCCAGTTTCCAGACTCCAGTCTCCAGGCTCCAGTCTCCAGTCTCCAGTCCAGTCTCCAGTTCCAGACTCCAGTCTCCAGTCCAGTCTCCAGTTTCCAGACTCCAGTCTCCAGTCCAGTCTCCAGTCTCCAGTCCAGTCTCCAGTCTCCAGTCCAGTCTCCAGTTTCCAGACTCCATCTTCTAGTCTCCAGTCTCCAGTCTCCAGTCTCCAGTCTCCAGTCTCCAGTTTCCAGACTCCAGGCTCCAGTCTCCAGTCTCCAGGCTCCAGTCTCCAGTCTCCAGTTTCCAGACTCCAGTCTCCAGTTTCCAGACTCCAGTCTCCAGTCTCCAGTCTCCAGACTCCAGTCTCAGTCTCCAGTTTCCAGACTCCAGTCTCCAGTCTCCAGACTCCAGGCTCCAGTCTCCAGTCTCCAGTCTCCAGACTCCAGTCTCCAGTTTCCAGACTCCAGTCTCCAGTCTCCAGTCTCCAGTCTCCAGTCTCCAGTTTGATTCTCCAGTCTCCAGTCTCCAGTCTCCAGTCTCCAGTCTCCAGACTCCAGTCTCCAGTCTCCAGTTTCCAGTCTCCAGTTGACATGGCAGTGGACCCAATAAAGAAGGAATGGCAGCTGTTGACAGGGATAAGGAAGACACGTGTGACAACGTTATTCCTAACGGTTTGTGGGTCCTTGTGCAGAAGGAATCTTTCTAGAAGCTTTGTCTGTCCTTTTCCTATTGGTGGATAAATTAGTGGTTGTCCTTAGCACATGACAGCCTTTTATTTATTTAATATTTGTATTTCTTTATT
>CM067171.1:71716426-71798593 GCA_034093135.1 Erigeron breviscapus | reverse complement strand
GTCTTCACTAAACTTCAGCATGAACAAAGATGACACCATTGTCACCAGAAAGGTCTCCTTAAACAAGAGTTATGAGTCATTTTTTGCTCAGCCTAATGAGTCTCTCACTGGTACTTACACCAGATTTATGAGTATCATAAACCAGTTGAGAGGTCTTGGGGTTGAGAAGGACAAGGATATACTTCTGGAGAAATTTTGTGATATTCTACCCACCAAGTGGTCTCACATGATCCTGGTCTTACTACAAGGAAAAACTCTACACACACACACTCTCTCAACTCTTTATGGAGCTTTCAGGTACACTGAAGAAAATCAAGCTCAGAGAGTGGTGGCAGAACAAGATGCCTTTAACCATGCCTCCAGTAGTCCTAATGTGGTCAGTCATACTGAACCACAAAGTACAGCACTGATATCTTCTGAGAATGTATTTTCTATGAAGAAGATGGTGTCTGAACTCATGGATTCTGGAGAGTCCAGTCAAATCTCTCCAGACTGTTGTGATGAAACTGAAGATGATGACCTCATTGCAATGATTGCTAAAACGTTTAACCATTTCAAAGCAAGAGCAAATAGGCCATCTGGACAATTTGCATCCAGTTCTTCAACTGATAAGACCAATTTGACATGCTTTAAGTGTGGCAAAAAGGGTCATTTCATGAAAGATTGCAGGTCCAACCAGTTTGTATCCAAGCCTAGTCCATTCGCTTCAAATAATAAGCCTGATGATAGCTATAAATTGAAATATAAAAAGCTTAAGGCCCAGATTCCTCTCATGGCACAACAAATTGAAAACAATAATAAGTGCATGATCGCAACAACTGAAGAGAAGTGGGTTCCTTCTGATGAATCATCTGCTGATGAAGAAGAAAAAAGAGATTGTTGTTACATGGCTCTGGCAGACGAAGAGCTCCTGGTAAAGGAAGATGTCACATCTGGACGATGGGTGGACATTGTTATCAAAAAGGTTAGTGATTATGATAATGCAACTGACCAAGAATTAAAACTGGACATTGTTGAAGCTCTTAATTCTGATTTGATATTTGTAGAAACTGTTAGATCTGATTGTGTAAATGGTCTAGAAACAGATTCTTCTGAAATAACTGCTTTAAAATCAAAATTAAAAGAACTTCAAGACATTGAGCTGGCATTTCAAGCCCAGGTTCTGGTAACTGAATAATTGATTCAAGAAAAACAAGATCTTGAAGTCATTTTAGAGAAAGAAAAACTGGTAATTAAATCATGGCTAGAAACCAAAAAGCCATATGATGCTGGAGTAAACCAATTTCCTGCTCAAAAACGTGCATATTTAGATGGAAATACTCATGTAGCATCATTAATACCAGTAATCGATCGATTACCAGAGGGGTTCAGGCCCACCACTGTTTATGATGAGCCTGTAACTCCCAAGGCCAATATTTTCCCAGTTCAATCCCTAGAGGTGAAGACTGGAGCATTCCAGATGACTGCTCCAGTTAAAGAGGTTTATCGGAATAAACCTTTGCCTAAGACCAATCCCCTACCTAAGCCTAGAACTGGAAAGGCTAAGGTATCATCTGAAGAAAATATTTTGTCCAGGTTAGAGAGCCAGATTCAAATTCTGACTCGTCAATCTCAAAGTTTTAATGCAAGATTAAAATTTATTGAGGGTACTTCATCTGGCCCTAGACAAAATACAAAACCTTTTGCTAAGAAAGTTAAATCTATTTCTCCAGTTGAGAAAAAGAAAAAGGTTTCAAAACTATCAACCCCAGTGGTCTTTTCAAATAAGACCACTGTTGAAGAAAGTGAACTAAACCAGATTGCCCCAGGGACCTATAAGAGAGGGTCCAGTGAACCCATCAGTCGATGGGTTCCCAAATCTAACTGATAATATCTGGTGTATGTGCAGGGCGATCGAAAGAAATATATCTAGTATCTTGACAGTGTTGCTGGCAGGACGATGACCGGATGTAAGACCCTGCTGGAGGAGTTCACCATTTCTGATGGACCCTCCATTACTTTTGGAATGATGGTTGTGGAAAGACTGAGGGATACGGTGTTCTGAACAATGGACAAGTCAAGTTCAGACGTGTTGCATTTGTGAATGGTTTGAAATACAACCTGATCAGTGTAAGTCAACTGTGTGATGATGGCTATCAAGTTCTATTCAATATTGCTCAGGGTATCGTATTCAACAAGGACTGGAAGGTAATGTTGATTGCTCCCAGAAAAGGGAATGTGTACGTGATGGATATGGAAAGCTCTCCTTCAGAGCAGTGTTTCTATACTCAAGCTGATGAAGACACAATCTGGTTATGGCACAAAAGGTTATCCCATTTGAATTTCAAAAATATTAATAAGTTGTCCAGAAAACAACTTGCAGATGGAATACCTTCAGTTTCCTTCAAAAAGGAAAAGCCATGTCCAGGATGTAAGATGGGTAAGCAGAAACGTACCAGTTTCAAGACCAGATAGAATTTCAGCATATTTGAACCTCTTCATATGCTTCATATGGACCTCTTTGGTCCAGTGAACGTTCAGACTCGTGCTGGTAAAAGATACACCCTGGTGATCGTAGATGAATTTTCTAGATATTGTTGGGTGATCTTTCTGAGGTCTAAAAATGAAGCTGCTGCTGAAATCATCAGTCTTATCAAGCAAATTGAGCTCAAGTACAGTCGAAAGGTGTGTCAGTTAAGAAGTGACAATGGAACAGAATTCAGAATGCAACTCTGGAGTCATTCTGTACTGACACTGGCATCTCCCAGAATTTCTCATCAGCCCGCTCTCCAGAACAAAATGGAGTGGTGGAAAGGAAGAATCGAACGCTGATAGAAGCTGCCAGGAGTATGCTTGCTGAATCTGGTCTGTCTACCAGTTTCTGGGCGGAAGCAATTGCAACTGCTTGCCACACCCAGAATCGATCAGTGTACATCAAAAGACACAAAAAGACAGCCTATGAAGTCTTAAGAAATAGAAAACCAAATATTGGTTATTTTCACGTTTTTGGATGTCCAGTTTACATCTGAACGACTCCAGTCAGCTAGGCAAATTTGATGCTAAAGCTGATGAAGGGTATTTCTTAGGCTATTCAGCCATTCGCAAGGCCTTCAGAGTCTACAACAAGAGACTGGAGAAGGTCCATGAGTCAATTCATGTCACATTTGATGAATCAAATGATGCAATCAACAAGAAGCCAGCCCTTGACACTCCCCCAGTAACTCCAATTGTCTTTTGTGAATCTGATCCTATAAACGACATTAAAGAAGATTCAGAAGACACAGTTTCCAGTCATCCTGATCTGGAACCTGTTCAGAAAAAGAAACTCTTCAGTAGTACTCCATTCTATCCCTCTATCATTTTCAAACTACCCTCTGAAATTAATATTGGATCAGATGTGCGTACTACTCCCCAGTATCAGTGTCAGTTGAGAATGTACCAGAAATGTCTTCTTATGAAGAATTCCAAACTGAACCAGTACTTCAGGAAATGCCTTCAAATGAAGAATTTCATGATGCAAATCATGATTTAAATGACTCAGATGAAGATACTGAAGTAGTCTGGCAAGATCCTCCTCCAGATGCAACTCCAGAGGAGACTCAACTGAATTCTTGCACTGATATTGTTGTCAGTAACAATCCTGGTCAGTACTCCAGATGGACAAAAGCTCATCCTATTGATCAAATCATATGTGACTCCAGTAGAGGAAGGTGTGTCAGTTAAGAAGACAATGGAACAGAATTCCAGAATGCAACTCTGGAGTCATTCTGTACTGACACTGGCATCTCCCAGAATTTCTCATCAGCCCGCTCTCCAGAACAAAATGGAGTGGTGGAAAGGAAGAATCGAACGCTGATAGAAGCTGCCAGGAGTATGCTTGCTGAATCTGGTCTGTCTACCAGTTTCTGGGCGGAAGCAATTGCAACTGCTTGCCACACCCAGAATCGATCAGTGTACATCAAAAGACACAAAAAGACAGCCTATGAAGTCTTAAGAAATAGAAAACCAAATATTGGTTATTTTCACGTTTTTTGGATGTCCAGTTTACATCCTGAACGACTCCAGTCAGCTAGGCAAATTTGATGCTAAAGCTGATGAAGGGTATTTCTTAGGCTATTCAGCCATTCGCAAGGCCTTCAGAGTCTACAACAAGAGACTGGAGAAGGTCCATGAGTCAATTCATGTCACATTTGATGAATCAAATGATGCAATCAACAAGAAGCCAGCCCTTGACACTCCCCCAGTAACTCCAATTGTCTTTTGTGAATCTGATCCTATAAACGACATTAAAGAAGATTCAGAAGACACAGTTTCCAGTCATCCTGATCTGGAACCTGTTCAGAAAAAGAAACTCTTCAGTAGTACTCCATTCTATCCCTCTATCATTTTCAAACTACCCTCTGAAATTAATATTGGATCAGATGTTCGTACTACTCCCCCAGTATCAGTGTCAGTTGAGAATGTACCAGAAATGTCTTCTTATGAAGAATTCCAAACTGAACCAGTACTTCAGGAAATGCCTTCAAATGAAGAATTTCATGATGCAAATCATGATTTAAATGACTCAGATGAAGATACTGAAGTAGTCTGGCAAGATCCTCCTCCAGAATCAACTCCAGAGGAGACTCAACTGAATTCTTGCACTGATATTGTTGTCAGTAACAATCCTGGTCAGTACTCCAGATGGACAAAAGCTCATCCTATTGATCAAATCATAGGTGACTCCAGTAGAGGAGTTCATACCAGAAGAGCCTCCAGTAATCAATGCTTATACGTTAGTTTTCTATCTTTGCTGGAACCAAAGAAGATTGACGAGGCTATGGAAGATCCAAGCTGGGTGACTGCTATGCAAGAAGAGCTTCACCAGTTTGAAAGGAACAAGGTCTGGTATCTGGTTCCTTTCCCAGTTGGAAAGAAAGAACCAATTGGAACAAGATGGGTCTTCAGGAACAAAGTAGATGAAGATGGCCACGTAATCAGAAACAAGGCCAGACTGGTAGCACAAGGCTACTGCCAGTCAGATGTTGACTTTGATGAATCATTTGCTCCAGTGGCTAGACTTGAAGCGATCAGAATATTCTTAGCATTCGCTGCTTATCATCAGTTCAAGGTCTACCAGATGGATGTAAAGAGTGCTTTCTTGAATGGAAAGATTGAAGAAGAAGTTTATGTCAGACAACCACCCGGTTTCGTTGATGAAAAGCATCCACATTGGGTATATCGTCTGGACAAAGCGCTATATGGCCTCAGACAAGCCCCACGTTCCTGGTATGACACTCTGACTAAACATTTGTTGAAAAATGGTTTCAAAAGAGGTGCAATTGACAATACCTTATTTATTCTTCATGAAAAAGGTAATCTGTTAATGGTACAAATTTATGTTGATGATATTATTTTTGGGTCTACTGATGAAAACATGTGCAAGAAATTTTCAAAAATAATGTCAACTGAATATGAGATGAGTTTGATGGGTGAATTAACATATTTTCTTGGACTCCAGATTAAACAAAAAAAAGATGGCATTTTTATTAATCAGGAGAAATATGTTAGAGATCTTTTAAAGAAATATGATATGAACTCTTCACCATCTAAACCAACTCCAACTTCTGCACCACTGACACTGGACTCCGATCCAGATGGTAAACCAGTGAACACCACTGTCTATAGAGGCATGGTTGGTTCACTGATGTATTTAACTGCCAGTAGACCAGATATTATGTTTTCAACATGTTTATGTGCCAGATATCAGTCTAATCCAAAGGAATCTCATATGCTTGCTGTAAAGCGCATACTGAAGTACCTTAAAGGTGTCCCCAGTCTAGGTCTTTGGTACCCCAAAGGCTCAGGCATGGATCTAATGGGTTATTCAGATTCAGATCATGCAGGTTGTAAGATAGACAGGAAATCCACTACTGGTGGATGTCATTTCCTTGGTGGCAAACTGGTCAGCTGGACCAGTAAGAAGCAAACTTCAGTTTCATTGTCCACTGCTGAAGCTGAATACGTGTCTGCAGCCAGTTGTTGTGCTCAGATACTCTGGATGAAGAACCAGTTGCTTGATTATGGTATTAAGTACTCAAAGACCCCAATCTTTTGTGATAATACCAGTGCCATTGATATCTCAAACAATCCAGTCATGCACTCCAGAACGAAGCACATTGATCTCAGGTATCATTTTATCCGTGATCATATTATGAAAAACAACATTGAACTCCATTTTATTCCCACTGACAAACAACTCGCTGACATTTTTACCAAACCTCTGGATGTCAAAACTTTTGAATATCTTGTTGGTGAGTTGGGAATGTTAAACCCTTAAATCTAGTGACTGCTCAGATATTGAACGCCTTTATGTACTATCTTTGCATTATTAGATTTCTGGAACAACATTCCAGGGAAAGACTTGAAAGATATTTTTGTTCTTAAAAATGTTTTAAGTTCAGGGGGAATTTATTAATTTATTTTCTCACTGGACAAACTCTTCAGAAAATATTACTGGTGCTTTGTAAATGTGTCCCTCTCACTGGTAACTGGACAGGTTGAAGTGCGTGTTTGAGGTGACTAATGTCTCCTTGTAAATGTGTCCCTCTCATTTGTCTGTATTAGTTGACGTGCACGTTTGAGGTTACCAGTCTTTCAAAAATGGTTTTAACTGGTACTTTACTGGAGTGTCCCTCCAGTGTACCATCAGTACATGTTCACTGGACTAATCCACCAGTGATACTGGAGTGTCCAGTCAACCTCCAGATGCACTGAAATATGTCATAATATTTTCTAAATACTTGGTCATCGTGCGTGCCACGTAAGCAAATCTTTTTGAAGATATTTTAATCCTACGTGGCATGTAAATTTTTCAACGTAATGATGGTATTTTTACCTTGGGAAGTCAAAAAGAGCAACTTGTTAATGTTTGTGGGCTGTAAACCGTCACACATTTAAGTGTGATGTGATGTAATTAATGCGGATCTCAGAACCTCGATCAAAATTATATTTGATAATTTCAAATAAACCGTTTGAGTTCCACATTCTCTCTCTTATATATACCCACTTTCACTTTCAAATGCATTTACTTCAAACATATTTACTCCCAAATTCCTTCATTTACTTCTTCATTCAATTTCCAATCATATTTATCTCTCTTATTTACTCCATTTTCATTCATTCCTTCATCAAATCTTCATCATAACCTATATATATTCAATTTCATCTTCATCTATTCTTTATAAATGGCACCTAGACAGTCAAGATCGCCTAAAAATCTGCTTGCCACTGAATATAATCCTTCTGAAAATGTTGACAGGGCACCTCATATCACTCTTGAGGCAAATGCCATAAGAATAAACATGAATTTCTTGGGTGATGAAGAAGAAAATATTGACACATCTGCTATTGCTTCAGTCACCCAACCAATTATATCTTCTGAAATGCCACCACCACCACCTTCAATTCCTAGAGATACACAATACTTCACTCCAACAACCACTCAACCTTCACAATCTCAACCTCCACCTCGTGCGCCGGAGTCACCAGTTGCAACATCTGAAGCTGCAACTGAAGAGGACTGGGCACAAGTTCCTCTTATGACCAGATTGCCTTCAAATCTTGAACCTCCCAGTGGTCTCTCCACTTCATCTTCTGCCGAGGTCCAAGGCCTTTTAAGTAAGGTGACGGACCTGGAGAGATCACTCCAGACTTCATCTCAGGTTATTTCAGACTTCAAATCCTTATTATCAAATAACCTTGCATCTGAGATGAATCTGTTTGCTGGGAATGAGAAGCTTGTGTTTGAGAAGCTTGATGAACTGGTACTGGCCACAAACAACAATACTGAAAATTTCAAATAAACGTTTGAGTTCCACATTATCTCTCTTATTTACTCCATTTTCATTCATTCCTTCATCAAATCTTCATCATAACCTATATATATTCAATTTCATCTTCATCTATTCTTTATAAATGGCACCTAGACAGTCAAGATCGCCTAAAAATCTGCTTGCCACTGAATATAATCCTTCTGAAAATGTTGACAGGGCACCTCATATCACTCTTGAGGCAAATGCCATAAGAATAAATATGAATTTCTTGGTGATGAAGAAGAAAATATTGACACATCTGCTATTGCTTCAGTCACCCAACCAATTATATCTTCTGAAATGCCACCACCACCACCTTCAATTCCTAGAGATACACAATACTTCACTCCAACAACCACTCAACCTTCACAATCTCAACCTCCACCTCGTGCGCCGGAGTCACCAGTTGCAACATCTGAAGCTGCAACTGAAGAGGACTGGGCACAAGTTCCTCTTATGACCAGATTGCCTTCAAATCTTGAACCTCCCAGTGGTCTCTCCACTTCATCTTCTGCCGAGGTCCAAGGCCTTTTAAGTAAGGTGACGGACCTGGAGAGATCACTCCAGACTTCATCTCAGGTTATTTCAGACTTCAAATCCTTATTATCAAATAACCTTGCATCTGAGATGAATCTGTTTGCTGGGAATGAGAAGCTTGTGTTTGAGAAGCTTGATGAACTGGTACTGGCCACAAACAACAATACTGAAAATTTCAAATAAACCGTTTGAGTTCCACATTCTCTCTCCTATATATACCCACTTTCACTTTCAAATGCATTTACTTCGAACATATTTACTCCCAAATTCCTTCATTTACTTCTTCATTCAATTTCCAATCATATTTATCTCTCTTATTTACTCCATTTTCATTCATTCCTTCATCAAATCTTCATCATAACCTATATATATTCAATTTCATCTTCATCTATTCTTTATAAATGGCACCTAGACAGTCAAGATCGCCTAAAAATCTGCTTGCCACTGAATATAATCCTTCTGAAAATGTTGACAGGGCACCTCATATCACTCTTGAGGCAAATGCCATAAGAATAAACATGAATTTCTTGGGTGATGAAGAAGAAAATATTGACACATCTGCTATTGCTTCAGTCACCCAACCAATTATATCTTCTGAAATGCCACCACCACCAAAATCAAATGAACCACCACCAGAATCAAACATGCCACCACCACCACCACCTTCAATTCCTAGAGATACACAATACTTCACTCCAACAACCACTCAACCTTCACAATCTCAACCTCCACCTCGTGCGCCGGAGTCACCAGTTGCAACATCTGAAGCTGCAACTGAAGAGGACTGGGCACAAGTTCCTCTTATGACCAGATTGCCTTCAAATCTTGAACCTCCCAGTGGTCTCTCCACTTCATCTTCTGCCGAGGTCCAAGGCCTTTTAAGTAAGGTGACGGACCTGGAGAGATCACTCCAGACTTCATCTCAGGTTATTTCAGACTTCAAATCCTTATTATCAAATAACCTTGCATTTGAGATGAATCTGTTTGCTGGGAATGAGAAGCTTGTGTTTGAGAAGCTTGATGAACTGGTACTGGCCACAAACAACAATACTGAAAATTTCAAAGTGGCAGTCCAGGGTTTAGAGACAAGGTTGGTTAGTTCTGTTCAGACTGCAGTCACTGGTGAACTGGCAGGTCTGAAAGAAGAAGTTCAGAAGTTGGTTTCCAGGGTCAGTTCTCTGGAGACTAGATCCACACTTGACCAGGATGCAGTTGTCAGTACAATAAGTGATGAATGCACAAAGAAGTTCAGAATCAGTATGCTGAAAGAATTATCTGAAGAGATTTCTGAGACTATTCTTCGTACCATTCAAGATGGGGTGTTACCCCAGGTGGAGAAGTTACTGGAAGAAAAGTTGCCAAAACACTTGCCTAAAGCAGTTGCAAATGTTCAAAAGGAAGTGCAGGCACTTCAGAAAGTTGTGTCTGATACAACTCCAGTAGTAGGAAGAACCTTTGGTGCACTAGACAGACATATGCTGGAACAGTTATGGAATGATCTCAAGTCAAGAACTGGTGATCATTCCAAGGGGGAAAAGTCGTCTGGTGACCAAAAACAAGTGACACTGAAGCACTTAGCACAAAGAGCATATGGCACTGAAGCCGGGCTAACTGAAGAAGCTACTGGTACTGAAGCCAGTGAGCCCCAGTTTGAGTCCTTCCCAGATATACCAACAACTCTGAAGTCAGTTAAGGGAAAACAACAAATGGTATCTGGTGAAGAAGAAGAGCAAACTGCTGAAGATGCTGATGATGAAACTTCCAAGAAGTTAGAACAAGAATGCATTATGATTGAAATCTTCAAAAGAAACCAAAAAGATGAACTGCTGGCCCATCAAAGGGAGATGGCATCAATGGGGACTCTGGACTCTTACAATGCTGGAAGGTTAGGCATAAATGTTGATGTATATAAAAAGATGAAGGATGACCCCAGAGTTCATCAATGTTTGAATGCATTGAATGATGTTCATGTACGCTCATTCTACGCCGAAGAAGAACAGGTTTATGATTCTATAATTTATGGCGTGAGTGTACCAGAACTCATCAGACAAAGGAAGGAGGAACTGGTAAGCCTCCAAAAAAAGATCAGAAAGAACGCTGGTGCTCTGGAGATAGAGTACAGAAAGAAACTGACTGGCTTACCAAAACTGACTGCCAAACAAATCAAAGTGATCAAAGATGCTGATGTAAACAAATTCATTCCCCTGGACACTTCTCGAAAAATCAATCGTCAAGAACTCCAATCTGCTGTAGAGCAAAAGAGAGTGTCCAAGGAAACTGAAGCATTGATCCAGACAGCCAAGTTGAAAAACAAGTACAATGAAATGTTAAACTTCAGGGCTGATGCTAGAAGGATCACTGGTGCTGAAATCAAGCTTGCTGGTAATCATGAAGGCATGTCCAAGTTTGAAGTAAAGTTGACCAGGGAGGGTAACTTTACTGATGAAAGGAAAAGTACTTCAGTCCAAGCATTTGGATGGAGTGAACTGGAAGAAATCGCTTTAACGTTCAGGGGGAAGACAGATGTGTCGACTGATGTTAAGGCATTTCTGAAAAGAGTTGAAAAGGTATGGAGAAGAAAGCATCAGATGGAAGTTGCTATGGGCATGAAATCGCCAGAATCTATACCATCTTCTCCATCACCAAAGAGAAAGGCTACTGAAGATGCTCCAGGACAGACATCAAAAAGAAGGGCCTGACTCTTATCATTTACTTGTTGTAAATTATCGTTTTATGAAAATTGTAAACTATTTATCAGTTGATGTATGTAATAATAGTTGCAATTTTTGATTCATATAAGTAAATGATCAGATTTAGTCTAAGTTAGAACTTAAATGATGAAACTGAAAACACTCATGATCTATAAAGTGTTTTCCAGTAACTTAGATTTTTTAGACTAAGTCAAAACTTGTGTTTTTCAAGCATACAAAATTGTATAGATATAAGCTTGAAAACACTTGCATTATTTCTAAACAAATAGGGGGAATTTGTTAGGTCCAGATTTACTGGACTCGCTCCAGACTCGACTACTGGAGCCTTACTGAAGATCTGTCCAGAAACGTGTTCTACTGGACCTACTCCAGACTTGGAATCTGGAGTCCCTCTGAAGATTTGTCCAGAAATAATGGAAGACCAGTGAGCAAATACTTGTATAGGAAATCTGGAGTATTCTCCAGATTAGCTCACTGGACTTCACCCCAGTCCAGATCAACTCTACTGAAGACGTTCTCACTGAAGTCAAAGACTGAAGTCAGAATAAAGAAGACTTAAAAATGGCGGAGTACACTGGAAGTCTTACCAGATCTGTACACTGGAGGATTGTCAGTGTTCTAGACCTTACAAGTCTGAACACTGATATCGAGGATTGACTTTTGCCTTTACACACTTTCCAAAGAACAATCCACTTGTTCTTTACCAAAGATTATACGTGTGTAAAGGTGGTTGGATAAAAGGATACAAAGTCATTTGATGTGACTTTATCCTTATTCCTTATCCAATGCATTTAATGTTCTTGTCGGATCATTAAATGCATGCAACCATATTTGTACGGCACAAAATTCACTGGTGAATTTTGTTGCCTATAAATACAAAGTCATTTCCTTGAGAAAAATACTTTTTAGCATACATTTTGCATTAAAGTGAATTTGTCTAAATACTCTCGATCTTAAACTGGGATACTTCACAACTTTAAGTATCTCGATCCAAAAGAGTTATTTGACAAATATAGATCATTTGTAATTCATAGGTTGTTAGGATACATACTTATTTGTATTATCTTGATTCCGCACAACCTTGTATTTTATTTAACATCATAAATAAAATACACCATTGAAAAATACATAATGTTCCACTTTACTTGTTTATTGCTTTAAGTCGTGTATTACTTTATTTATATACTTGCATTTATATTTAAGTAATACTAGTCCATTCTAGTGATTATTAGACTTGTTGTATTTTACACTTTCCTGGTTAACCATCGTATTTCAGGGATTCACATGAACCTCCAAAAGAAGATAAGGAAAAATGCTGGTGCTCTGGAGTTAGAGTACATGAAGAAATTGACTGGTTTACCTAAGCTTACTGCCAAACAGCTCAAAGCAATTAAAGATGCAGATGTGAGTACATTCATTCCCCTGGACACTTCTCTAAAAATCAATCGTCAACAACTCCAGTCTGCTGTAGAACAACAGAGAGTATCAAAGGAAACTGAAGCAATGATCCAGACAGCCAAATGGAAAGACAAGTATAATGAAATGTTGAATTTCAGGGCTGATGCTAGAAGGATCACTGGTGCAGAGATTAAGCTTGCTGATAATCATGAAGGTATGTCAAAGTTTGAAATAAAGTTGACCAGGGAAGGTAACTTTACTGATGAAAGAAAGAGTACGTCAGTCCAGGCGTTTGGATGGAGTGAACTGAAGGAGATTGCCTTAACGTTCAAGGGGAAGACAGATTTGTCGACTGAAGTTAAAGCATTTCTGAAGAGGGTTGAGAAGGTATTGAAAAGAAAGCAACAGATGGAAGTTGCAATAGGCATGAAATCACCAGAATCAGTACCATCTTCTCCATCACCAAAGAGAAAGGCTTCTGAAGATGCTCCAGGACAGACATCGAAGAGAAGGGCCTGACTCTTATATCATTTACTTATTGTAATTTATCGTTTGGTAAAAATTGTAACTATTTATCAGTTGATGTATGTAATATTAGTTACAGTTTTTAATTCATAAAAGTAAATGATCAGATTTAGTCTAAGTTAGAACTTAAAAGATGAAAGTGAAAACACTCATGATCTATAAAGTGTTTTCCAGTAACTTAGATTTTTTAGACTAAAATCAACACAAGTGTTTTTCAGGCATACAAAATTGTATAGATATAAGCTTGAAAAACCTTGCATTATTTCTAAACAAATAGGGGGAATTTGTTAGGTCCAGATTTACTGGACTCGCTCCAGACTCGACTACTGGAGCCTTACTGAAGATCTGTCCAGAAACGTATTTTACTGGACCTACTCCAGACTTGGAATCTGGAGTCCCTCTGAAGATTTGTTCAGAAATAATGGAAGACCAGTGAGCAAATACTTGTATAGGAAATCTGGAGTATTCTCCAGATTAGCTCACTGGACTTCACCCCAGTCCAGATCTATTCTACTGAAGACATTCTGTAAGTCCCAACTTGTTAGATGGTACTACTGAAGACACCTCTATGTCGATGGTGGAGTTACTTTGCAATATACTTACTGAACTGGAGACGACCAGTTGCAGAGGTATATACCAAGTTCTAGATAGATTACTTATATAAAAGACAATAAGTAAAGAACAATGCAATAATACAAATAACTTGTAAACAATCTTGATGAGACAATGTGTAGTTTTCAAAGTGTAATTTATTTATTGATATTAAACAAATTACAAGGTTGATGCGGAACCAAGATAATACACGAATGTAAATATCCTAACAACCTATGAAATACAATTGATCTATACTCGGAATTTCTCTTCAACAATCGAAACACTTAAAGTAGTGAAATGTTCCTTTTAGCGATTGAGAGAATATTGCACAAGTTCACCAAGAATATTGCAGGTTTGCAAAGTAAGAAGTTATTCGTTTGTTTGTGAAGTAACTTGAATTCTTGGTTGTGCAATGACTTGTATTTATAGGCAAAGTTAACATTTGGATGTTAACTTTAGCCGTACAAATGTGGTTGGGAGCATTTAAGGAATAGCATTTAATTCCTTAAAAAGCATTGTAAAGTCGCGTGTTAAAGTGACTTTACATAACCACCTTTATGTACTTTATAATACTTAAATAATAAGATAAGGCTTATTATCCGGGTAAAGGTACATAAAGTATACAAGTCAATTCCTCGTAATCAGTGTAAAGCTTTGTAAGGGCTTTCCACTGATGGTCTCCAGTTTGTAACTGACTAGAATGCCAACTGGGCTTCGCTGCCATTGCCATTCTCTATCTTCCATTTGTTGTCTTCGACTTCACTGGAATGCTTCTTCAACTTGGTCAGTTCTCAACTGGAGGAAGTCTTCAGTTGCGTTAACTGTACGGTGCAACTGGACTTCAATATATTTCTCGACAAATCTTCTTGGTCACCAGTTTACTGGTCACCAGGTGCAACTGGTGAACTGGTCAGTGTGAACTGGTGACTGGCCAGTTCCAGGTGAACTGGTCCTAACAAATTCCCCCTATTTGTCTAGAAATATAGTCTTAAGTCTTTTCTAGTTCTTGTATCTATACAAGTGTGAACTATAGAGACTTGTTCGATTTAAATCTATCTAAAATATCTAAGGCATTTTTATAGATCAATAAATGCCTTAGGTTTTTCTTTTATGTTTGTTAGATTTTAATCTTTTATCTACCTTGTGGTTACAAACTGGTAACTTCATTTATACAAGGAATGAAATTTACACAAGTTACAGAATGTAAAACAAACAACAAGTAGATAACTGAAGAGAGAACTTAAACAGATGGCCCTTCGCCAGTTCTTCTTCTTTTGGTCACAAGAGAAATAGGTTGAGTGTCTTCAGGGTCAATATTCAGCCTTTGTTCCAGATTCTCTTTATGTTGAATCTTGCCCTTTAAGAAATTTACCCATGCCTTCTCAAACCTATTCTTTTGTGCCTTAGCATCAAGCACATTTACCATCTCGACCCATTCGCTGAACCCAAATTGCAACACACCAGGATCATCAGTTCTCACTAGTGGCCCACCAGCATACTTAACTTCAACTTGAAAGACCTTGGTGCCTGGCTTGATTGTAATATTGACATTAGTGATAGTACCACCATGTCTTCTGGTTGACATGATCTGGGAGTAGTAGTTTCTTGCTTCAGTTTCATTAGTGATTTAATACTCCCAGCACCAGCAGCCAGTACGGCGGACTTAATGTCTTCATTTGTGACCTCGCCAGTTGGTTCAACGAATGTTCTAAGGTCAGCATCCCTATCAGCTTTGGTCAGTGGTCTTCCAGGTTGTGGAATCCTTCTTCTTGGTGGATTCATCACTTCCTTCACAACCTTCTTCACATTGGCAATTCTCTTCAGAATCCCACTGGCCCTTAACTCCTTAGCCCTCTCCAAAGAAATGTTCAAGCTTCTGGCATCAAATTCAGCCTCATCCTCATGATAGTGTCTTTCCAGTTCAACATCTAACATTTCATTTAACTGGTCAACTATCCTAGGATCATTCTTAATCCTGAGATACTCCTCCTTAGTGATACCTAGAAGATTGGCATCACTCATATCTAGCAATTTCAATTGTGTGAGATGTGCCCTGGCTTCAGCTTGGTTCTTTTGTTTCATTTTCTTTCGTTCTTTAATGTCATCACCAAGTCTGGCCAGTCTTCTACTATCACTATCTGAAACTGGAGGCAGTACATCAGCATTACCAGTCTCAAGCATTTCCATTTCAGTGGCCGGCTGGGCTTCATCAGTTACTTTGCCCTTTCCCTTATCTAACACATTCCCCCTTACACTAGCCTCACCAGTTTGCTCACCAGCATCAGTACTGGTAGCTAAGCTCAATTCCCTTCTAGGTACAACTGGTGGTGCAAGGACTGTACTTCTTTCCCCCTTGGCAGCATCTAGACCTGCCCTAATTGCTTCCCATTCAGAGGGGTGTGATGGCAACCGGTCAAGAGGCTGCCACGACTGTACATCCTTGCACTCTTTAAAAATCCCACACATCATTCTGAAGGACCTCCAAAGGTGGTTGGTTTCTTTAGCCTGGGCCAAGACATTTGCAACAACTTTGTCTTGACCAGTTTTCAATGCATTCAAAACCTTTGATTCTTCATCAATACCAGCAACCACCTTTTCCTTCATATCATCATCCCTCTTCTTCAAATTCTCCACTTCATTGGTCAGTTTATTCAATGTTTCAGTATGAAGAGATACTTGGGTGCTCAAACCTTCAATGCTGCCCCTCAACTGGTTGATCTCACTGGTAAGTGGGGCCAGATCAACCTGAGGAGTGGCCAGCTTGGTGATCTCAGATATCACCCTTTCAACCAAATGCTCTTCTCTAGCACCCAACGTATCCTCTATCTTCTGACCAACTGAAGATACCAACTGCTCTCCAAGGCCAGTTATATCTAGGCCAGGTCTCTCAATTAGTTCCTTGACCTGCCTTTCAATCTCCTTCAGATCTACTTCAGAGGTTCTGACAGTGTTGGTAAGTAGATTTGAGATAGAACTGGTGACCTTGGAGTGAGTTAGGTCAAAGGCTTCCTTCAATGTACCAGCCAGATTGTTACTGCTAGTGACCAACTCATTCAATTTATGAAACACCAAGTCCTCATTTGATGAGAACTTGTTTATCCCCAGATCAACCACCTTGATATTTGTCAAAGAGTCTTTGTGGTATCTGGAGAAGGACTTGGTGTTCTTATCAAGTGTCTTCTGAATCTCCTCCACCCTGGTTAAAAGGTTTTGGAGATCGGATTGTATAGAGACAACTTGACTGTCCAGTGACAAAGGAGAAGGTGTCACTGGACCACGAGCAGTTACTACTGGAGCAACTGGAGGAGGCAAACTAATGGAAGTCTCCCCAGTTGTCAGGCCAGCAGTTGAATATACATGAGGAGTGGTGGAAGAAGAA
The DNA here is from genome assembly GCA_034093135.1 of Erigeron breviscapus. Taxonomy (NCBI): domain Eukaryota; kingdom Viridiplantae; phylum Streptophyta; class Magnoliopsida; order Asterales; family Asteraceae; genus Erigeron; species Erigeron breviscapus. The sequence continues at coordinate 71,781,617 of CM067171.1, read as the reverse complement.
AGGATTGGAAATTCAATGTGTTGTTCATGCTGAGAAAGCTCAGGTGTGAACAACGGCGACGGTGGTGGGGGCATTTCTCGAGCAAGTGAGAATTGCCCAGTTGGTAAAGGAGCGGTATATATTGGTAAAGGAATATTTATAGGCACATTTTGCTCAGGTGGTGAAAGTGAAATTGATGCGTCTGGAGGGCAGACTGGAGATGAAGGGTCTTGTGCTTGTACAGAAGCATCAAGAATCTCCATGTCTGTTTCAGTACCTTCTGAATCCGAAGATTCAATAAGGATTTCCTCGTCGTTAACACCCATGTCCAGATCCATGAATGTGACAGAGGGCTGACCAGTTACCTAGACAGTCTCCAGATGACCTTCCCCAGTTTCCTGGATGGGTGCATCTGTTGGTGGATCAGATACCGAAGTATCTTCACCAGGGATAGATGTGATGGGGGTTGCTTCAGTTATGGTAGCTCTATCCTCTACCACAACATTAGACACACTGGAGGGTCCCTCATTATTTTGAGGCCCGCCCAGTTGCCTTTCTGATTCACCTACAAGAGGTGCATCAGTTGAAGCGAATGCCAGCTGCATTCGTTCAGGAACTTCAACCTCACCAGCTTCAGATACTAGTGAGTCTAGATTCCTAAGCATATCTGGGGCATTGAATGGAGAGTTTGTATCATTATATGCTTCCCTGCCCAGAATTTGCTTAAAACAGAGTGAGAGGAACCTTGAAAAGGGAATGCAAACACCCCTTGTGCCCTTCAGTTTCTGAACCAGGCTTCTATATAGAATATCAGCAAAGTCCACCCTCAAACCGTTCCACAAGCAATAAGCCATCTCTGCTTGTGAGGAGTTGATCTGGTCAAGTCCACCAGAACTCCCACCCATACTTTCCACCAGGTGGATGAAAAATACCTCCATGAAGGAGTAAGACCCTTCATGGTCATCGCACCTTTTGTCTTGAGCACCCCATTCTCCAAACACTCCTTGTGTCCCATTTCCAGGAGCACTTGGCGAAAATTTATGTTAGGGGGCAAGACGACTGGAGATTCATTCTCTCTCCAGTAGTTAAGGCGTAAGGCATCCCTTAACACGTCAGAGGACAAGGTACACTGGATTGTTCCATCCTTTAAAGTGAAACTGATGGAGGAACAATCAGAAGAAAGAACAGCAGTGTACCAAAACTCACACAAGTAGTTGTGAAACAACTTGCGTGGGTTTAGAGAGAACGAGGGTCCTATTGGAGAATTCTTTAAAAACTTTCGAATTCTACCAATAAGGGTATCGGACCCTTGAGATCCTCGTAGGCTAGCCATAGGATTATTTGGATTTAGTTTTATGGCAGCACTACTCGGAGCACCAGGTGCCTGGGTGGCATCTGGTGAGGGATTATATGGAACAGTCAAGAGATTTACATCTCTTGAACGGGATGATTTAGGAGCCATAGAATGAAACTGAAATTTAGGATTTAGGGTTTTTGATTTGTGAAGCAAAGAGAAGAATGAAGCAATGTTTATGATTGGAAGTAAATGAAGAGAGTAAATGAAGAGAATGAAAAGAGAGTAAATGAGTTTCGGAGTAAATAAGGGTATTTATAAGGGGATTCAAGATCCCAATGTAAAACCAAAAATCATATTTTATTAAACCAAATCGATTTTGAAGATATTTTGACAAAATGATTTTGAATTTTGAAATAAAAATATAATTTTCCATGTAAGCATTAAATGTTACCATGTCAGCATTAAATGCTACGACGGCTTACTTTACCCATGACCCCACTCACTTTTTGTTTTCCCAACACAAACAGTTGTCAAGTACTTAAAATGGTTTCAAACACGTCAGATCACGATATCAAGTGGTTTAAAACACTCAAGTATCATCACGTGTCACACATATTGACCAAGTATTTGTAACGTTATAAAAATTTAGACAAAGACTGAACCTGGTAACTGGAGGATCAGTCCAGTACCAGTTTCCAACTGAAGAGTTCTCCAGTTGCATTTTCAAACAAAAACGAATTTTAGTCAGAAAATTATTTTGAGTCTTTCCCCCTAAAATGATGATCCAGTAATCAATTAGTGCCAAGATAGTATCACAAAGGCGTTCGATAGCCTGGCGAGCAAAGATTATCTGGACCTCCTCAACTGGAGAACTTCATCAGTGTCACTGACGCGTTCAATAACAAAGAAAGCTCCAGTTAAGGGTTTAACATTCCCAGTTCGCTGATGAGATGTTTAAAAGTTTTCTCATCGAGAGGTTTAGTAAAAACATCAGCTAACTGTTTGTCAGTGGGGATGAAATGAATTTCAATATCACCTTTCATAACATGATCTCGAATGAAATGATACCTGATGTCAATATGCTTTGTTTTTGAGTGCATCACTGGATTGTGAGAGATAGCAATTGCACTGGTGTTGTCACAAAAGATTGGGGTCTTGGTATACTTCTGACCATAATCTAGTAACTGGTTTTTGATCCAGAGAATCTGGGCACAACAACTGGCCGCAGAAATGTACTCTGCCTCAGCAGTGGACATAGAGACTGAAGTCTGCTTCTTGCTGGTCCAACTCACCAGTTTTCCTCCAAGGAAATGACAACCACCAGTTGTGGATTTTCTATCAATCTTACAACCTGCATGATCAGAATCTGAATAACCCATTAGATCTAATCCTGAGCCTTTGGGGTACCAAAGACCAAGATTAGGACACCCTTTCAGGTATCTAAAGATACTCTTTACAGCGTGTAAATGTGATTCTTTAGGGTTAGCCTGAAACCTGGCACATAAACATGTTGCAAACATTATATCTGGTCGACTGGCAGTTAAGTACATCAGTGAACCAACCATACCTCTATAGTCAGTTATGTTAACTGGTTTGCCAGTTGGGTCAGAGTCCAAATTCAATGGTGCTGCAATAGGTGTGTTTTTCGATGGGATTGAATCATATTTGTATTTTCTTAACAAATCTCTGACATATTTTCCTTGGTTTATGAAAATTCCATTTTCAGTTTGCTTAATCTGAAGACCTAAGAAAAATGTTAATTCACCCATTAAACTCATCTCATACTCAGATGACATGATTTTAGAAAACTTTTTACACATTGCATCATCAGTTGAACCAAAAATAATGTCATCAACATAAATTTGTACCAATAAGATATTACCTCTTTCTTTCAAGATAAACAAGGTATTATCTATTGCACCTCTTTGAAAGCCATTTTTAAGAAGATGTTTAGTTAAAGTATCATACCAGGCTCTTGGGGCTTGTCTTAGACCATACAATGCTTTGTTCAGTCTATAAACCCAATGAGGATGCTTCTCATCGATGAAACCTGGAGTCTGCTTAACATAAACTTCTTCTTCCAATGTTCCATTAAGGAACGCACTTTTGACATCCATCTGGAAGACCTTGAACTGCAGATGGGCTGCATAAGCCAAGAATATTCTAATGGCTTCAAGTCTTGCAACTGGAGCAAAAGTCTCATCAAAGTCAACGCCCTCTGCTTGACAATAACCCTGGGCAACTAGTCTGGCCTTGTTTCTTACAACATGGCCATCTTCATCCATTTTGTTTCGGTAGACCCATCTGGTACCAATAGGTTCTTTCTTTAACCCTGGTGGACAAGGAACAAGCTCCCAAACATTGTTCCTTTCAAACTGGAGGAGCTCTTCTTGCATAGCTTCCACCCAGCTTGGGTCTGCCATAGCCTCGTCAATCTTCTTTGGTTCAATTAAAGATAAGAAGGTGACGTTTAAGCATTGCTCACTGGTGGCTCTTCTAGTCTGAACCCCACTAGTTGGATTACCCACAATTTGTTCAATTGGGTGGGCTTTAGTCCATCTAGTGTATTGACTAGGCTGGTGAACTACAATATCAGTGCAAGTTACCAGGAGATCTTCTTCAGTTGCAGCAGCATCTGGAGAAGGATCAGTCCAAACAACTTCTACATCCTCATCAGAGTCAATGAGGTCTCGATTGGCATCATGAAATTCCTCAGTTGAAGGAAATTCATGAGTAACTGGAGAAGTAGGTGATTGAACTGGTGCTGATATTGGAGTGGCACGTACATCTGATCCAATCACCAATTCTTGTGGTAAGTTAAAATTGATGGAGGGATAAAATGATGTGTCACTGGTGCTTTTCTTCTTCTTGACTGGTTCCAGTTTGTTGTAACTGGAAGCATCTTCTGGTGAAACAACTGACCGATGAACTTGGTCAGTTTCACCAAAGTTGATTGGAATGACTGGAGAAATATCAAGGCTTGGTCTCTTGTTGATTGCTTCAGTTGATTCATCGAATGTGACATGAATTGTCTCATGCACCTTTTGAAGTCTATAATTATAAACTCTAAAGGCCTTTCGAATATCTGAATAGCCTAAAAATACCCCTTCATCAGCTTTTGCATCAAACTTTCCAAGCTGACTGGAATCGTTCAGTATATAAACTGGACAACCAAATACATGGAAGTATCCAATATTTGGTTTTCGATTCCTGAGTACTTCGTAGGCAGTCTTCTTATGTCTCTTGATGTAGACTGACCGGTTTTGGGTGTGACAAGCAGTTGCAACTGCCTCAGCCCAAAAACTGGTGGGAAGACCAGATTCAGATAGCATGCTTCTGGCCGCTTCTATCAGTGTACGATTCTTTCTTTCCACAACTCCATTTTGCTCTGGAGAGTGAACTGATGAGAAGTTTTGAGAAATGCCAGTGTCAGTGCAAAATGTTTCAAGTACCTTATTTTGGAATTCAGTACCATTATCACTTCGCAACTGACAAACTTTTCGAGTGTACTTGAGCTCAATTCTTTTGATAAGCGAGATGATTTCAGCAGGTGCATCACTCTTGGATCTGATGAATACCACCCAGCAATATCTGGTGAATTCATCAACCACAACTAGAGTGTATTTCTTTCCAGCTCTAGTTTGAACATTCACTGGACCAAAAAGATCCATATGAAGCATGTGAAGAGGTTCAGTGATGCTAAAATTTTGCCTAGTTTTGAAACTGGCTCTCTTCTGCTTACCCATCTCACACCCTGGACATGGCTTTTCCTTATTGAAGGAAATCTGGGGTATCCCATCAACCAGTTGTTTGCGAGACAACTTGTTAATGTTCTTGAAATTAAGGTGGGATAACCTTTTATGCCATAGCCAGTTGGTGTCCTCATCAGCTTTGGTATAGAAACATTGCTCTTTTGGAGCTGGTTCCATATCCATGATGTACACATTCCCTTTTCTTGGTGCAATCATCACCACTTTCCAATCCTTGTTAAATATGGTGCCTTGTGCAATATCGAACAATACTCTGAAGCCATCATCGCAAAGTTGGCTTACACTGATCAAGTTATATTTCAAACCATTCACAAATGCAACTCTTTTGAATTCGACTTGTCCATTATTGAGCACACCATATCCTTCAGTCTTTCCAGATTGATCGTTACCAAACGTCACTGTCGGTCCATCTTGGACAGTGAACTCTTCCAGTAGGGGCTTACATCCGGTCATAGTCCGGCCAGCAGCGCTGTCCAGATACCAGATATTTTTCTTTCGATCGCCCTACACACACACAAAAATCATTAGTTATTTTTGTGAACCCATCTTTTCTTGATGGGTCCACTGGACTTCTCTACAGAAGCCACAGTTGATTGTTGAGGTGTTGAACTGGAGGCTACATCTGGAGCATTATCACCAGCTCCAGGTGCAGAAGTAAAAACGATTGGTATTTGATATTTACTCACCTTAAGTTTACCAGATTTTGTTCCTGATGGAACATTCTTTTGTTTAGGTACAGAAGGGAGTGATTTAATATTTTGTTTTAAAACTGGAGGTGGTGAACCTCCTTCCAGATTGTTAATCCGGGCAGTGCAACTCTGAACCTGCCGAGACAAAAGTTGGAGTTGCCTTTCCAGATTAACCAAAATATTGTTTTGTTCAGGCAGTTGAACCTTGGACATTGGTTCAACTGGAGATTTAGTCTGTCGGGTCTTGGGCTCCTTAGACTTATGAGGTAAAGGCTTGTTAACAGTGGCCTTTTTGACTGGAGCTTTAGCCTGTTTGGCTCCAGTTTTAACCTCAATGGGGGTGGTCTCATTGGTTTCAGTTTCAACAGCTTCAGGTTGATCATAAGGTGTTTCAACCTGGAGAGCTGGAGGCAATGCATGAAGATCTGGTATAAGAGCTGCCATCTCCAGATCTTCAGATTTCCATGCATTTTTCTGGGCATCGATAGTTCTTGAAAATGCATCATAGTTTTTGCCAGATGCTTTTACCCAGGACTTGATAATCTTTGAGCTTTTTCAAAATCATAAGATAGTTTTTGATTATCAAGTTCTAAAGCCTCAATCTTTAAAACTGACTCCTTGAGAGCCAACTGGACACTTTGCAAATCATTCAGTTGTGGTTTGACATTGTTCAGTTCAATTAAGATAGTGTCTAAATATCTTTCACTATCAGCTCTAACAGTTTCTACAAATGCCAAATCACCACTTAATGATTCAGCCAGGTCCAGTTTTAATTCAGGGTCAACCTGGTGATCATAATCACATACCTTTTTCAGTATGATGTCCACCCATCTTCCAGAGATGACATCATCTTTCACCACATGCTGCTGTTGTTGATCTTCCAAGGCCATGAAACACATGTCCCTTTCCTCTTCTTCATCATCAGATGAGTCATCAGAGTACTCCCATTTTCCCTCAGTTTGTGCCATTAAGCACTGATCCTTTTCCTTTTGCATGGACAGGAGGGCAATCTGGGCCTTAAGCTTCTTGTATTTAGCTTTGTAGCTATCATCAGGCCGATTGTAATTAGGGACAGAGGGGCCAGTTTGGTTATTCAACTGACTAGATCTGCATTCCTTCATAAAATGACCTTTCTTGCCACACTTATAGCATGTAAGATTGGTCTTATCCAGAGAGCTGGAGCTGGAAGCATTGTTGGGGCCATTAAATCTTTTAGATTTATGCTTAAACCTATTAAAGGTTTTAGCAATCATGGCGACCAGATCATCATCGTCAGTTTCATCATAACCCTCACTGTTTTCAGTGGTCAGCCCAGAGTTTAAGAAACTGTTCAACATCTCCTTCATCGAGTGTGCCTGGACACTCTCAGCAGACATTAAAGCAGCACAAGGTCGCTCAATTGCATTAGCAACCTTGGGACTCTGAGCATGGTTCATGGCATCTTGCTCAGCCACAAGTCTTGCAGCATTATTATCTTCAGTGAATCTGAAGGCTCCATAGAGCGATGCAAGAGTGTGAGTGTGCAAGGTTTTACCTTGTCTCAAGACAAGAACCATGTTTTCCCATTTGGAAGGAAGAATATCACAAAACTTCTCAAGAAGAATATCCTTATCCTTCTCTACACCCAAACCTCTCAACTGATTGATGAGGCTAGAAAATCTGGTATATGTACCAGTTAAACTTTCATTGGGCAAGGCAAAGAAGGATTCATACTTCTTGTTCAAGGCAACTTTTCTGGTGACGATTGTGTCATCACCTCCTTCAAATTGAATCACTAATTCATCCCACATAGACTTGGCACTGGGAAACAACACAAGTGTTGGAATTAGGTCTTCAGGGACAGCCCCAAGGATCATGTTTTTCAGTCTGGTGTCCAAGTCCACCAGTCTGCGATCCTCATCAGACCAATGGTCTTCTGGCTTTTCCCTTGAGCCTCTTCTTCCAGTAGGATCAAGAAGAGGACTCACCCCAATGGACATAGGTATATATGGTCCATCCTTAAGGATTTTCAACATATACCTCTCAATACCACCAAAATGCAACAGCATTCTAGCTTTCCATGTACCAAAAGTCTCACTGTTTCCATCAAATTTTGGAACAGGAGTGTTGGAGTAATGTACATGGACGTGGTTTGGGGCAGAAGGAGGAGGAGGGTTGGTGTTAACGTTTTGAAAAGGTTGTGCATTAGTGTTCGACGGGTTTTCACCTGAACCAGAACCATCTCCACCTTCAGTAGTGTTCATCTTTGCAGATCTAGGCAAGTTTATTAGCCTTCTGCTCTGATACCACTTGTAAGTCCCAACTTGTTAGATGGTACTACTGAAGACACCTCTATGTCGATGGTGGAGTTACTTTGCAATATACTTACTGAACTGGAGACGACCAGTTGCAGAGGTATATACCAAGTTCTAGATAGATTACTTATATAAAAGACAATAAGTAAAGAACAATGCAATAATACAAATAACTTGTAAACAATCTTGATGAGACAATGTGTAGTTTTCAAAGTGTAATTTATTTATTGATATTAAACAAATTACAAGGTTGATGCGGAACCAAGATAATACACGAATGTAAATATCCTAACAACCTATGAAATACAATTGATCTATACTCGGAATTTCTCTTCAACAATCGAAACACTTAAAGTAGTGAAATGTTCCTTTTAGCGATTGAGAGAATATTGCACAAGTTCACCAAGAATATTGCAGGTTTGCAAAGTAAGAAGTTATTCGTTTGTTTGTGAAGTAACTTGAATTCTTGGTTGTGCAATGACTTGTATTTATAGGCAAAGTTAACATTTGGATGTTAACTTTAGCCGTACAAATGTGGTTGGGAGCATTTAAGGAATAGCATTTAATTCCTTAAAAAGCATTGTAAAGTCGCGTGTTAAAGTGACTTTACATAACCACCTATGTACTTTATAATACTTAAATAATAAGATAAGGCTTATTATCCGGGTAAAGGTACATAAAGTATACAAGTCAATTCCTCGTAATCAGTGTAAAGCTTTGTAAGGGCTTTCCACTGATAGTCTCCAGTTTGTAACTGACTAGAATGCCAACTGGGCTTCGCTGCCATTGCCATTCTCTATCTTCCATTTGTTGTCTTCGACTTCAACTGGAATGCTTCTTCAACTTGGTCAGTTCTCAACTGGAGGAAGTCTTCAGTTGCGTTAACTGTACGGTGCAACTGGACTTCAATATATTTCTCGACAAATCTTCTTGGTCACCAGTTTACTGGTCACCAGGTGCAACTGGTGAACTGGTCAGTGTGAACTGGTGACTGGCCAGTTCCAGGTGAACTGGTCCTAACACATTCTCACTGAAGTCTGAAGAAAGAAGACTGACAAACAGTGGAGCCCACTGATAGTCTTACCAGATCTCCCGACTGGAGCCTTTATCAGTGTTCTAGACGTTACAAGTTTGAACACTGATATCGATGAATTGACTTTATGCCTTTACACACTTTTACTCGGACATCCCAATTGTCTATTGATAAAAGTACATACGTGTGTAAAGGTGGTTGGTTAAAAGGACTTTATCCTTGTACCTTAACCAATGCATTTAATGTTCTTGTCGGTTCATTAAATGCATGCAACCATATTTGTACGGAAAATAAATTCATTGTTGAATTTATCTGCCTATAAATACAAAGTCATATTTCTCGTTCAAATTACTTTTTAGCAATTTGGTGAACTTGCTTAAATACTCTCGATCTAAACAGTTATACTTCACAACTTTAAGTATATCAATCCAAGGAGATTATTTAGCAAGTATAGATCACTTGTAATTCAAAGATTGTTTAGATAGTTACATACTTGTAATATCTAGGTTCCGCAACAATCTTGTATTTTGTTTATCATCAATAAAGAAAATACACTTGAAAATTACATTTGTGTTCCATCATTTATTTACTTGTTTAAATATTGCTTAAGTCGTTTATTGCTTTATTTATATTCTTGCATTTATATTTAAAGTAATACTAGTCCTATTCTAGTTCATACTTGACTTGTTATTTTACACTCGTGGGTTAAACCATCGTGTGAGGGACTTTACATCTTTCACCCGTTTTTGGTCCCAATACGATCTTTGATAATGTATGGGAGGGTTTAGATATAGACAGTTTCACTCCTACCAAAAGTAGAGAGATTGCTTCTAGATTCTATCATAGGTAGAAAAAGACCTCAAACCTTACTAGCATGAGAATCGAACCCTTGAACTCTGTCTCTAGAGGCAATGACTTTCACCACTTAATCCAACCCAGTTATTGCCAATAACTATATTGCAAGATAACATATTACTTATTTGAATAAGTTCTAGGTTAACATTTCATAGATATATAAAATAAAGCAAATGGGATTTTCATATGTCGCTTCCTCATTTTGTTAAGGGTGTTATATTTAAAGTTAAATATTTTTTGAAATCCACATCTATCGAGTACCTTATAAAAGGGGAACTTATCCCCCTAAAATCTAGCTACCTAAAATACCTCTCTCCGTTATTCATTAATTTAAACATTTACATATAATACCCTTAATGAAATAATTTACAACATAAATCTCTCAATCCTTAAAATAACCACATTTCCTTCTTTAACATCTATTACTTTTACATTCACCACCATTGTTGCCGCCACCACCGTCGCCGCCACCCCCGTGCCACTACTACCATCGCCGCCGCATTGCGTGGGCATATGACTCGTTTTTATAAAGCCACCATGTAATAATAAAGCAAATAAAATGATAGTGCATAGTCACCTGATTCACAGTTCGTTCCGCTTCGGGTTCGCGATTTTGGATAGCAATTCACGAGGTCCTACGAATCCGGTTCGGAAGGGGGTAGACTCATTTCGGTTCGCTTGGTTCTTGGGTTCGGTGAACCCGAAGTTAAAAATACAATAATAGATTTGAATATTATAATACTCCAACTTCTGAAGTTCAAACATTTTTAATACTTCGAAAAACAAATTACAAGTTTTTAAACTCAAATTAAAATAAAACTAATACTAAAAATTACATAACCTTTCGTCTTAAAAATTACTCAAGCATTTGGACATGCATTCAATGTGTTTATTTTGATAATTAATTGCAGTGTTTAATTACATATTAAACCAAAATCTTTGAACCAAAACACAATGCAACGAACCCAATTCACCATCCTCTACCAGTTCGGTGGTTTTGTGTTTGATTCGCGAACCGTATTGCGAATTGGATCGCCGAACCACTTATTCAAATATCGCTAAATATATTTTAAAAAAAAGTTAACATAATACTCAATGTTTATATATATATATCAATTTTTTATTACTAAAAATAGTAAACTAAATTGATAACGTCATAAGTTTCGTGTATTAATCGGACAAATAACTAAAATCTAATACAACACTATACTCCATAACTATTACTTTACTTAAATTATATGTAAAGCAAAATATGAACACGAATTATCATTATATATAACCCTGGCCAAAAGAATAAACTAATTAAGAAAACGAAATCAAAATAAAATTTAGAACAAAATCGAAAACATCAAGTTAATTTACTGAAAATTATACATCAATATTACATAATCTATTTGCGTAACCCATGTTAACAACAGTAGCATTTTACAATTGTTAAAATCGGAAAAATAAAAACTAAAATTCAAAACTTATAACGAAAAGGAAAAAAACAATTTGGGTGTGCAAATAAGTTACTGTTTATTCGATAAAGTGATAAACAATAAGCACGTAGGTGGTGTTTGGTAGTATCTTAATTAAATCAAAAATACTTAATACATTAAGTCATCAAAAGTGTTTGTTTTTTAACTTAATAAACAAAAAACAACTGTATTGACTTAATCTATACAGACATTCTATATTCATTCAGTCACTTTATCAATTCAGTCACTTAATGGTTAAAAAAACAAACGGACGTTTAGTATTATTTATCTAAATAACAACTTCTTGTCTTTTTTATTTTATTTCTTATATACTATATATATCTGTTTTGACTTTTAAATTTTAGTTTTTCTTTTCGGTTATGTTTCATTGTTTCAAACAATTATATATACATAATGGCCATAAGAGAAAATATTATGAATTTACTTTAATCTTCACCCTTCAAATTAAATCATCATTTAATCTCAACCATTGAAAATAAAAGACACAATTTAGGACGGAAGGTGTTATATTATGTATTAAATAAGAATGAGAATAAAACATGTATTAATTGTTGACGAGAATTGAAAAACATAAGAATGAGGCTAAATATTCCAATTATGTACGTTGATGCAGTTCTGCTAAATTTATTAAGTTGAAGGTCAGATTAAACTTGGAAATGCTATTAAAGTCCTACGAAGTCAACAATAAGTTTGTTGGTATATGTCGGAATTTTTTATAAAAGAAAGTCTTTTTTTTTTAAGTCAGGCAAGTTGTAATAAGAATGACATTATTTCGTTCCTGCCGAATACATCATTCAATTAAGGGTTCTATTAAACGAAATTTTCAGAACTTGCGTTATACATACCATAAAATTAAGCAACCTCTGTGTATTATTTCATGCCATACTGTGTCCAAGCATTGCTCTATGTATGAAAATATGAAATGTTCATTGTGCCTTGTGCGAGTACATAATTTTGAACAAATAGAAGTTTATATAGGGGCTTCTAATGAATTATGGGTTTTTTAAGCAATTAACAAATAGTTTTATATTACAATAGAATATCAAAAATATATGTGATACGGACATTAAGAAATGAACTTGCTGTTCATTAACATGACAGTTAAAAGTAGTTTCACCATTTTGATTGGATTATTCTTTTATTATAATGATGTGTAAAGATGACAACCATTGAAATGAATTAGACAAATTTGATAAAATCCCTTCCCATAAAGCATATTTATTTTAAAAGATAATTATTAAAAAAATGCACGCCAAATTTTAAAAAATATATATTTGGTTAAAAACTAGGAGTAATAATCAAATAAATGCTTCCAAAATTTGGTTTTTTTTTTTTTTGGGTTTTGCTAAACGAAGCCTTAAGAACTTTCGTTAATGTGCATTAAATAGTTGTATATTTACCATAAAATTCAAGGGTGACTTTTGATATGGAAAGATACAAATTTTTTATGCATGTTAAGTGAAGCCATAAAGGTTTCATTTAGCATTTTTCTCTTTTTTTTTTCCATATAAATATCAACCATAAAAACTCCATGCTAAATTTAATAAAACTTTTTTCTTATTTATATATTTACAATATTTATATTTACGTATTTATATACAAATATTGTTATCATAGCTTAGAGAAAATTATCTAATGAATACTTTAAAGATATAATTAAAAAAATGTTGCGTTATATAATAATAGTGTTGCATTATCTAACAAAAATATTACACTATCAAAAATAAAATGAACCCGAACTCATATCAAATTCGGGGTGCAATTTTCAACCCAAAATCCAACCAGCAACCCCAAAAAAATCAGGTTGGCGGGTTAAATTGGTTGGTGGGTTGATTTCAGGTCATTGGTGGATTGGTTGGTTTGCGGGTTGATTTGATGTCAAATTGGTTATGAGTTGTCAGGTGTGGTGGGGAAATGGGTTGGTGGATCGACTTATTGAAAATAATTACATAAAATTAAAATATTTTTGGGTTGACAGGTCGACATATAAACTGAAAAGTCAACCCGAACCCGACCCAAATAAATAGGTTGACGGAATAGCGGGTCAAGATTTCACAACCCTAACTTGGTGTTTTTCCGGGTCGGCTTCAAGCCTTCAAGTCGGATTTTGGTTTGGGTTAAGTATTGACATGCTTAATATATATCAAATCCCACTTTATATATCATATACCCAAAATGTACAAATGTTAATCTTAATATTATGCTTGCTTTCATACTACACTTCGTCCTGGTATATTATAAAACGTATATTTCTCGTAATGTGTGAATATGCGACACATGTATGAATTTATTTCATAACCCGGTCAACGACCGGGTATTAATCTAGTTGTGAAAGGTTGCGATTAAAATGATTAAGTTATCGATTTTGGAATATAATGACCTTTTCACAACGGTTAAATATAAACAATAGCATTGGATAGAAATCTTGTGATAATACTTTTACATAAAATCTCATTTTTCTTTTTTTGAACTAATTTGTGAGGACGTAGGCCATATAAGAAAGTTATGCTGGATTGCTGGGAGTGAAAATAATAAGGCACAGGGTAACACCACCAGGCAAAAGTCAACCCGACCAAGGCATTAGCGGCGACGTCGCCGCTAATACTCTGACACTGACAGGGGGCCCGCTAATTTCTCTGCCAGATTTACCATTACAGACATGGGGGGCCCGCAGTATTAGCGGCGACGTCGCCGCTAATACTCTCTCTGGTGCAGTATTAGCGGCGACGTCGCCGCTAATAATGCCTCTGGTGGGGTTACACTTTTTTGCCTGGTGGTGTTACACTCCTAGAATAATAAGTGTTGAAAAGTAGCAGCTTCAATTGATAAAGATTCCTTAACCCATTTTGCTACTTTTCTTCTTTGACCAATAAATGAGTAGCGTCCACCAAAATAAGCAGCCTTAGAAAGTAGTTGCTGGCGAGAGAATTGTGTGCTTCAGTCAGTGTTATCTCAGAGAATAATGGACCTGTGATGTAGAAAAAACAAACTTGGCGGGCACTCTAAAATATTTATTTATTGCTGTATTATATACTGTATAACATACACACCATCTTAGACCTCTTATGCTCGTTTTCTTTAATCATGTTAATTAACCATTGGAATTAGAATTAAAACCTTATTTGAGATAGAAAAGGGTAAATTACACTTTTGGTCCCTGAACTTGGCACGTTTTTCACTTTTAGTCACTAAACTTCAAAATTTGCAAATTATACACTAAACTTGCCACTTTTTTCACTTTTGGTCACCGCGTCAGCTTTGTTACCTTTCCTCCGTTAACTTGCCCAGGTTCGTTAGTTTTTTTTCACTTTTCGTCCTTTCCATTTATTCCATTATTAAAAGTGATAATCGGCCTAACTTCAGGTCTTAGATATTGTTTTGTTCGATTAGTGAAAATACATATTCATTTGTGAGGGGTTTTGAAACAGTTTTTTTTTATGTTTACAGTTTACTACTTTATTGATTATAAAATAGTTTGATTAGATGAAATAATTGATTTTGTTTTTAAACGACGATGAAATAATTGTTAGTTGAAATTTTTATTTATAAAGTTAGATTTTTTTAGTGCCTCTGTTTGAATTTTTTAGTCTTCTTATGTCTACTTTAACCGTAAATATTTTTGTTTGTGTTATATAAATTTATATAGTTTTCCTTAATTCATTTTATTAACTATTACTATAATAAAAATAAGATATTGTAACGGTTATCCGGAATAACGTGTTCTAGATTTTTTTTCTCATAACGCCTTATGATTTAATCGTAAATATTTTTGTTTGTGTTATATAAATTTGTAATAAATCATATAAATTGATTGAGTTTTGAATGTACTTTTCATCGATTATCACTTTTAATAATGGAATAAATGAAAAGGACGAAAACTGAAAACAAAACTAACAAATCTGGGCAAGTTAACGGAGGAAAGGTAACAAAGTTGACGCGGTGACCAAAAGTGAAAAAAAGTGGCAAGTTTAGTGTATAATTTGCAATTTTTGAAGTTTAGTGACTAAAAGTGAAAAACGTGCCAAGTTCAGGGACCAAAAGTGTAATTTACCCGATAGAAAATTATATAGCACTGATGATTTATATTTAACGTGTAGGAAAACGAGGTGGGATCACGTGATGCATTGTCGCGATTTTTCCAGTCTATCTTAATGTAGAAAAATATAGATTTATATATGTACTCAACATAGCAGCGATTTGAACGAACTAGTCATATGACTAAGATCAAGGTTTAGTTACAGAACCAGAATAAACGATTACATCGAAAAAATAGGGTTTCATCAACAACGGTAACAAGGCTGCTAGCTAAGGTGTCGGAACAGTGCAAGGGGGTTTGGCTTATATAGCCAAACCCTATAAGAAGATACATATACAGTCCCTATATTATTGAATGAATGTAAATTACACCTAAAATATAAAGATAATGAAAGTGTGCAGCTTCAGTCCTTCAAAAACATAAATATAGTCTTCCAAGTCCATTCTTGTACAACATGCTTGTAACCAGCTTCCTTCCTTGAACACAATGCTTCCTTTGAGAGTCTTGACCAACTAGAAGCTGCACAAAACCTTTCTAAGTTACTAACAATGGATTTGATAATTCAACACCCCCCCACAAATCAATTGTGGAAGAGATCAAATAATCCAAGTTGTTTACACAACTTGTTAGATGTAAGCCCTTTAGTAAACAAGTTTGCTATGTTGTTTTCAGATTGTATCTTAACAGTTTTAACCACACCTAAATTGATTTTTCCCCTTACAAAGCACAAATCAATTTCAAAGTGCTTGGTCTTTTCATGAAAAACAGGGTTTGCACTAATCTGAATAGCAGTTTTGCCGTCACAATAAATTTGGACAGGTTCTTCTTGCCTAATTCCAAATTCATTCATGATTTTCAAAACCCAAATGACTTCACAAGTAATGTCAGCCAAAGCCCTGAATTCAGCTTCAGCTGATGATCTTGAAACAGTGGGTTGTTTCTTACACTTCCAAGATATAGGTGAGCCACCTAGGAAAAGAAAGTATCAGTGATACTTTTCATGGCAGTCACCTTCTTGGCCCAGTCAGAATCAACAAAGGCCTTAAGGGAGAGGTCAGAATTACCTTTTATGAGAATGCCCTTACTTGGGGACCCTTTTATGTATCTAAATACCCTTAGAGCAAGTTTAAAATGAGAGAGATAAGGATTATGCATGAACTGGCTTAAAACATGAACAACAAATGAAATGTCTGGTCTGGTCAAAGTAAGGTAAATGAGTTTCCCTACCAATTTCTGATACTCAGTAATATTTTCCAGAGGAGAATCATTCTCATCATTAACACAAAAACTAAAGTTTGGCTCAATGGGGGTTTGTGAGGGTTTACACCCTAGCAGGCCAAACTCTGAAATAACTTCAAGACAGTATTTCCTTTGGGTTAAACAAACCCCTTCTTTGTTATCCAAGACCTCTATCCCAAGAAAATATCTCAATTTACCAAGATCCTTTATGGAAAGTTTCTTTCCAAGGAATTCCTTGCACTTATTTATTTCATCAATACAGTTACCAGTTATCACAATATCATCCACATACACAAGAAGAGTAATAAACACATTGTTCACAGATTTAATATATAAAGAGTAGTCATTTTTACTTTGAACAAAACCATTTTCAACCAAGACAGAAGTGAGTTTCTCATTCCATTTCCTTGGTGCCTGTTTAAGACCATATAAAGATTTAACAAGTTTGCACACTCTAGGGTCAAAAATAGAATGATAACTAGGTGGTGGAATCATGTAAACATCCTCAACAAGTTCACCATACAAGAAGGCATTATTGACATCTAATTGAAATATAGGCCAAGAATTTTGAGTAGCAATAGTAATCAAGCATCTAATGGTCACCATTTTAACCACAGGAGAGAAAGTTTCATCAAAGTCCACACCAGCCTCTTGACTGTAGCCCTTGGCTACTAATCTGGCTTTATATCTATCAATATCACCATTGGACTTGTATTTAATCTTATAAACCCATTTGCATCCAATGGTTTTTCTGTTAGGAGGGAGCTCAGTGAGATCCCAAGTACCATTTTTATGTAATGCCTCAATTTCAGCATTCATAGCATCAATCCAAAGAGGATCTTTGCAAGCCTCATCATAAGATTTTGGCTCAACATGTTTATTCAAGTTGGAAACAAAACAGAGAATATCAGAATTCAATTTAGAATAATTCACAAAGTTTGAAATGCTATGTTTGGTTTTGGTTCCTAACACAAAATCATTAAGATTTCTGGGAAGTCTAGTTTCCCTTGTGGATCTCCTTAGATTGTTAATATTTGAAGAAACATGATTTTCCATATTAGGGTTTCCCTCAGAAATGTCAGTGTCATCATGAAGTGTTGCAATAGGAACTTGTTCACTAGTAGTCCCCAAAGGACTGCCAGAGTGAGGAAGAGATCCATTCTCATCAGTAGACCTCAAAGGATTGCCATGATGAGATGGTGCATTGCCATCACTTCTAATATTCAAATCTCTCCTTTCATCATTGGGAAATGAAGTATTTGGATATTCATTATTATCAAAAAATTTATTGTCAAAACAGTTTAAGTGAGTAACTTCTTCAACAGAAGTACTCTTATTTTGATAACTTATTTTGAAAGGAAAGATGTTATCATAAAAGGTTACATCCCTAGAATACATGATGAGTTTATTTTCAAGACTATAAAGTTTGTATCCCTTTTTTGCATCAGCATAGCCAATAAGGACACATTTTTCAGATCTGCTACTAAACTTGTCAGAATTATTCAAAACAGTGGCAAAATATAAACATCCAAATACTCTTAAATGAGACAAGTTAGGAGAGCAATTAAAAACAAGATCATAAGGAGATTTTCCACACAAAACAGAAGAGGGTAACATGTTAATCAAGTAAGTAGCAGTTAGAACACATTCACTCTACATATTTAAAGGTATCCCTCCTTGAAACATAAGAGATCTTGCAACATTAAGCAAGTGTCTATGTTTCCTTTCAACTATTCCATTTTGTTGTGGGGTGTAAACACAAGAAGTTTGGTGAATGATACCTTTTTCTTTAGTAAAACTGTTCATCCTTTGATTGATGAATTCACTCCCATTGTCACTTCTAAATATCTTAATCCTTTTGTCAAATTGAGTTTGTAAGAGATTATAAAAGTTAACAATGTTTTTAAAGGTTTCTTTTTTTCCTTTTAATACAAACACCCACACAGCTCTAGAATAATCATCTACAACAGTAAGGAAGTACTTATATCCTTCCCTACTTTGTATCTTATATGGTTCCCAGAGGTCAAGATGGACAAGGTCTCCAACAACAGTGGTCTTGTGCTCACTTAAAGAGAAGGGTTCCCTTGTCTATTTTGCCTTATGGCAAACTTCACAGGAGAGCTAAGAGAAGTATTATCAAGTTTCAGTTGGTCTTTTAAGACAGTGAGCACTTGGTCTGCTGGGTGACCAAGTCTAGAATGCCAAGTATGCTTAGAGATATTACAAGTAGATTTAGTATTAAAACAAACAGCATTGGTCTTACCAATTTCACATTCATCAAACAAATAAAGACCATCACATTCATTACCAATCCCCACAGTTGTTCTTGTACTCAAGTCCTGAATATAACAATGATATTCATCAAAACCTATGAAGAATTTACTATCTCTAGCAAGATTATGTATAGACAGCAAACTAACATAGTATTCAGGAACCACAAGGACACTAAACAGAATTATGTTATGAGTTAACCTCAAGTCCTCAATCTTAATAACCTTGGCTTGTGTGCCATTAGGGTGACCCACAGTTAAGCCAAGGTTAGAGACATCAACAACATTAAACATGTTCTTGTCAGAATTGGTCATATGCTGAGTAGCACCAGAATCAGAAATCCATCCCTTGATGGTTTTGGGGGTAACTTTGGTGTGATTAGAACAGAAAAACTTCTCAAAGTTGGAATTAAAGAAAGAATTTGAATTAAAGAAAATACCTCCCATATTAGCTTGAGGAGATTTAGGCATAGAGTTTTCACCAAATTTTTTTATCAAATGGTTTAATTCCTCAGTAGTAAAAGGCATGGATGAGGTGGGGTTTCCAGAGCTAGAACTGGAACCAGAGTGAGAGAGAACAGAGTTTTGTGGCTCTGTAGATGCAACATGATTACTAGACAAGTTTCTACCAAAGGATTGATAAGAGTTTCTCTTGACAAACCCACCATTGGGTCTGTAGGAATTACCATAACCAGAAGGATAACCAACCACTTCATAACATCTGTCAACAGTATGCCCAAACTTGTTACACTTAGAACACTTAAGATTTAAATTAGGACCCCTTCTGGTTTCAAAAACTTTGTTTTCAGAATGCTTATTTTCAAAAGATTTTCTTCTATTATCAAAAGTCTTAGCAACAAAAGCAGAATTCTGGTTTTTCACTTGAGATTCAACACAAGTACCCCTGTGTGATTCCTCTCTAGACAAGATGGCAAAAGCAGTTTTGACATTTGGAAGGGGACCCCTAGTTAGAATGTTGCTTCTGATGGGTAAATAAACCTCATTAAGAAACTGCATGAGTTTCAGCAGTTGGTGATGTTCTTGTATGCCTTTAGCAGCATTACAAGTACAAGTAGGAAGTTTCACAAGAGAATCAAATTGTCTCCACAGAGCATTAAGTTTATGATAATAATCAGACAAAGAACTTCCATTTTGAGATTTTTTTTTTTTTTTTTTTTTTTTTTTTTTTTTTTTTTTTTTTTTTTTTTTTTTTTTTTTTTTTTTTCTTTTTTTTTTTTTTTTTTTTTTTTTTTTTTTTTTTTTTTTTTTTTTTTTTTTTTTTTTTTTTTTTTTTTTTTTTTTTTTTTTTTTTTTTTTTTTTTTTTTTTTTTTTTTTTTTTTTTTTTTTTTTTTTTTTTTTTTTTTTTTTTTTTTTTTTTTTTTTTTTTTTTTTTTTTTTTTTTTTTTTTTTTTTTTTTTTTTTTTTTTTTTTTTTTTTTTTTTTTTTTTTTTTTTTTTTTTTTTTTTTTTTTTTTTTTTTTTTTTTTTTTTTTTTTTTTTTTGTCTTTTTGCTATTTCTTGGGCCGCTCCTGCGGTTAATTATGTGACGCAAATTAAAAGTTATTGACCCATCAACCATATCACAGGTTTCCTTAAGTTCCTCCCATATAGCCATAGCATCTTTAGAAAATATTTGACCCAAATAAACATCATCAGACAAAGAACTAAGAATCCAAGACAGAACCACAGAATTGCATCTTTCCCATTGTTTAGCAAGCACATCATTATCAAATGGTTTTTCACAAGTCCCATTTATAAATCCCAATTTGTTTTTGGTTTCCAAAGCAAGTTCCATTGCACAAGCCCATATTTTATAATTTTCAGTGCCTTTAAGTTTCAGACTAATCAAAGGAGTACCAGAGGTGTCACTAGCATGCAGATACAGAGGGTCACCAAAGTCAAGTTTACTTGTAAGAGTTCCAAAAATGTTAATATCATGTTCAAATTCATCATTATTAGGTCTCAAATTTTCATCCAGAATATCAACCATCTTATCAGGAAGAACAGATGCTAAACAACAACAACAGACAAGAGCACAATAAAAGAAGACAGGAAAAAAAAACACAACCCTAAAGGGTAAAAAGAGCAGAGGCCAGATTCAAGGACACTTATAGTGCCTTGACAAGTATACTCTAATACCCTCTCTTCTACCAAGAAAAGTTAGAACAAAGGCAAATATGACAAGACAAAAAACAGAGATGACAAATAAAGTTTAAAGCAAATAGACAAGAAGATTTAATCAAATTTCATAACAAACTTGATAACAACCCTAGATGTTTCAACAACAATTTCACAATAAACAGAGATAGCCATATAGAAGCATAAATAAGCAAATAAACCAGATAATCAAGATATACCAACAAACAAGGAACAGAAATATAGAGAGATCTCAAATTATAGGTCAAACCTCTTGATCTCAGAGCACTCCAAGACCAAGAAGAGTAGGAAAAAGAAGCTTACAGTGGGGTCGCCAACAGTAATTCCAATAACAATCAACGAGGATCAAGAAATATACTCCAAGAATAATCAATCCATTTTAGCAAAGAATTGATTATAGAAGAAGGAGATATAAGCAAGATGAATAAAATCAGTCATAGATCTAAAAAGATCGTGCTGATTAATAAATCTTGCAATATACTACTACTAGTAGCAAGATAAAGATTCTAAAAAGAATCCAACCCTACACACAAGCAGAAACAAGAGAAATAAGAACAAATAGATTTAGGGTTTTTAATTAAAAACATTATCAGATCTAAAATATAAAAAGAAAAAGGAGATATTTTGAATATGAAATCGATTTATATAATTAGTATAAAAATATAGATAAAGATTTGAGCATTGGCTCTGATACCATGTAGAAAAATATAGATTTATATATGTAATAGACACTCAACATAGCAGCGATTTGAACGAACTAGTCATAAGATTAATTGACTCAGTATTTTTGACTCGACTCGAAATGTGATTTTTCGATTCGTGACTCGAAACGTGACTCGAATCGTAAGAGTCGGGATATTTGATAATGTATATCTTATGTTCTCTCAAGAATAACTCAGTTAAGAGTGTTATTGCTCGTCTTGTGCTCGCGGCTGCTGTATATTACGTATGGCAGGAACGAAATAATCGTATGTTTAGCAACCATGCAAGACCGCCTGAAAAGATCAAAGATGTTATTATGGAGAATGTTCGTTATAAATTGGTCAAGATGCTGTTCAAGAATAATGCAAGGACGACTCACTTGCTGGCTGCTTGGAATCTACCAAAGGCCTTGCTCATGCATGATGCGAGTTACTAGTTCTTTGTCCTTATTTGTAGTGTTATAGGTGCTTTATAAATGTGTCCCTCTCACTGGTGTTTGGATAGGTTGATGTGCATGTTTGAGGTAACTTCGGTTTCCTTGTAAATGTGTCCCTCTCACTTGTCTTTGTATTAGTTGATGTGCATGTTTGAGGTTGCCTATCTCACTCAAATGGTTTCGTTGTAATAGCCTTGGTTTTAGATGATTGATTAGTTTTGCTTCTTGTATGGCTAGGATGGCTTGTTCACCCTATATGGCATGTCATATAGGGAACTAATGTGGCACTCAGCCTCATTACTTGCGATGTACTGTTATTTGTTGTTGGTATAAAAGTTTAAACAGGGTAATCCCTTTTACCCAAAAAATATATCTTTATAATTATTTAAGTTTTTATTGTACAAATATAGTATATTGTATTGATATATTAAGCTAAAAGTAGTAAACATTATTAAATCAAATCAAATTTAAAAGCATATAAAATATTTATGTTTTAAAAAAAATATAAATAAAAAAATTATTTTGTGACTCGTGACTCGGATCATGACTCGTACCGACTCGTACAACAAAAAACGAGTCATGCTACGAGTCTGGAGCAAAGCCGAGTCATCCACCGAGTCGCCTCGTTTTCACTTGATTTTGACTCGACTCGTACGAGTCGACTCGTGACTCGTACGAGTTTGACAACTATGGTTATAAGATTAAGATCAAGGTTTAGTTACAGAACCAGAATAAACGATTACATCGAAAAAATAGGGTTTCATCAACATCGGTAACAAGGCTGCTAGCTAAGGTGTCGGAACAGTGCAAGGGGGTTTGGCTTATATAGCCAAACCCTATAAGAAGATACATATACAGTCCCTATATTATTGAATAAATGTAAATTACACCTAAAATATAAAGATAGTGAAAGTGTGCAGCTTCAGTCCTTCAAAAACATAAATATAGTCTTCCAAGTCCATTCTTGTACAACATGCTTGTAACCAGCTTCCTTCCTTGAACACAATGCTTCCTTTGAGAGTCTTGATCAACTAGAAGCTGCACAAAACCTTTCTAAGTTACTAACAATGGATTTGATAATTCAACACTTAATTTACATATTCCTTCCGTTCTAATTTAAATGTTCAAATTTGAATTTTCAAGTCTTTTTTTTATAACTTACTGTAAATATTTTCGTTTGTGTTATATAAAACTTGATATATAATATATGAATGAATTGAGTTTTATATGTATTTTTCATTGATATAATTTTCATCAAGTGTCATATAACACAATTAAAAATATTTAAGGTCAAAATTGTTAAAAGATGACTTTGAAAGTCAAAAAAAGACATTTAAATTGGGACGGATGGAGTATAAAAGTATTACGTGTATATGGATACCATAACAGAGAGGTAATTGTTTTGATGTTACAACAAAGTTTTTAGCTTTATATATTAGTTAAAAGTATTTATATAAAAGCTAAGTAGGCTAAAAAAAATTTTACTCACAAAAATATTTATATGAGAAAAGTAACAAAACAGAAAAACAATGACAAAAGTTGTAATTTACTTTTATTTTTAGTATAATTAGGTAATACTCTGTTGGTAGTTTTGATCACTTTTTATTTTCATTTTTCCCTATTTCCATTTTTTGTTTGTAAGTTTCTCTGGAGAATTTCGATTTTATATATTTTTAGATCCATCGTTTTATACTTTTTTTAATCCATTATAACTTTGTTAATTTGCTAACAGAATTTTTAATCTTTTTCTTCCCAAAGCATTTTACGTACATTCCCTTTATCAAAATTTAATCTAAATATATTAACTTTTTGTTAAGATTTGCCATAAAATAAAAGTATATTAATAATATCCTTTGCTCCACTTTTCACAAGAATGAGTTATATATACTCCACTACACAATATAACCATTTTGATATAATTGATTATACTCAAATGTTGTATTTGCTTGGATGTTAGAAAGAAGATGGTAGACATGATAATGTGTATGCATTTATTTTTTATTGGCTATTTATGTGGTTTTTCAATCTTATGATTGTAATGTTTTGGGGGCAACTTTTCACTTTAATTAAAAGGGAAGTTAGATAAAAATAATAATTAAAGTTTTTATACAGAGTAATAAAAAAGTAGAAATTTATTTATAAATTGTGTAAAATAGAAAATCTTAAATTTAACTTATCATTTTTTCTTTAAGCAAACGTTATAAAATGAAAAAACAAATTCAGTAAGTTTTATTTGATAACCGTAATCTATCAACCAAAAGGCATTTACGTTATTATATATATCTTTCTTTTTAAAAAAAATAAATAATAATGAATTTAATTATTTGCCATACAAAATTAATATCCGGCAAATCAAACATATTCATTATGTGACGAAGACATATATGTGCTTTGACCTTATGTGCAAATATCTACCAACGTGAACTACCCATAATTGACCAAAAAATAAATTTGATTATAAATAGAGGCGATAACACAAACCAATACCATTATCACTCAAGTTTTTCCTTTTCTCCCTTTTCTTCGATTCTATAATAATAATAATGGAACTCCAAGTCCCAGCCATGTTCCTCGTTGCAAGTCTCTTGTTGTTCATGCTTCTAACTTTCACTAAAAAATCGAACCCTGATAAAAGATTACCACCAGGTCCATTCAAGCTACCTTTCATTGGGAGCTTGTGGTCAGTGGTCAGTAGTAAACCACCACAACATGTTATTACAAAGCTGGCCCGAAAACACGGTCCCCTGATGCATCTCCAACTTGGAGAGATCTCGGCATTGGTTATATCCTCGTCTCGTCTCGCGAGAGAGATATTGTCAAAAAAAGATCTCTCATTTGCAAACAGGCCTCAACTAGTAGCAACTAAGATTGCCATGTACAACAATATTGACATTGGTTTCTCTCCTTACGGTACTTACTATAAACAGATGAGAAAAATTTGCACTATGGAACTCCTTAGTGCGAAAAAGGTCCAGACCTTTTCGTATATTAGAGAGGAAGAGGTGAACAACATGATCGAATCCATCCGATCATCAGTAGGTTCACCATTCAATCTCACTACAAATATTTCTATGTTGGTGAATACCATTACATCAAGAGCTGCATTTGGCAAGATTTACAAAGACCAAGATGTACTGGTGGAGAAGTTACAAGAGATGGCCAGCCTAATTTCGGGTCTCGACTTTGCTGATGTGTTTCCTTCTTATAAATTTCTTCATGTGATTACCGGGTTGAAGGCGAAGATGACAAAAATCCACAAGGATCTTGACAAAATCTTCAACAACATCCTCGAGGAACATGGAAAAGACAGAGAGAATTCAAAAGGAGGCGTTCATGACAAGGAAGATTTGGCTGATATTCTCATCAGACTCAAAGATAGTGGCGCTCTTGAGGTTCCCATCTCAACCGATAACATTAAAGCTGTGATATTGGTAAGTACTTCTAGTAAACCTATTATAAATTATCCAACATATACAGGAATTGCTTTGCAGAAATATGATATTTAAATGTTGCCATAAACTTTTAAATTTTTCTACGGTCTTTTACATTTTCTTATAAGTTTTTAGGACTCTTTTTTCTCTGTAAATTTTTAATCTTGCCCCCTATACTCTTGGTGATATTCAGGATATGTACTCAGCTGGAACTGATGCTGCTACAATGACATTGGAATGGGTCATGTCTGAACTTATAAGGAACCCGAAAGTACTAAAAAAAGCAACAGAAGAAGTGCGACAAGTAATCAATGATAAGGACCTAGTACAAGAAACTGATTTGAAAAGATTAAATTATGTAAAGCTGGTGATCAAGGAAACAATGAGATTGCATCCTGCAGTACCCTTGTTGCTTCCTAGAGAATGTCGTGAAAGCTGTGAGATTGACGGATATGTCATACCAGTCGGAACCCAGGTTATGATAAACGCGTTTGCTCTTGGAAGGGACCCCGAATACTGGCCTGATGATCCGGAATGTTTTAAGCCCGAGAGGTTTGAGAACACTAGTCATGATTTTATTGGAACTAATATGGAGTATCTCCCTTTCGGGGCAGGAAGGAGAAGCTGTCCAGGAAGTTTGTTTGGCGTGGCCATCCTCGAGAGCGTTCTGTCTTCTTTACTCTATCACTTTGATTGGAAACTCCCTGCGGGGATGAAGCCTGAAGACTTGGACATGACTGAGACTTTTGGAATAGCCTGCAGGAGAAAAATTGATTTAGAACTAATGGCCACACCTTACACTCGAATTTGATATATGAATCAAGTTACAACAACTCTAAGCAATAGTTTGGATTTTCCTTGAATAAGTTGAATTGATGAGCCATGAAAAATATGATATCTTTCTCAAAGCTTGTAATGTCTTGTAATAATTTTACCCTTAATATATACTACTCGATGCACGATTTCTATTACATATATATTGTGACATATTTTGTTTTGTAAACAATGTTTGATTAATACTATATATATTAAGTACAAATGTACAATATGATTTTGATTTCCCGAGGGTAAGAATAAAATAAATCGAATTAACCGATCGATTACAATGAACCTGAAAAAATTGGATAACTGCTCGATCGGTAGGCTTGTAAGGTCAATTATTCATCTCTAATTGCTATTCCATAATCAATCTACAAATCTATCAACCTACTTCTACCACTAATATATATCTATACTATATTATAAATCTTTTCAACTTTCAACTTTCAATTTCAACAATGTACACATGATAATGCATGATGTATCATACATCAATACCCCACAACTTTCAACTTTCATTTTCATCTCTCTTCAAATCTCAACCACTCATTTTTTTTTCTCTCTTCCATAAATCATTTTATTCATCTAATTCATTCAAAATCTTTTATCTCAAAAACCGTACATCGATAAATTATAAAAATTATATGGGTGTTCTTAAAATTTCATGCTCTTTCATTAGAGATGTCATTCGATATACTTTTGACGAATTTTTAAATCTGAGGGCGGAGCCCGTACGACTAAGACATTTGGCTATCACACTCTATGATCTATCACCCTCACCATCTCACCGCCGCAACGCGCGGGTACTTTCTCTCGTCTAATTATAAAACAGAACCTTAAATTATACATGGCTAAGGATCAGCCCTTAGATGATATTGCTAATGCAGATAATATTGATCAAAATCGATGGCATCATAAATACTTTTAAAATTAATTAGTTATTTTATTTGATTAAGTCCAATGATAAAGGCTTATTTAAGCGCTCTTAATCGTCCGGGCAACAGCCTCTGACGCCCCACACCATTGCGACAAGGAGGGGGCTTTCCCAGCAGCCTACTTTGCCAAGAGGTGGCAGGAGCGCAACGACCTAGCCCAAACCTACTTAAACAACCTAAGGCTTGGCCCAGAAGAATCAAATGACTTCTCCCTTCTTCATTGATCTGGGGGAAAAGGAACCGTCTACCAGTTGGGAAGCTAGACATCAAGTAAGTGGCTTGATGAGGATAACTAAGCTGACACGCCGGAGTTGGCTGCTGGCACGGCAGTGACAGTACCAATATCCACTAATCGTTGTTTCCATATACAGTTGCTGATTAACATCTCTTCTAATTCGTAGATACGAGAAGCAGGCCATCACTCTAATACGAATCGAAAGAATCACTATCGGGTTTGGTACCAACCAAGATTATCGTGGTTGAAATACCATCACATTATATCTTAAAAGTCTCAACAATTCTTACAATTTTTAAAATTTTTTATATTATATTTTCAAACATGTAAATATCCTTACATATTCTTACATTTCATATACAAACATTATATTAAAAAAATATATTAGGGACATACTACAATCATATCCTCAGCTAAGAATAAATACCCACAAATCTTTGGGTAACAACATACTTCTCAATGGTAACTAAGGATATCTAAAACTACCTTGGATATCCTTAGCAACTCCCATCGGAGTTGGTCTAATTATCTATATTCTTGGTCCAATGGAATGCTTGAATTATATCTTTGTTATTAAAAATAGGGTTCTTAAGGAATTAATTTGGGGATTTTAGAATGTTATAATTAAACCAATTATAAGAGCAACTTATAATTAGCAAGCCTTTTTGAATTGATTCTTTAGTGTGTTTGGCTAGTAAAATGAAACTAAAAATGTATGTATATGCATATATATAATCAATCAAAAGGGAAGCTTTATGAGTGATGATTTGAGAAGAGTAATCGAATCATTTAGAAAATGTAAAGAATGTAAAGAGTATTTTGAGAATGGTATTCCTAGCCAAATACATTATTGAACATGTTCTTTAAGTTGTGAAAGTATGAAGCTAAGATAAGTTGTTGATCATGTAAATTATTTGTGTAATAATAGGTGTTGGAGTTAATCAAGTTTAAAGTATTTAGTTGCCGCTCGCGAGGTGAGTACTTATGCATACTTTATAATCTTGTTGATCGGGTCGAGACCCAAACTTAGGATCATAGAGAGCAAGTCTCTATGACCCTATGATAATGAGACTAATAGGGGGTAAGCCTCTATTAGAAAGTAGAAAGATGATGAGACTAATAGGGGGTAAGCCTCTATTAGAAAGTAGAAAGTATATAGATGATGAGACTAATAGGGGGTGAGCCTCTATTAGAAATCTTAGATAATGAGACTAATAGGGGGTGAGCCTCTACTAGAAAGTTTAGATAATGAGACTAATAGAGGGAGAGCCTCTATTAGAAAGTTAAGATTATATGCGCATATAAAAGTACGATAAGATGTAATTAGTATAAAGAGATGACATGAGAGATCATGTCATAGGCTTTATGCTAATTACTAAGTAAGTAAGACAACTAGATTATGAATGTATGCATATTTATTCACTAAGCTTTATAGCTTATTGTTTAGTTGTTTATCTTTTTATAGGTGCATGTGTCTTATCACAAAAAGAGAAGATAAACTAGCTAGCTTGAAGTACTTGGAAGTTTATTTGTGCCTTAGAAGAAGATAAAGTACAAAAAAGGTAGTATGAGCTTGTTGGTGATCGATAATTGGGTATTAGAAATTCCGGGCCAAGCTCTTGATTCTTTTTGTTAAAGTGTGTCAATCTTTGTTCTAGTTGTTGAAATTTGGTTTGTTAATCTTTTGGTTAAAATATAGTGATGATGTTAACAACTTCTAGTTTCAAAAGCATCCGACTAGTTTTGTATTGATTTTTTTAGAAAGTGTTTTAACAGGTTTTTAAATGCCTAATAAAAGCATTGGTTGTGAATTTTACGAAAAGGTCATGCCAAAATTTTTAAAATTTGTCGTTTTGTGTTTGGGTCGTTTCATAAGTGAATTATTTAAATTTTGAAATGTGAATTTTGTTAATTAAAAGAAAGTTTGAAAGGTTGTTTTATGAAAATAAAACATAAAATGCAAATTACAACTAAACTAAGCAAATAAACTAGTAAAACAAATAAAATAGAATAAACAATCAAATATCAACATATATGTTCACTTAGACATGTTTTCCCCTTTTGTGCAATGATCATGGTTGATTTAAAATAGACAATGAAACCGGGTTGACAAACACTTGCTTATGGGACTTGACCTTTGCTTGAGCAATAGCGTGGCACAAACATCTAAAACAATTGCCTAGACGGTCATCTACGACAAAAGAATCAAACGTTGAAATCACTAGCAACGATGGAAATAAGTATTGCGGTCACAAGTATTCCCCATTCCCACCGTTTGGCATGAAAAACGACTCAAGAGGCTTAGATCAAAATACAAGTTGGTGTCCCTTTATGTATCCAATCCAAGCTAACAAGTTATAAAAACACTTAGACGGTCATCTTTTAATGCAATTACAACTTATTAATTTACGAATCTTATTTGACCAATTGACTCCAAAGGCAACATATGATTTTACGTTCATAAACATCATGGTGAAAAATCACCAACATATAAAAGTTCAATCAAACGTTCATTTGCAAAGCACTAATACATGTCATGTTAACCAAATTTATCAACTAATCAAAGTTTGACCCTAAAAAGTCAAAACCCACAAATAAATGTTTATCAACCAATCAACCATAAACAATCAAGGGAAAAACATTATATTGTCTAAGTAAACATATAAGAATCACTACTTCATATCAATAACATAAACAATTAAGTACACACATAGACATATGCAAATCATGTTCATAACCAATGAAAATAAGAGTAGAGATTACAACCCACAAATAGAAAACAATGGATGGATGGATGGATGTTGAAACTATCTTCAATCTTCAATCCCAACAAAAAGCCCCAAATCTTCAAATCAAACTGTCACACTTTAATTTTTAGATAAAGAAAATGATGGGTTTAGATCTAGGATAAAGATGGTGAATGATGGTGGAAGAGGGTTTTCATGTTGATAAGTGATGAGAAATAAAAGATGAAAATGTTGTTGAAATTGTGTGAACTTTCGTAGACCCGACTAACCGTATGTCTTCGGATTCTTTGAGCCCGTGGGGTCATACACAATAGAACATCTATAATGTTTAACCATAAAGCTACTGAATGATATTTGATCATGTACGCATTTAATTAAATAAGCATTTAATTAAATTATCCGTTTATAAATTAACGTAAGTTAATTAACGATAAATGGATTAACCGACGAATATTATTTATAGTAATCATATAAAGTTCACTTTAATTGATTGATAAACGAATATATTAATTAAAAGAAGTTTAATTAATTAAAAGGGTTAACGGGTTGGATAATTAATTAGTTAATAATCCAATTTAATTAATAATGGATTAATTAAATATATGGAAAGTCCGGTCCATCCCCTCTAAGGCCTCATGGCCGAAAATCCACTATGGGATTGGAGGTGGGGATCGAAATTCCCATAGGGGAATTAAAGGTTTTAGTTTCCTAATCTAATTAGAAAACTATGCCTATATAAACCCCTAGAACCCTCATTAATTCTTGCACATTCTTGAAAACCCTAAAAACACACACAAAGGAATTCTCTCCTTTGTGTGGTTCTATCCTCACCAAAGAAAAACAACAAAACCCCAAAATTGTTTTAGGTTTAATTATTTAGGTTTTTAGTTAAAACCTAAATTAGTTTTTGCAAAAGGTTTCTTGCCTTTTGTGGTTTGATTAGGATTTCGAATTCCTCACCCTTGGAGGAGTTCGAATTCGACATCCCTACTAGAGGGATTCGAATTCGACCACTAGGTGGTCATAAGGGTTTCGTTCGGTTGCGGTCGTAAGCTTAAAGGTGTCTAGCAGATCCTTGGCTAAGACATTGTTCGTGTACGCACTTACAGAGGGTTTCTATTTTGGAATCTTGTTTCCGGAATCTTCTACGTCATGGAGGAGCTCGTCTATCGCAACGTGGTTAGTTTTTCTTGTATTTACTTTAAGTTACTTATATTGCATTGCATGGAGATTCTGACCGGACGTTAGATTTATTAAATGTTTTTCTTAATGATACCACACGTGTTTTAATAATTGCTAACGGTTCATTAACACGCTTCCGCTGCTTACTCTGATTTGTTTTGTAAATTAAATTTTGATTTGTCACTAAACCGGGTCGGTCACCCGACCCATTTTATGTTATTCGGTTAATGAAATCCCAACAGTGGTATCAGAGCGGTCCATGCATGGTATAAGTACTTACCTTGATTTTTAGTCTTGAATAAAGTCGCTTACGTTTAATTTCGTATATGTATTATATATGTATATATATATATATATATATACGTGTACATTTTAAATAAGGAAATAATATAAGTTTGTTAGGGGAGGCGGAGTGGGAAAAAAAATTTATCAACCCTCCCAAATTCATCCAATAACATCCATCCAACTCATTTTAATCTTTCAACCCTTCCAACCAACCCTCCCAACCATTTTTACTGGCGCCCCATAAATCTTCAACCCTCCCAAATTTTTCAATAACATCCATCCAACTCATTTTAATCTTTCAACCCTTCCAACCAACCTCCCAACCATTTTTACTGGCGCCCCATAAATCTTCAACCCTCCCAAATTTTTCACCAATCACACACTCTCTCTTTCCTATCCCCACACACTCTCTCTCTCTTTTAAAGTCTTGGTCCCCACACACTCTCTCTTCTCTCTCCATTTATGCTCCAAGGGTAATAAGCCCTCTACCCAACCCTCTAAGCCATAAATTCACTACCGGCGGCGGTGTTTTTGAATTTATGAGCCCATAAATTCACCATACCTCCCACCACTCCGCCTCCCCTTTAATAAGAGAAATCAAGAAGGTTATTATAAATGGAAAGTTCACTAGTTCGTTAATATGGATATATTTCTATTTTGATAAAATGTTTTATAAAACGATATCCATATAATATGAATAAGTGATGGGTTCATTTATATGTTTTAAATAGAACTAGCCATTAATTATTTAGTTGAAATAATTAGATCTTCGAATAAATACAAATATATGAGATGTGGATATATATATGTTTTATATATAAAAGTTTTCGAAAATTATGTATATATATCCATATAAATATTTTGTATTTGTTTAAAGATCAATTAGTTTCCTTGTATGCGATAAGTAGGTTTATATATATTTGTTTATATATATTGCATGCGGATTTAATTGTTAGATTACATAAACTACTTGTTGTACGTATTTTGGTTTCATATATATTTGCATTAGGATTTAATGCGTGTCTCTAAAGTATATTAGAAAATTAAAATACGAGAAAAAGGAAAGAGTTTTGTTTTTAATAAAACTCATTGAGGTTTTAAAATCGGATTTTTAAAAGGAGCTCAAAATGATTATATTTTACGAAAATTAAAATTGTTTTTAATTGATTAAGGACATGCATTAAGTTTAATTAGGACATTAGTCTTGCCTTGTTAGATGCCTTAGCCGTTTAACGAATTAGAACATTAACTGCATGTGCCTTTACGTAAAATAGAAAGTTAGAGACTTGTTAGTGGAAATATAGATAATAAAATAACTCGGTTATTGGACAAATTTAATATTAAGGTTTCTAAAGTTAAATTAGAATTTCGATATTAAATGAAATGCCCTAATTATCTAGATGGACACTATTTTTCGACTAAGTTAAAAGTGGTTTAACGAGATGTTAATTTATTAACATTTCTAGGTTGAAAATAAACTGTCTTTTAAATAGTTTAAAACACGAATAGGAATGCTAGTAATTTCAGTCCATTCATTTATTGATGTTGATAGAGTTATTAGCGCATTATTTGATTAGAACAAATAATTAAAATACCCACTTAAGTAGTCTTGCCATCCTATAAGTCGAAGCACCTACATGCTACACTCCATGTTGCACTGGACGATCCTAAGCCATAGTGTTTAGCCGTAGGGTGATGTTTTAGTAGCTGCCCATCCCAATTACCGGTGAACGAACGATCACGCGCCTCCTTGTAGGACGACTAAGCTAGGTCGTCCGGACGGTCTGCCGGATACTAGCTGGCTAAGATGAGATTAAATATACCTGTAAGTGGAGAACTCCCCATCTCCCATGAATCTCATAAAGATCTAAGAGCCTTAATTGGTAGAGACCCGTTCTCACTCATTTATGACTATACTAATTCCCTGTAGCCGCGAGCCCCGCACCGGATATATATGCCGTTGGGTCTAGATGAGTCTTAGCCTTAATTCATTTATATGTTTTAAATAGAACTAGCCATTAATTATTTAGTTGAAATAATTAGATCTTCGAATAAATACAAATATATGAGATGTGGATATATATATGTTTTATATATATATATATATATATATGTTTTATATAAAATTTTCGAAAATTATATATATATATCCATATAAATATTTTGTATTTGTTTAAAGATCAATTAGTTTCCTTGTATGCGATAAGTAGGTTTATATATATTTGTTTATATATATTGCATGCGGATTTAATTGTTAGATTACATAAACTACTTGTTGTACGTATTTTGGTTTCATATATATTTGCATTAGGATTTAATGCGTGTCTCTAAAGTATATTAGAAAATTAAAATACGAGAAAAAGGAAAGAGTTTTGTTTTTAATAAAACTCATTGAGGTTTTAAAATCGGATTTTTAAAAGGAGCTCAAAATGATTATATTTTACGAAAATTAAAATTGTTTTTAATTGATTAAGGACATGCATTAAGTTTAATTTGGACATTAGTCTTGCCTTGTTAGATGCCTTAGCCGTTTAACGAATTAGAACATTAACTGCATGTGCCTTTACGTAAAATAGAAAGTTAGAGACTTGTTAGTGGAAATATAGATAATAAAATAACTCGGTTATTGGACAAATTTAATATTAAGGTTTCTAAAGTTAAATTAGAATTTCGATATTAAATGAAATGCCCTAATTATCTAGATGGACACTATTTTTCGACTAAGTTAAAAGTGGTTTAACGAGATGTTAATTTATTAACATTTCTAGGTTGAAAATAAACTGTCTTTTAAATAGTTTAAAACACGAATAGGAATGCTAGTAATTTCAGTCCATTCATTTATTGATGTTGATAGAGTTATTAGCGCATTATTTGATTAGAACAAATAATTAAAATACCCACTTAAGTAGTCTTGCCATCCTATAAGTCGAAGCACCTACATGCTACACTCCATGTTGCACTGGACGATCCTAAGCCATAGTGTTTAGCCGTAGGGTGATGTTTTAGTAGCTGCCCATCCCAATTACCGGTGAACGAACGATCACGCGCCTCCTTGTAGGACGACTAAGCTAGGTCGTCCGGACGGTCTGCCGGATACTAGCTGGCTAAGATGAGATTAAATATACCTGTAAGTGGAGAACTCCCCATCTCCCATGAATCTCATAAAGATCTAAGAGCCTTAATTGGTAGAGACCCGTTCTCACTCATTTATGACTATACTAATTCCCTGTAGCCGCGAGCCCCGCACCGGATATATATGCCGTTGGGTCTAGATGAGTCTTAGCCTTAATTCATTAATATGTTTTTATTTTATGATTGAAACGTGGGTAGTTAATGATTAGGAATAAATGTCGATGATATTAATTGTGTTTTCGTTATTTTGTAGTTTGTTCTTTTAAATGATATTAATTGTGTTTTCGTTATTTTGTAGTTTGTTCTTTTAAATGATATTATTGAGCCAGATATTGCTGAATGGTATAAGAATACCTTGATGCAAAAGAAGCTAATACCGGGATGCTTTGCAACTTGGTATGAAGCGTTGAAAAACTACCTTATGTACAAGGGACTTTTCAATCAACTCACAGAGGATCATCACGTTGTTTTTATAGATATTGATGAGCTTGGTAGGCTTTGTGATAAGGCTTACGCGAGTTACCTTGCTAATCATGATGCACTGGGTGTAGTCATTAATTCCATTGATGATAGCTATGCTCACGACATTCGTTGTGGCAATGTTTATCGTCTATTTGGAATGATTGTTAGAGAGAATCAACATGCTGTGAATGTCATTGCGAGGGGAACTCTTAAAGAAGCAAGGGAGTACCACAAGGTCAAGGAAAATTCGATATCGGATCACATGAAAGTTATGAGGGGATACATCAATGAGTTGGCAGCCCTTAGGCAGCCTCTTACTCATGATGAGAAAGTTCTCTTAATACTTGACTCACTCAGTCAACACTTTGCGCATTTCGCCATGAATTATTTTATGACTTGCAAGCACAAGTCGCTAGATGATCTTGAAAGAATGTTGGAAAAGGCACTCATTGAAAGGCCCTATCACAGAAATTCATTGTGCACATTCTGCAAAAGCAATTCACACAACGCTCGTAGTTTTGAGAAGATCGAAGAATGGCTTCGTGAGACTTATCCTTCGTGGGGCGGACAAGGAAGAAAGAATAAAGGAAAATTTGGAAGGAGAAAGATAGTCTTGAAATAAATGCTTCGACATTCATTTTGGAATTATCTTTTATTTGATGTTTTAGTTGAAAACATTATTACCCTTTTAGTTTTATTCTTGAGATAATGTATGGATTTTGAATATTTTATGTTTGGAATCTATTAGGTTTTATCTATATTCTTCCTTGATTAAATTGGTTGTTTTGATTGAATGTTTTATTTTATATCTTGCATGTAATTATAGTAATTATAGTTAAAGATTAAGATCACAAAATGATTTGTGAAATAATAGAAACATTTGGCAATTTCGCAAAGTAATTTGTGAAATGAAAGTCGTACATAAAGTAATTTACAAAAGGGAAATCCAAGAGATGTATTTTTAGTAATTCTAAAGGGTTTTTGTTGTAAATATTATTTGTCTTAAATATAAGAATCATTGTCTTCAACAAGTGTTACCACTTGAGATGCTTAATTCGATAAGCTAATTAAAGCAAGATTCATGATATTAAAGGACAAATAGAGAGTTAAAATCTCCACCGAGTATCACTACTTGAAATACTCGATTCAAAGAGTAAGTGGGAGAAGTAGACTCGAGATTAAATTCTCTATCAAGTGTGTCATATTTGAAAGATATGGTTCTAGGAATCAGTGGAAGAATTTTGATAACAACAAAATACAACATCTTTTACTAGTAACCTATTCTAAATTTGTAATTAAGTGTTGAATGTGTTGAGCATTTATTATTGATTACAAAATTAGATTATTTATCGAATAGTAGAACTCGATGAATGGAAGGTTTGAAAAGTTACATGTCATCATCCAAAACTAGATTGGATTGAAGACAAATTGAACTTAGTAAGACAAGGTTGAAATGGATTAAAAGATATTAATGCCAAAACTAGTTGTATAATATCTAATTGAGATATTCATAGAATGGATTTAGATTGTAATGAGACGCTAATTAAGGAAATATTGAGACGCACCTAAACTATCTTTCGTGGAAAGTTTTAATGAGTGTCTTAGTCATTATAATCAAGTCTATGGCTTGATTAAAAAATAAGACTATGCAATTATACATTCATTGTACTAAAGCAAAATCTTATGACTAAAAGAGATCCTTAATTAAAGAAGTTTAAGATATACTTAAGCTACCTATTTGAGGCAAGCTTTAATGATTATCTTAAATAAAGAACTTGGTCAATAAGATCGAATCGAGGATTTGATGGATTCTTGCAAGTTGTGCAAGATCATATGACTAGTGGTAAAATTCTTGAAGTGATTTAAGAATTGAATGTGCTCATAAGTGAAGAAATGTTAGTTTCTTGGAATATCATTATTACTACAAAAATTAATTTAACATCTCTTTTATGATAAAAGATTCCTTCTTCGTTTTGGAACGAAAGGAACCCACTTTGAGGAATCTAAGTCAAATTTCAATAAAGGGAACAACTTAGGTTGTGATTAAGCGAAAACGTTAGATTTCTAAACCTGAAAGAAGTTTAGAAATGTCAAGTTAAAATCTGGACATTCGGAACAGTTATTGTGGAAGTATTCGATGAGTAAAATTGTCCAATACATACCACGTTCCAATTTAGTATATTTTATCCATGAATGGTTTTAAGATCATTCTAAATTGCCATTGTCGGTCGCACACATGGGAATGATAGTGCGAAAGACAGGTAATTGTGAGAGAAAGGTTTCTGTTAGCTTGGGAGCTAAGGTCATTAGCTTTTGGGTGATATAGATTGGTGGTCGTAAACGAGATACGAGCCTTACTCACAAGTATTTGATGAGTCGAATATTGGCTGACCCGCCCCGAGATCACTTCTTGGATTATAAGTCAATTAAGTGAATTTCGAACTGATTCCATCCATGAGTATCCTTTGACTTGTTAAATGCAAAGGCGTAGGCCTGGACCATGTCGATCATTTGCTTTGATTTAGTTCCGAACCGGATATCTTTACCGGCCGTAGTAGGGCTACTTTGGGTAAATGTGAGATATGGAAAGCGTATGTCACAGTAATAGGAATTCGCTCCCAATTGTAGTTTGATAGTAAACTCGGCCTATGACAGCTTGATATAGTAGTGAAATGTATGGCCATACTGCGAATAGTTCGGAATGCTATTATCAAGAAAGTCATAAAGGGTTTAAATTCTATTTGGCAATTGACTTTATCCTCGTGCCAAAATGGAATGCATCATTAAGAGTGAATGGGAAATGGATGTACTTGCGTAAGTGAACGCATAAAGAATCAAATTCTATAAAGTGGTTAAAGAAACTGTCATAGGTTGATGATGGAAGGTTTCCTGGAAAAACAAACCTCAGAAGTCCTTGGGGGCATACTTTGGGTTGCTAGCAACAAGGTATGTCTTTATGGTTATTAGGATCTACGAAGAGTCCACAAGTGGGAGTGTTGAAATTGTGTGAACTTTCGTAGACCCGACTAACCGTATGTCTTCGAATTCTTTGAGCCCGTAGGGTCATACACAATAGAACATCTATAATGTTTAACCATAAAGCTACGGAATGATATTTGATCATTTACGCATTTAATTAAATAAGCATTTAATTAAATTATTCGTTTATAAATTAACGTAAGTTAATTAACAATAAATGGATTAACCGACGAATATTATTTATAGTAATCAATTAAAGTTCACTTTAATTGATTGATAAAGAATATATTAATTAAAAGAAGTTTAATTAATTAAAAGGGTTAACGGGTTGGATAATTAATTAGTTAATAATCCAATTTAATTAATAATGGATTAATTAAATATATGGAAAGTCCGGTCCATCCCCTCTAAGGCCTCATGGCCGAAAATCCACTAAGGGATTGGAGGTGGGGATCGAAATTCCCATAGGGGAATTAAAGGGTTTTAGTTTCCTAATCTAATTAGGAAACTATGCCTATATAAACCCTAGAACCCTCATTAATTCTTGCACATTCTTGAAAACCCTAAAAACACACACAAAGGAATTCTCTCCTTTGTGTGGTTCGATCCTCACCAAAGAAAAACAACAAAACCCCAAAATTGTTTTAGGTTTAATTATTTAGGTTTTTAGTTAAAACCTAAATTAGTTTTTGCAAAAGGTTTCTTGTCTTTTGTGGTTTGATTAGGATTTCGAATTCCTCATCCTTGGAGGAGTTCGAATTCGACATCCCTACTAGAGGGATTCGAATTCGACCACTAGGTGGTCATAAGGGTTTCGTTCGGTTGCGGTCGTAAGCTTAAAGGTGTCTAGCAGATCCTTGGTTAAGACATTGTTCGTGTACGCACTTACGGAGGGTTTCTATTTTGGAATCTTGTTTCCGGAATCTTCTACGTCATGGAGGAGCTCGTCTATCGCAACGTGGTTAGTTTTTATTGTATTTACTTTAAGTTACTTATATTGCATTGCATGGAGATTCTGACCGGACGTTAGATTTATTAAATGTTTTTCTTAATGATACCACACGTGTTTTAATAATTGCTAACAGTTCATTAACACGCTTCCGCTGCTTACTCGGATTTGTTTTGTAAATTAAATTTTGATTTGTCACTAAACCGGGTCGGTCACCCGACCCATTTTATGTTATTCGGTTAATGAAATCCCAACAAATGTGGTGTGTGTTCTTCTCGAGTTGCTGCTGCTGTTTCTTTTCTTTCTTTTCTGTCCAAGCAGCTCGCCCTCAAATGTTTATGCCGAGAAGATATATATCTTGACGATGTACCCCCTCGATCCGATATACGAAGCTTACATAACACGAAGCACCCCCACGAAGGGCTTAAGCCCGGAGGTGTTTCGAGCTAATAAAAATGGTTAGAGATCAATACAAGTCTCTTCCTAAAATATAGCAAATCGTATCCCATTAAATAAGGGATATAGATAGCAACTAAATCTAAGATATACATGGCAAGTGTATATCGAACCCAAGAAGGAAGGGAAAACCCTAACCTTCTCCTCCAAAAAACCTTCTCCTATAAAAGGAGAAGGATTTCCCCTCATTAGCTAGGCACGATCTACAATCGGCCGAAAACCCTAAACACACATAGTTTGCGTAAAGTGGCATTGCTTCTACCTTCGGGGAATCGCCTATAATACCTAAAATCACTTTAACCCGTCTCTAAATTATCTTCTTCATTCACGAAGCATCCGACGCGATTTGGTGCACAATCATATCTCCTCCCCTAATTTTGTTGATGTCGTGGCCCATTCTCTAGCCAAGGAAAAGAACCAATAAAAAATGACAATGAAATGGGGCACATGAGGTGCTGCTTGGTTCGGTGGGGAAGCCATATGGCACAAAGGAGTTGGTTAGTCAACTTATTCAACACAAAGAAAAATGAGATTTCTTTTTTTTTGTTCTTTGCTGCTCTTGTGCTTCTCGTTTTTGGCTGGCTCAAATGCAAGTGGAGTGGCTGTGTGGCAAGAGTTAATTGGCTAGTCAAGTCTTCACCAAATGAAATGGAAAATGTTGGCTGTATGCGTGTCATCTTTTGCTGCTGTTTGGTTGCTTGAGGTGCTGGGCTTGTAGAAATCGACCCATAAGAAATATTAGCCTACCAAAATTGTAACTATCTTTAGCTCATAATGTAACAGTTTCATCATAAGACCCGAGCAAAACCAATTTAATTTTTTTTTTTTTGAAAGGTGAAATTCGCTGAAAACTTCGTGTCGTGATTCGACAGCGGGAGGTCTAGCATACGTTGTCTTAACTGGGTCCGTGCTAGTGAGCTCCCTCGAATTAGAAATGTCTATTTTAAATACCCGATGGGGGGTAAACCCCCTACTAATCCGTCCGAAGGCACAACGATTAATAGGGGTAAACCCTGCCCCTTCAGACTTGAACCTGAGTATACCCAAGCTAAGACCTCATAAAGGGACTTAATTCTTATGTCCTCCCCAAACAAGATCTCATGCAAGGGGGGATGGTCTTTCAACCATTGAGCTAAAGCTCAAGGACAAAAAAACCAATTTGCTTGAACACCATTTTATGTCGTCATTTGGACATTTTAGCTCCATTTAAGGTCCATAAACATCCAAATCGTACAATGCACCTATAAAGTGCTTATGCAAATAATAAGCGACTAAAAATATACAAATGAGACTTAAAATACAACTAAGTAAAAGATATTAGCCGATAAATGAACATGAAAAATATGCATAATTAGGCTAATATCAACACCTCATCGGTATATGGGGATGTTGAGATGTAGACAGTCTTACCTTTATCT
The DNA here is from genome assembly GCA_034093135.1 of Erigeron breviscapus. Taxonomy (NCBI): domain Eukaryota; kingdom Viridiplantae; phylum Streptophyta; class Magnoliopsida; order Asterales; family Asteraceae; genus Erigeron; species Erigeron breviscapus. Next base: position 71,740,349 of record CM067171.1, on the reverse strand, counting down.
AGTTAGAGAGACTGCTTTCAGCTTCTATTTAAATAAAAGAACCTGGCCTTCGGCCTTTGCATGAGGTGTCTCTAAAGGCAAAGGTGTTAACTAGTTAATCCAACCATGTTACTTTGTAATGTTTGAAATTAGTAAGATTAACGTATTTTTGTAATGTATTGTGATTTTGGAAGGTTTTATTTAATGTATGCATGATTTTGGTCTCGTCTTTTTTCAATCTTTCAATCTGAATATGGTAGGTTTATAAAAGTACTAGGTCCGATGGACGGGTAGTCTTAAAAGATATAGTATGTATCTTTGGTTAAAAATTTCATACAAATATATGTGGTACATGTATCATAATTATAGAATATTTTACAGCAAATAATTATTAGAACAACTATATAGTATAACAACAATTGTGAAAGTTAATCAACAATTTTGACAGCAGCAAAGAGAAGATACCACAACCCTCGTGTCAATGACCATCCATCGTTGATTCAGGATTTTTCACGAACCTATTGATTAAAAATTATGAACACTTAATCTTTACAATTTACACCAATGCAAATTTAATAACTAAAAACATTAGGACGCATATCACACTTTTAAAAAGAGCATCCTGGACTACATAAACTTACAACTTCTCCATCACCACATTATATTATTTACTTACTATTCAGCAATAGTAACAAATTTGATTGTACCCCGACTATTCATAGTTATCATTGTCGGGCTATCTGATGCGTAAATCACGCGACAAACGACAGCGGAAGACTATTTTTGGTATTTTCTGGATTTTATATGAAACAAACAATAAAACAAGACAATAAAATTAGAATGATAGATAAAAGAATCCACCACCAAGATTCGTAAAGACCAAGCCACCGGAATCAAGGATAAAGGAAACACTCCGCCCCACCACTACAATCGATAAAGGTCTAGCCACTACGATTATAGATAAAGGAAACCGAAGATTTAAAAGACCACACCACAATATTTGATAAAGAACAAGTCACCACAAATATTGATAAAGGAAACCGAAGATTTAAAAGACCACACCACAATATTTGATAAAGAACAAGTCACCACAAATATTGATAAAGGGGTCACTCCTAACCACCAAGATCAAAAGATCTATAAAGGTAAAAGAAGATTTTTGTAAGAAATAGAGGCTGTTCTATTAATTTCATTCAACATCAACTAACTGCCTTACAATGAGAAATTAAGCACTTATTTATAGCCACACACATGCTATTTCCTAGGAATAAAGAAATACAAATATTAAATAAATAAAAGGCTGTCATGTGCTAAGGACAACCACTAATTTATCCACCAATAGGAAAAGGACACACAAAGCTTCTAGAAAGATTCCTTCTGCACAAGGGCCCACAAACCGTTAGGAATAACGTTGTCACACGTGCCTTCCTTATCCCTGTCAACAGCTGCCATTCCTTCTTTATTGGGTCCACTGCCATGTCAACTGGAGACTGGAGACTGGAGCCTGGAGTCTGGAGACTGGAGACTGGAGCCTGGAGTCTGGAGACTGGAGCCTGGAGTATGGAAACTGGAGCCTGGAGTCTAGAGACTGGAGACTGGAGCCTGGAGTCTGGAGACTGGAGCCTGGAGTCTAGAGACTGGAGACTGGAGTGTAGAGACTGGGGACTGGAGACTGGAGTCTGGAAACTGGAGACTGGAGTCTGGAAACTGGAGACTGGAGACTGGAGACTGGAGTCTGGAGACTGGAGACTGGAATCTGGAGACTGGAGACTGAAGACTGGAGACTGGAAAACTGGATACTGGAGCCTGGAGTCTGGAGACTGGGGACTGGAGAATGCATCTGGAGAATCCAACTGGAGCACTATTGAAATGAAGTTACTGAAGAGTTGTTGTTGATCAAGGCTTGTTTTGCCACTAATGAATTTTAAGACCAACGACTTTTGTCTTGGTTGCAAAACTTCATTACTCGAATTAGTATCAAGATCAACATACACCAGTAGTATAATGCCAATAAAGGATATCCAGGGGTACATGGTTGCTTTCTGATCTTTGATTAATAAATATACGAGCCAAGCCTTTTTGTGGAAATGACTCGGGGTCATTTCTGCATCAATCTCTCCCTCTTTTTTGGGACTTGCCCTCAAGTCCTTAAAGTGAGGCCTCGAGTTTTCATTTCTGAACATCTTCAGGTCACAAACGACTTCTGGTAATCCCCAGCCGGTAACAAAGCTTGAATTTTCAGATTTCTTGAATAAAAGAAATTCCAGCACATCAACTTCCAAGATTGCTGATAGAGAGTGAGAAATTTCGAGATCCATTACGGATTCAAGAACCAACAGATATGAAACTCGATCAAACTTGGAAATATCAACAAAGACCAGATTATTCTCTTCAATACTTGTTGTAACGATGAGCACGTTTATCATGAGATTACACTTCTCTACCCACACATACGAATCACGTTTCTTCAAAGTAACAAGGAATAGAACTGGAAAGACCAAGTATCGTCCAGTACACATACCAACCAGATCTGTAACACCCCAACATGGCGGAATCATGGAGTATCACTTAGAAAAGCACAGCATGACATGCGAATTATGTAGAGTCAAACTATATGCATTCAATAGATTGAAACAATCCACAAGCTCATTACAATAATCAACATTCATCAAAATACACACTCAATCCATACTTAAAAGAAAAATATTCAAACGATAGTAGTTGATCCTAAGCATAACCCGTTAAAGGGAAATAAGGATCACGGATCCAGAAAGTCCAAAGATAGTCCAAACCCTAGCAATGCAAGCATCTATTCATCCATTCTGTTTCTGATTAACTTGATTACCTGAAAAGTGTACTAAAGAGCGTCAACATAAAGTTAGTGAGTTCGTAGGGACAAGTAACAAGGAATAACCGTGTCGGATAACAACCGTTAACAATAAGTGAGGATTAGAATATCTAATCAAGTCCAAAGAAAACCTATAAGGTTTCACATTATCATAATTCAATACAAGTCAACGTTCAACAACAACGATTCCATATAACGTTCAACAACGTTCCATAACAATCAATAACATTCAACAACGGTGCGGCTTACATAGTTAATAATTAACAATGCGCTAACGGTGCGACTTATATAATAAGTAATGCGCTAACGGTGCGACTTATATAATAAGTAATGCGCTAACGGTGCGACTTATATAATGAATAATGCGCTAACATGTCCATATCAACAATCCAATCATACAATCAATCAAATCAACAATCAACAGTTAAACAAACATGTACACTTTTCAGCCCGAATCTCAATTGAGTAGGGAGGGTTTACGAAACTCACCTTATTGTTGATAGTTTAACAGCAAAATAGAAGAGATTGATGTAGTTAACGATGACGAGCGAGTCAACTGGCAACGTTACGTATTACCTAATTTCAATGTGAATTGATTTATATTCATGCTAAATTCCAAATATAGATATACAACTATAAGGTTACCTTATTAATACGCTTGTCAACGTAATTTATGTTATAAAAGTTTAAGGGACTAAATTGTCAAATGTCCAAAGTATAAGGACGAAAAATGATACCTTTGAAAGTGTAGGGTAAAAATGTAACTTTCCGTATGTAATACGTATCCGTAGGATATATAAAGTATTCCTCTGATATTTCTAAATCCTTTTGAAGTATTTTTAAATAATAGGATTAATACGAAGAATGTATTAATCTTGTAACGAATAGATGTTTTCAATAGCAGAGATATGAAAAGATACCTTGAATGGTATAATCAATACAAAATGTATTGATTACAATTGAAGAGATACCTTAAATGGCAGGAAAAACTAGCATTTTATTTCCAAGTTGTGTTAGGGTTGGCCTTGGGTCGTGAAAAATACCGGGGCGAATTAAGTTGCTTAGTGAATGCTTATGCAAACTTTTCGCGAACTACCTTCCATTCCTCCAGCATAAGCCAAAGAGGCCCAAGGTGCAATCACTTTCGGAAACATTGTGCGGTTAAAAGCGTATCGAGGATATATTCTATCCATAAATCAAACAATTCGAAAATACGAAATAATTCACAGATGGTGAATAGTAATTATATGAATTAGGATAGTTAGGTATATAACTATGCCCTTGTTTATATACCATAATAAGTATTTAAAATGATTTAATAAAAGTTTTACGATTTCTCGTACTTTCGCTAATAATTCATTTTTCGCAATAGTAACAATATTTCAATATTCATATATAAAAGCGATAGTTACCGTATTTAAATGCAATTATGTATCAATTGAGTATAAAATTAAGTTGACAAGCATTTCAATACATAACATATATTTCTAAAATCATAGAGCAAAGTATAGTAAGGTTTTATAAAAATACTTACAAGAAAGGAGAGTTTATGAACTCTAAGATCAAACTTTCGACGTACGAAGAACACGACTTCTGATTCAAATGAAATTCTTTCAAGACTTGGACTTGTTTACTTAATAATTGAAGATTATTCCCAACCCAAATTGAGTATTATAACTAGAACTTTTGAAGATCTTAGAGAGATTTGTTGATAACAACTTCTCTTGACGATTTTCGGCGAACTTTGAGATCAAAGCGACTTTGCTTATACTAGAACAATCAAGTGTTCTTTGAAACTTATAACAAGAAGGGGGAAGATGATTTTAGACTTATAGAATGCTAAATAGAGAGAGAATGAAGTTTAAGGTGTGAGTTTTTAATGAGAACTTAAGGCTAGTATTTATAGTAAATGAAATGGAATTAAATATGATAAAATTTATGCATATTCATCAAACTTCCAATATAAGTCCGGTTTTGGTGTGCTATGAATCATCAAATTAGCTGTAATTCATGCAATTTGTGATGTGTTGGATGTTACAAGTGGTAGCTAGAAGTTGTGGTGTCATTTGGAAGTTAAAACTTAAAGATTTGTCATGAAAAATCCTTGGAAATTACTATATTGAAGTTGACATTTTCACTATTTGGGGGCTGCATTTTTATAAAATTTTTAAGTGTTATTTTGTGAAATTTAAAACCATATTAAGGTATCTTAAATCTAGTTATTACGTTCTAGCAAGTTTCAAGCCAAACCGAGAAAGAATCGATCGAAAAAGCAACGTTTTACATATATATCCATAAAAGTTTTGTCGGATGTCTACTAGTAACATTATTCAACTAATAAATTAAATATAGCTTGTGAAAATTTCACGAGTATTCCTACTTTCCATAAAGTATGTCGGCTTTGTCCTATTAATGGAATTATTAGATAACCACCGACACTGTTTACCGTACATTATACTTAAGGTTTTGTATATACGTTTTTCCTGTTACTACAGTTACTCAATCATTTTCTATAATATAATTTTTTATAACACGTATGGGCCAATATCACGGTCTTGTAATCATGGGCTTAATTCTAGAAATCCAATTATGACATTATAACTGGCCCAATTTACAGATAGACGAACACAATTAGACTCAAAGTTTTCGTTTATTAAAGTAGTTAATCAAATTACAAGTACAGCCAAACGGGTAAAAATCACGAATGTTACAAGATTGCTTTTCATTTCGACTCCTGGGCGACTAAGCAATTCATGATTCCCTAGAGTGACATAAATTTGTCTTGAGAGACCAGAACACACTTCCGAAAACACTACATACTGATTCCTTTTTTTCTTACAATTGACCCTATAATTAAGTCCATACTCAGTCTCGACTTGCTCTTCACTACCTCTTATAAGACCAGGTACATAACTCTTCATTTTCACCTTGTACTTAACCTTCCAATCAGCTCTAAGATCAAATAAGAAGTGCTACTGACTGATTTTAAGATCAACCAACAAATCAGATTTAGCCTTAATCATTTCATCAGACCGTAAATGATTAAGAGGGAATTGCCTCTTTCGAACACACAATGAACTAGTGTTCAAGTGGCCATCATGACAATCATTATCAAACATCAAAATTCGAGCATTTATAGGAATAGCACAAAAACCCATACCATAATAATCGAATCTGGAATTAAACACAAGTGCTCGGTTTGTAGTTGTTACCCCTATGCCTTCCTTAAGCCATTGAGTTGTGTCTGGTAGTGACTGAGTAGGTATGGAGTTCTTCCTCAGGCATATAGACATTACTTGTTGAACTTCAACTGATGGATCTCTAGTTGGATCTTCAGTTGGATCTTCAGTTGGATCTTCATCAGTAAAAGCTTCACTGGAGTACACTTTTCACTGGACTTCATCAGTGAGAGTTCCAGTCGAATGTACTACTTGCTGGGCTTCTTGGATCAGCGATGATTTATCACCAGCAACTCTTATGGACTCTTTTTCGCTAGTAACATAACAAAAACAAGTCTGGATAACACTTCCTTGCTGGGATTCATCAACACTAACTTCACGAGAATGATTAGCATTCCGATTCAGCAAGAAATCATCAAGGTCTGCTTCAATTACTTCTTCACCATCGTCATCATAAACACATGGTTGGAAAAAATCATCTTCTTGCTGAACGTCATCCATATCAAGTGAATGATCAGTTCTCTTGAAGAGTAAAAAGTCATCAGCAACATCACTTATTTCTTCTTTATCATAAATAGGCTCTTGTTCAACATCGACTTCAACTTTTATCTTTTTGAAAGAATTAGGGACTGATCTAATCTCCATAAGATTTAAATTGCAATCAGTGAGTTTCTTACGGGAATTTTTCTTTTTTGTTTCTCTCACAAGATTTTCTAACACATCTAAGATTATCCACATTTGTTTTTCAAGAGATTTAAGCTGTCTATCTCTTCGAAAATTCTCTAAAGCAAGATTTCTATTATAACCCATTTTTAACCAACAAATAACTCACAATCAATAGATCTAAGCAAATAACTAATAGATCTAAACAATCAATCAACAGATCTTAAACAAAACCTCAACAGATCTAAACAAACAATACCCCAACGGACAAAAGATTAAGAAACCTTTTTAAACCTGTCTCTGATACCAATTTGATGCGTAAATCACGCGACAAACGACAGCGGAAGACTATTTTTGGTATTTTCTGGATTTTATATGAAACAAACAATAAAACAAGACAATAAAATTAGAATGATAGATAAAAGAATCCACCACCAAGATTCGTAAAGACCAAGCCACCGGAATCAAGGATAAAGGAAACACTCCGCCCTACCACTACAATCGATAAAGGTCTAGCCACCACGATTATAGATAAAGGAAACCGAAGATTTAAAAGACCACACCAAATATGATAAAATTTATGCATATTCATCAAACTTCCAATATAAGTCCGGTTTTGGTGTGCTATGAATCATCAAATTAGCTGTAATTCATGCAATTTGTGATGTGTTGGATGTTACAAGTGGTAGCTAGAAGTTGTGGTGTCATTTGGAAGTTAAAACTTAAAGATTTGTCATGAAAAATCCTTGGAAATTACTATATTGAAGTTGACATTTTCACTATTTGGGGGCTGCATTTTTATAAAAATTTTAAGTGTTATTTTGTGAAATTTAAAACCATATTAAGGTATCTTAAATCTAGTTATTACGTTCTAGCAAGTTTCAAGCCAAACCGAGAAAGAATCGATCGAAAAAGCAACGTTTTACATATATATCCATAAAAGTTTTGTCGGATGTCTACTAGTAACATTATTCAACTAATAAATTAAATATAGCTTGTGAAAATTTCACGAGTATTCCTACTTTCCATAAAGTATGTCGGCTTTGTCCTATTAATGGAATTATTAGATAACCACCGACACTGTGCCACCGACACTGTTTACCGTACATTATACTTAAGGTTTTGTATATACGTTTTTCCTGTTACTACAGTTACTCAATCATTTTCTATAATATAATTTTTTATAACACGTATGGGCCAATATCACGGTCTTGTAATCATGGGCTTAATTCTAGAAATCCAATTATGACATTATAACTGGCCCAATTTACAGATAGACGAACACAATTAGACTCAAAGTTTTCGTTTATTAAAGTAGTTAATCAAATTACAAGTACAACCAAACGGGTAAAAATCACGAATGTTACATTATTCCCCCGTTAAAAGAATTTCGTCCCGAAATTTGAATCTAACTAGACTCGTTAAACAAATGAGGATACTTGGCTTTCATAGAATCTTCACGTTCCCAAGTAAACTCGGGTCCACGTCTAGATTGCCATCTTACTTTGACAATCGTATATCGAGTATTCTTTAGCTTTCTAGTTTGTCGATCTAGGATTTCTATTGGTTCTTCCACAAACTTCAACGCTTTATCAACACGGATTTCTTCGAGGGGCACGTGAAGTGTTGGATTTGCTAAACACTTCCGAAGATTACAAACATGAAAAACATTATGAACTCCACTCAATTCTTGAGGAAGTTCTAATCGATATGCAACCGGACCAATACGCTCCAAGATCTTGAACGGGCCAATGTACCGTGGCCCCAACTTGCCACGTTTCACAAAACGAACCACACCTTTCCATGGGGACACTTTCAATAAAACAGAATCACCAACTTCAAATTCGAGGGGTCGTCTTCTAACATTAGCATATTTCAATTGTCGTTCTCGGGCCACTCTTAACTTTTCTTTGATTTGCGAGATCACTTTCGTCGTTTCAATAACAATTTCGGGTCCAACGAGTTGGCTTTCACCAATTTCTGCCCAAACTAGCGGTGACCTACAATCTCTCCCATATAATGCTTTAAATGGGGCCATTCCAATGCTAGCATGATAGCTATTATTGTAGGAGAATTCAACCAAAGGAAGATGCACATCCCAATTACCACCAAAATCAATAGCACAAGCTCTTAACATATCTTCCAATGTTTGAATCGTTCTTTCACTTTGACCATCAGTTTGTGGGTGGAACGCCATACTTATACCGAGACGAGTACCCATAGATTTCTGGAACGCCTTCCAAAATTTTGAAGTAAATCGAGCATCCCGATCGGATATCACCGAAATCGGCACTCCATGCTTGGATATCACCTCTTTGATGTACAAACGTGCCATGGTGTCAAATTTATCATCTTCCCGAATGGCTAAGAAGTGAGCCGACTTAGTCAACCGGTCAATTATCACCCAAATAGTGTCCCGACCACTACTCGTCCTAGGTAACTTCGTGATGAAGTCCATAGCAATTTCTTCCCATTTCCACACCGGTGTTACTGGTTGGACTAGTAAACCCGGTGGTTTCTTGTGGTCGGCTTTCACTTGTAAACAAGTGAGGCATTGACTAACATACCTAGCAATGTCCGTCTTCATTCCCGGCCACCAATACAAATCTCTTAATCCAAAATACATCTTGTCGGAACCCGGGTGAACCGAATAAGCCGACTTATGAGCTTCATCCATCAATTTCAATCGCCATCCTCCAAGAATGGGGATCCACAATCGATCAACAAAATACAAACCATTATCGTTCTTCCTATCAAACTGTTCTTCTAGACCGTGTAAAGCTTCATCGGTGAAGTTCCCCGGTCTAGTTGCCAATTCTTGAGCTTCGATAATGGAGTCACGGACACTCCTTAATACAGTGAAGCTCATGGCTTTAACTCATCTTGGCTTCATACGTTCCTTTCGACTCAAAGCATCGGCTACCACATTTGCTTTACCCGGATGATACCGGATAACGCAATCATAATCACTCAACAACTCAAGCCACCTTCTTTGCCTCATGTTCAGGTCATTTTGAGTGAAAATATGTTGAAGGCTTTTGTGATCGGTATAGATCACGCTCTTGGTGCCATACAAGTAATGCCTCCAACATTTCAAAGCAAATACCACTGCTCCCAATTCTAAGTCATGGGTCGGATAGTTCTTCTCATGCACCTTCAATTGTCTTGATGCATATGCTATCACCTTATCCCGTTGCATTAAGACACAACCCAATCCTTGCCCAGATGCATCACAATATACAACGAAATCATCGACTCCATCGGGCAAGCTCAAGATGGGTGCATCACACAATTTGTCCTTTAACAATTGGAATGCTTGTTCTTGCTTTTCACCCCAATCAAACCTTCTTTCTCGTTGAGTCAACAAAGTCAAGCCACCTTCTTTGCCTCATGTTCAGGTCATTTTGAGTGAAAATATGTTGAAGGCTTTTGTGATCGGTATAGATCACGCTCTTGGTGCCATACAAGTAATGCCTCCAACATTTCAAAGCAAATACCACTGCTCCCAATTCTAAGTCATGGGTCGGATAGTTCTTCTCATGCACCTTCAATTGTCTTGATGCATATGCTATCACCTTATCCCGTTGCATTAAGACACAACCCAATCCTTGCCCAGATGCATCACAATATACAACGAAATCATCGACTCCATCGGGCAAGCTCAAGATGGGTGCATCACACAATTTGTCCTTTAACAATTGGAATGCTTGTTCTTGCTTTTCACCCCAATCAAACCTTCTTTCTCGTTGAGTCAACAAAGTCAAAGGTTGGGCGATTTTTGAAAAGCCTTCAATAAATTGTCTATAATAACCCGCCAAACCAAGAAATTGGCGAATTTCGGTTGGTGTTTCGGGGCGTCTCCAATTCTTTACTGCTTCAACTTTACTTGGGTCCACATGAATTCCTTCTTTGCTCACTACGTGACCAAGAAACTGGACCTCTTCAAGCCAAAATTCACATTTGGAGAACTTGGCATAAAGCTTTTCTTTCCGGAGTAACTCTAAGACTTGTTTCAAATGTTCCAAATGATCTTCTTTGGTTTGGAATAGATGAGAATGTCATCGATGAAAACAATGACAAATTGGTCCAAGTAGGGCTGACACACTCGGTTCATCAAGTCCATGAACACAGCTGGTGCGTTAGTCAACCCAAAAGGCATCACCGTAAATTCAAAGTGTCCATATCTCGTTCGAAAGGCGGTTTTTGGAATGTCGTCTTCATGAACACGTAATTGATGGTAACCCGACCGCAAATCAATTTTGGAAAAGAAACGAGCACCTTGGAGTTGGTCGAATAAATCATCAATCCTAGGAAGAGGATAACGATTCTTTACCGTTAATTTGTTCAATTCTCTATAATCGATACACATTCGGAATGTGCCATCTTTCTTTTTAACGAACAAAACCGGTGCGCCCCAAGGAGATTGACTAGGGCGAATGAAACCCTTCTCTTGAAGTTCTTTGAGTTGGGCGGCCAACTCTTGTAATTCGGTCACGGCTAAGCGATAGGGTGCTTTGGCCACGGGAGAAGCATTTGGGATAAGATCAATACGAAAATCGAGTTCACGAGATGGAGGCAAACCCGGTAGGTCATCCGGAAATACATCCGCAAAGTCTTTAACTACGGGCACGGTTTTCAATTCAATTTTTGTGATCTTAACACTATATACATTCCCATCCCATAGTTCGGTCGTTTCGCCTTAAACCACTAATTCTTCCCTATTTTCTAACGGAATTCTCACAGTTCGGCTACCACAATCAATTACCGCGTTCATGGCCGATAACCAATCCATACCCACAATCACATCAAAACTACCGATATCAAAAGGCATTAAGTCAATGTAAAATGGGTGATCACATAAATCTAACACACAATCACGAACAACTTGACTAATCCTAGACAATCCACCATTTACCATTTCAAGTTCAAAACAATAGGACAACAGGCTAGGATTAGCATCGATCAACGGAATAAAATTATTGGAAATGAGACTATAATCGGCTCCAGAATCAAATAACACGGTAGCATATTGGTGATTGAGGAGAAAGGTACCTGCTACGACATTAGGATCACTACGAGCCTCGGCCGCATTCACGGCAAAAGCTCTTCCACGGGGGGCCAATTGTTGGCGAGGAGCTTGAGGAGGTTGTTGCTGTTGTCCTTGGTTTCCTCGGTTTTGATTCGGACCGGCAATTTGCAACTGGTTAGGATGCACGGTCACTTGGACTTGTTGGCCAATAAGATGTGGGCACCGGTTGCGGTAGTGGTCTTGGCTACCACATTCATAACAAGAACCCGGAACCATCGGGGGACGTATAGCATTAAGGGGAGCAACATTTAAAGGACCATTCCGGGGGTTAGTTGGACAAAATCTTGAGGTGTGTCCCGGTAGGTTGCAATGAAAACAAGCATCACAATTCACAGTGGGCCAATGATGGCGATTACACCTAGGGCATAAAGGACTACCCCCTGTGTAACCAACCCGTTGAGGACCCTTTGTTGGTACCACCGCCGAAAAAACCTTTCCACCACGACCATGGCGCTTATTATTACGCCGATCATCTTTCTTGGTGCCGCTTGACTCGGCAACATCCTTCCTTTTATTGTCATTCTTGTTATCGTTCTTAATTAACTTAACACCTCTAATGAGTTCCAAGGTTATACTAGCAGTACGGGTGGTTGCCTCTTTGTAAGTCAAAGGCATGGTGGGGTGAGAGACAAGCACTCTCACTTCATGTGGCAATCCCGCAACATACTTCTCAATCTTAACCTCTTGGGGTCTCACATAATGAGGAATGAGCCTCGAGAGTTGGCCAAAACGGCGTGTGTAACTCTCGTAGTCTCCTCCCTTCATGGCAAGTTTAGAAAATTCCACTTGCAATCTCCTCAGTTCATGGGCCGGGCAATACTTAGTAGTTATCATATTCTTGAACTCTCCCCATACAAGATTATTAGCCGCATCAATCCCCAATTCATCGACTTCTTCGTTCCACCACTCAAGAGCCCCACCTTTCAACATACCAGAAGCATAAGTGATTCTTTGGTGGTAGGCACAACCACTTCGAGCAATGATGGATTCAATGCTCTCTAACCATTCCAAGCAACCCGTAGCACCACTTTCTCCATTAAATTCCGGGGCTCCACAAAGTTTGAAGTCTTTAAACAAGCATCCCGGTTGACGAACATCATAACCCGGTCTAGGTAAAACTTCTCCTACACCTACTCCGTTTACATTTACGTTTTCTTGTTCATTTTGTATGGGAACCGCTTCATCTTCCGGTTCTTCTTGTTCATTATTATTTCCCATGGCCGCTTGAATTCGGGCCATAAGATCCGGCATGAGGTCATTTAGAGCTTGTGCGACAACCTCAGCTGTTATCGGGGGATTAGGATTACCCCGACCACCTCTGCCACCACGACCTCCACGACCACCTCTACCTCCACGACCACCTCTACCACCACGATCACCAACTACTTCTTGTTCAATCGGGTTCTCGGGTTCATTCTGAGGTCCATAGTTAGTGTTAGCTCTCCTTGTTCTAACCATTTTCCTGGACACGTGTGTTAGATCAGTAAGTTAGTTTTCACACGAATAATCAAAATCGTCCGTCAAACCTTACATACCTAAATCCTTCTAAATCATTGCATGAATATAGTTATCTCTACAGGGGTATTATCATGGAAATAATCTAAGGCTTCAGCAATCGTATAATTTACAATCAACAATACAATCACGAAAACATTCAACACTATATAAAAGGGTCAAGTCATAACAAGGTGGGTAAAGCATAGTCCGAATTTTAACCTCAACATTCAATACATTAAAAGTGTTTGTATACAGGGTGTACCATCGGCTAACCCTCCACACCGTTAATATATTGAATGGATATCAAAACTCGATTCCAATATGTTCTCTAAGTGTTGACCGGGTATGTATACAGGGTGTACCATCGGCTAACCCTCCACACCGTTAATATATTGAATGGATATCAAAACTCGATTCCAATATGTTCTCTAAGTGTTGACCGGGTATGTATACAGGGTGTACCATCGGCTAACCCTCCACACCGTTAATATATTGAATGGATATCAAAACTCGATTCCAATATGTTCTCTAAGTGTTGACCGGGTATGTATACAGGGTGTACCATCGGCTAACCCTCCACACCGTTAATATATTGAATGGATATCAAAACTCGATTCCAATATGTTCTCTAAGTGTTGACCGGGTATGTATACAGGGTGTACCAACGGCTAACCCTCCACCTAATCAACATTTATTAAACATACCGGGGTAGCTACTATACTCTATCCACAAGGCGCAATCCATGAGATCATTAATTTTGTATGACATAGGATAACTTTCGATTTGTGGATCAGTCGCCTCTACGGTTACCGAATGTTATACTCCATTAATGTCATCGTTTCATTTTGCTTATAGGGGCAAATAATAAATGCTTCTAAAATTCAACACATCAACGTTCATCATAACATTTCCACAATTAATGGTGTATCCCGACACTATCATATACGTTCATCATAACAATTCCACAATTAATGGTGTATCCCAGACACTATCATATACGTTCATCATAACATTTCCACAATTAACGGTGTATCCTGACACTATCATATACGTTCATCATAACAATTCTCACATAACAATCAAGTCATCATATTATAAGCAACCTACGAACTCTTTTAAAACGTTTTTATGCATCATACAATTCACGTTGCACACAAAGTTTTCTATCATGTATGCTAATATGAAATGTGGGTGCGATGGCTATAGACTAGGTAAATCCTCCTAGTTCTCTACAACCACGGCTCTGATACCATTCTGTAACACCCCAACATGGCGGAATCATGGAGTATCACTTAGAAAAGCACAGCATGACATGCGAATTATGTAGAGTCAAACTATATGCATTCAATAGATTGAAACAATCCACAAGCTCATTACAATAATCAACATTCATCAAAATACACACTCAATCCATACTTAAAAGAAAAATATTCAAACGATAGTAGTTGATCCTAAGCATAACCCGTTAAAGGGAAATAAGGATCACGGATCCAGAAAGTCCAAAGATAGCCCAAACCCTAGCAATGCAAGCATCTATTCATCCATTCTGTCTCTGATTAACTTGATTACCTAAAAAGTGTACTAAAGAGCGTCAACATAAAGTTGGTGAGTTCGTAGGGACAAGTAACAAGGAATAACCGTGTCGGATAACAACCGTTAACAATAAGTGAGGATTAGAATATCTAATCAAGTCCAAAGAAAACCTATAAGGTTTCACATTATCATAATTCAATACAAGTCAACGTTCAACAACAACGATTCCATATAACGTTCAACAACGTTCCATAACAATCAATAACATTCAACAACGGTGCGGCTTACATAGTTAATAATTAACAATGCGCTAACGGTGCGACTTATATAATAAGTAATGCGCTAACGGTGCGACTTATATAATAAGTAATGCGCTAACGGTGCGACTTATATAATAAGTAATGCGCTAACGGTGCGACTTATATAATAAGTAATGCGCTAACGGTGCGACTTATATAATAAGTAATGCGCTAACGGTGCGACTTATATAATAAGTAATGCGCTAACGGTGCGACTTATATAATAAGTAATGCGCTAACGGTGCGACTTATATAATAAGTAATGCGCTAACGGTGCGACTTATATAATAAGTAATGCGCTAACGGTGCGACTTATATAATAAGTAATGCGCTAACGGTGCGACTTATATAATAAGTAATGCGCTAACGGTGCGACTTATATAATAAGTAATGCGCTAACGGTGCGACTTATATAATAAGTAATGCGCTAACGGTGCGACTTATATAATAAGTAATGCGCTAACGGTGCGACTTATATAATAAGTAATGCGCTAACGGTGCGACTTATATAATAAGTAATGCGCTAACGGTGCGACTTATATAATAAGTAATGCGCTAACGGTGCGACTTATATAATAAGTAATGCGCTAACGGTGCGACTTATATAATAAGTAATGCGCTAACGGTGCGACTTATATAATAAGTAATGCGCTAACGGTGCGACTTATATAATAAGTAATGCGCTAACGGTGCGACTTATATAATAAGTAATGCGCTAACGGTGCGACTTATATAATAAGTAATGCGCTAACGGTGCGACTTATATAATAAGTAATGCGCTAACGGTGCGACTTATATAATAAGTAATGCGCTAACGGTGCGACTTATATAATAAGTAATGCGCTAACGGTGCGACTTATATAATAAGTAATGCGCTAACGGTGCGACTTATATAATAAGTAATGCGCTAACGGTGCGACTTATATAATAAGTAATGCGCTAACGGTGCGACTTATATAATAAGTAATGCGCTAACGGTGCGACTTATATAATAAGTAATGCGCTAACGGTGCGACTTATATAATAAGTAATGCGCTAACGGTGCGACTTATATAATAAGTAATGCGCTAACGGTGCGACTTATATAATAAGTAATGCGCTAACGGTGCGACTTATATAATAAGTAATGCGCTAACGGTGCGACTTATATAATAAGTAATGCGCTAACGGTGCGACTTATATAATAAGTAATGCGCTAACGGTGCGACTTATATAATAAGTAATGCGCTAACGGTGCGACTTATATAATAAGTAATGCGCTAACGGTGCGACTTATATAATAAGTAATGCGCTAACGGTGCGACTTATATAATAAGTAATGCGCTAACGGTGCGACTTATATAATAAGTAATGCGCTAACGGTGCGACTTATATAATAAGTAATGCGCTAACGGTGCGACTTATATAATAAGTAATGCGCTAACGGTGCGACTTATATAATAAGTAATGCGCTAACGGTGCGACTTATATAATAAGTAATGCGCTAACGGTGCGACTTATATAATAAGTAATGCGCTAACGGTGCGACTTATATAATAAGTAATGCGCTAACGGTGCGACTTATATAATAAGTAATGCGCTAACGGTGCGACTTATATAATAAGTAATGCGCTAACGGTGCGACTTATATAATAAGTAATGCGCTAACGGTGCGACTTATATAATAAGTAATGCGCTAACGGTGCGACTTATATAATAAGTAATGCGCTAACGGTGCGACTTATATAATAAGTAATGCGCTAACGGTGCGACTTATATAATAAGTAATGCGCTAACGGTGCGACTTATATAATAAGTAATGCGCTAACGGTGCGACTTATATAATAAGTAATGCGCTAACGGTGCGACTTATATAATAAGTAATGCGCTAACGGTGCGACTTATATAATAAGTAATGCGCTAACGGTGCGACTTATATAATAAGTAATGCGCTAACGGTGCGACTTATATAATAATAATTTTTCGCAATAGTAACAATATTTCAATATTCATATATAAAAGCGATAGTTACCGTATTTAAATGCAATTATGTATCAATTGAGTATAAAATTAAGTTGACAAGCATTTTAATACATAACATATATTTCTAAAATCATAGAGCAAAGTATAGTAAGGTTTTATAAAAATACTTACAAGAAAGGAGAGTTTATGAACTCTAAGATCAAACTTTCGACGTACGAAGAACACGACTTCTGATTCAAATGAAATTCTTTCAAGACTTGGACTTGTTTACTTAATAATTGAAGATTATTCCCAACCCAAATTGAGTATTATAACTAGAACTTTTGAAGATCTTAGAGAGATTTGTTGATAACAACTTCTCTTGACGATTTTCGGCGAACTTTGAGATCAAAGCGACTTTGCTTATACTAGAACAATCAAGTGTTCTTTGAAACTTATAACAAGAAGGGGGAAGATGATTTTAGACTTATAGAATGCTAAATAGAGAGAGAATGAAGTTTAAGGTGTGAGTTTTTAATGAGAACTTAAGGCTAGTATTTATAGTAAATGAAATGGAATTAAATATGATAAAATTTATGCATATTCATCAAACTTCCAATATAAGTCCGGTTTTGGTGTGCTATGAATCATCAAATTAGCTGTAATTCATGCAATTTGTGATGTGTTGGATGTTACAAGTGGTAGCTAGAAGTTGTGGTGTCATTTGGAAGTTAAAACTTAAAGATTTGTCATGAAAAATCCTTGGAAATTACTATATTGAAGTTGACATTTTCACTATTTGGGGGCTGCATTTTTATAAAATTTTTAAGTGTTATTTTGTGAAATTTAAAACCATATTAAGGTATCTTAAATCTAGTTATTACGTTCTAGCAAGTTTCAAGCCAAACCGAGAAAGAATCGATCGAAAAAGCAACGTTTTACATATATATCCATAAAAGTTTTGTCGGATGTCTACTAGTAACATTATTCAACTAATAAATTAAATATAGCTTGTGAAAATTTCACGAGTATTCCTACTTTCCATAAAGTATGTCGGCTTTGTCCTATTAATGGAATTATTAGATAACCACCGACACTGTTTACCGTACATTATACTTAAGGTTTTGTATATACGTTTTTCCTGTTACTACAGTTACTCAATCATTTTCTATAATATAATTTTTTATAACACGTATGGGCCAATATCACGGTCTTGTAATCATGGGCTTAATTCTAGAAATCCAATTATGACATTATAACTGGCCCAATTTACAGATAGACGAACACAATTAGACTCAAAGTTTTCGTTTATTAAAGTAGTTAATCAAATTACAAGTACAGCCAAACGGGTAAAAATCACGAATGTTACAAGATTGCTTTTCATTTCGACTCCTGGGCGACTAAGCAATTCATGATTCCCTAGAGTGACATAAATTTGTCTTGAGAGACCAGAACACACTTCCGAAAACACTACATACTGATTCCTTTTTTTCTTACAATTGACCCTATAATTAAGTCCATACTCAGTCTCGACTTGCTCTTCACTACCTCTTATAAGACCAGGTACATAACTCTTCATTTTCACCTTGTACTTAACCTTCCAATCAGCTCTAAGATCAAATAAGAAGTGCTACTGACTGATTTTAAGATCAACCAACAAATCAGATTTAGCCTTAATCATTTCATCAGACCGTAAATGATTAAGAGGGAATTGCCTCTTTCGAACACACAATGAACTAGTGTTCAAGTGGCCATCATGACAATCATTATCAAACATCAAAATTCGAGCATTTATAGGAATAGCACAAAAACCCATACCATAATAATCGAATCTGGAATTAAACACAAGTGCTCGGTTTGTAGTTGTTACCCCTATGCCTTCCTTAAGCCATTGAGTTGTGTCTGGTAGTGACTGAGTAGGTATGGAGTTCTTCCTCAGGCATATAGACATTGCTTGTTGAACTTCAACTGATGGATCTCTAGTTGGATCTTCAGTTGGATCTTCAGTTGGATCTTCAGTTGGATCTTCATCAGTAAAAGCTTCACTGGAGTACACTTTTCACTGGACTTCATCAGTGAGAGTTTCAGTCGAATGTACTACTTGCTGGGCTTCTTGGATCAGCGATGATTTATCACCAGCAACTCTTATGGACTCTTTTTCGCTAGTAACATAACAAAAACAAGTCTGGATAACACTTCCTTGCTGGGATTCATCAACACTAACTTCACGAGAATGATTAGCATTCCGATTCAGCAAGAAATCATCAAGGTCTGCTTCAATTACTTCTTCACCATCGTCATCATAAACACATGGTTGGAAAAAATCATCTTCTTGCTGAACGTCATCCATATCAAGTGAATGATCAGTTCTCTTGAAGAGTAAAAAGTCATCAGCAACATCACTTATTTCTTCTTTATCATAAATAGGCTCTTGTTCAACATCGACTTCAACTTTTATCTTTTTGAAAGAATTAGGGACTGATCTAATCTCCATAAGATTTAAATTGCAATCAGTGAGTTTCTTACGGGAATTTTTCTTTTTTGTTTCTCTCACAAGATTTTCTAACACATCTAAGATTATCCACATTTGTTTTTCAAGAGATTTAAGCTGTCTATCTCTTCGAAAATTCTCTAAAGCAAGATTTCTATTATAACCCATTTTTAACCAACAAATAACTCACAATCAATAGATCTAAGCAAATAACTAATAGATCTAAACAATCAATCAACAGATCTTAAACAAAACCTCAACAGATCTAAACAAACAATACCCCAACGGACAAAAGATTAAGAAACCTTTTTAAACCTGTCTCTGATACCAATTTGATGCGTAAATCACGCGACAAACGACAGCGGAAGACTATTTTTGGTATTTTCTGGATTTTATATGAAACAAACAATAAAACAAGACAATAAAATTAGAATGATAGATAAAAGAATCCACCACCAAGATTCGTAAAGGCCAAGCCACCGGAATCAAGGATAAAGGAAACACTCCGCCCTACCACTACAATCGATAAAGGTCTAGCCACCACGATTATAGATAAAGGAAACCGAAGATTTAAAAGACCACACCACAATATTTGATAAAGAACAAGTCACCACAAATATTGATAAAGGAAACCGAAGATTTAAAAGACCACACCACAATATTTGATAAAGAACAAGTCACCACAAATATTGATAAAGGGGTCACTCCTAACCACCAAGATCAAAAGATCTATAAAGGTAAAAGAAGATTTTTGTAAGAAATAGAGGCTGCTCTATTAATTTTCATTCAACATCAACTAACTGCCTTACAATGAGAAATTAAGCACTTATTTATAGCCACACACATGCTATTTCCTAGGAATAAAGAAATACAAATATTAAATAAATAAAAGGCTGTCATGTGCTAAGGACAACCACTAATTTATCCACCAATAGGAAAAGGACAGACAAAGCTTCTAGAAAGATTCCTTCTGCACAAGGACCCACAAACCGTTAGGAATAACGTTGTCACACGTGTCTTCCTTATCCCTGTCAACAGCTGCCATTCCTTCTTTATTGGGTCCACTGCCATGTCAACTGGAGACTGGAGACTGGATTCTGGAGACTGGAGACTGGAGTCTGGAAACTGGAGACTGAGACTGGAGACTGGAGACTGGAGACTGGAGTCTGGAGACTGGAGACTGGAGACTGGAGCCTGGAGTCTGGAAACTGGAGACTGGAGTCTGGAGACTGGAGACTGGAGACTGGAGACTGGAGTCTGGAGACTGGAGACTGGAGTCTGGAAACTGGAGACTGAGACTGGAGACTGGAGTGACTGGAGACTGGAGACTGGAGACTGGAAAACTGGATACTGGAGCCTGGAGTCTGGAGACTGGGGACTGGAGAATGCATCTGGAGGATCCAACTGGAGCACTATTGAAATGAAGTTACTGAAGAGTTGTTGTTGATCAAGGCTTGTTTTGTCACTAATGAACTTTAAGACCAACGACTTTTGTCTTGGTTGCAAAACTTCAATACTCGAATTAGTATCAAGATCAACATACACCAGTAGTATAATGCCAATAAAGGATATGCAGGGGTACATGGTTGCTTTCTGATATTTGATTAATAAATATACGAGCCAAGCCTTTTTGTGGAAATGACTCGGGGTCATTTCTGCATCACTATCGTTTTTCCAACAAACGGCACTTGTGAATATGATCTTAGTTCCTCGCCTTCATTTGCAGCAGAACTGAATTCATTCCATGTTGCGGGTTTTAAAATAGCCTACAATTAAGCATAAAATGAAGATTACAATTTAAATAATAAAGAATTAGATGGAGATAGTTGCAAGATTACATTATGGTAGACAAAAAAATTCCTTAGCCCCTATGGCACGTGCGATGTATTCGCTATTAATAGTTAGGCCGATAAAGTTTTTCTCGTTCACATGTCCTCTAAATTTGAATAGCTGCAAATAGACGCGCAAATTTATTTAAAAAGATCTGTTAGTCGACAAAGGAGAAGCAAGAACATATAGATACCTATGTGACAACTCGTAATTTATTAGCAACGAGTTAGTCTTAATCTCGATCATTATTATAATTTCGTCTAATTTAGAGATTATGACGTGGAAATTATTAGATAATTGAACATTTGATATAGTTCATTAGACGTATCCTGATGACGTAGACTATTAGCTATTTAGACGAATGCCGAGTCTAAAAATAACTTTAAATAAAGATTTAAATGTTATATATTGAACACAGTAAATAGACTGTCTAGATTATATTTTCTAAAGTTTAGTTTGACGAATTTTATTGACTTGTCTTAACTAAAATAGAGACGAAGGGAAAATACCTTTACTTTAAATTATAATTTTGGTCAAACGGTATTTAATCGTAAGCATTTTACCAAATTAAGGGTATAGGAGAATATCTATTTTAGCCACATGGGCCGAAATGTTGTTTTGTGACAGGGAGGGAAACAACAAACTCCTCCCCTCCTTTTTCTCTTCTTTGGCTGTGTCGACCCAACACACACACAAGAACACAAAACACACAAACACACTTTCAAACTCTCTCTTATTTTCTTCTATTAAATTGGTTTTGCAAAGGAAGGATTGAAAGACTTATAAAGCTATAATAATTGGAGTATTATCATTATCATCATCTTCATCTTTTTCATCAAATTCATCAAGAACTTCAAATTGGTAAGAAATCTCTTTTAAACTTAAACTTTGATTTTGAATAGATTCAGATTTAAGGGTTATTTCAGTTTGTTAATTTGGTTAATAGTCCTTGAATATGAAATGGGTTTTGGGTTTGTGTTGGATAAAAGGGATTTTTATTAGAATTAGGTTTTGGAAATCAAAAGAGTTGGATTGGTGAAATGGTTAGTGAAATGGTATGTTTTCCGGGTTCATTCAACAGGTTTATAGTTGTTGTAATGGAAAAATTGAAATGGAAACGATTTGGTTTGGCGCTTTCTCCTTCCCCCTCTATCCCTCCTCTGCTTTTCACCACCCTAGCCCCTCATTTGGAAACGATTTGGTTTGGCGAAAATGGTCAAAAACTGCACTTTTGCTCGTGCAGGTCTGCTTTCGCACCACGATCTCTCCAGGTCGCGCCGCGATATAGTGTAAATTGGCCTTCGCGCCGCGAATGGTTCACCTTGCGCCACGAGTTTTTGTTCTGTTTAACATTTTCAGTTTTCGATAACTCGAACGTTTGAACTTGGTGAATATCGAATGGTACTTTAGACTACCTTATAATGACAATGTCATTGATATTACCAACTAAAGTTAAATAAAATGAAAGGTTAAATCACATTCTTGGTTATGGCATTCTAGGGTCTATAGCTAAGTAGTTGTACGTAGGATACTTGTCGTCGTGAGATTTGATCCTCACCATTGGTAATATATCCTAGGTTTTGGATAGACGTGGAGAATTGACTGTGGATCTTCTCGAGCTACTTTGCACCTTTTAGCAATTAGATCGCTAAGGTGAGTTTATGGCGCCCTTTTCCTTTTACTTTGGGCCTGAAAAACATGTGTTATAGTATACACGATTTGTTAAATAAATGATTGTTTTGCGAGTATGCCATGTGATTTGGATAATTAGATCATTTGACTTAAATTTGCCATGTTGACGGCTGTCGAAAATGTGTATACGTGTCATTTATTAAATGTTGAATGAAATGACTTTGAATTGCCGTGTGATGGCTGATTAAATTGTTTCTTTGTGTTTGACAAACTAAAATGTTGCCCCTGTGTAGTTATCACTGTTATGAAACCCTAGTGGTTGTATTGTCAGACTTAGTTCTTGACTGTCTTGGTTATGGTCCGCACCCACTAGTAGAAGGAAATCCTGTGCGAGGCATGTTGGCTGATACTGTCGGATGTTGTTTCCCGGCTGTCATATGCTAGTCATAAACATTGTTGTGGTGCGCACCCCATTTTAGAGGGAAATCCTGTGCAAAGCAATGTAGCATAGTGACTGATACTGTCGGACTTGGCTCCCGGCTTGTCATATGCTTTAGTCGGACTTAGATCCCGGCTGTCTTGTTATGAAATATTATCAGGTTTTTGATCCTGATTGTCTTGTTGAAAATAACTACACGTCATTGTGTTCTCTCAATGACGATTAAAATTTGGTCAAAAATACTGTAAACTCACCAACTATTTCGATAGTTGATCCTCTCAAATTTCATGCTTTTCAGGGAACCAACAGTAAGTATTGGAAGCGTATATGGCATTTAAGAAGCCATCTTTTGAACTTTGGACGTACAATTAGCGTCAGACTTCTGAGGACTATCGTATTATTAGTCCTAATTGTACTAGACTGTCCAAATGTTATTATTGTATTAAGTGGGCCCATTTCCAATTGAGGATAGTTTGTATCCGTGTATTGGGGTCCATCTGAAC
>CM067171.1:71678585-71715426 GCA_034093135.1 Erigeron breviscapus | reverse complement strand
TCATTATGCACTCCTGCTCCAGTCTCTTTGAAGTGTCATCATCAGCAGTAGGAAATTCTGATGAACTCCCAGTGGTTTCAATCTCTCCTCCAGATACCACATGTTTCTTTCTTTTTACTGACTTCAGAGAAGTTGTGATATCTGGGAATGCTTCAAACTGGGGCTCACTGGCATCAGTACCAGCAGCCTCTTTTTCCTGTACAATGGCTTCAAAGGATCTGCACATTCTAGTGCGAGTACGTACCTTTGACCTTGTTTTGTGATAATAAAGTTGCACAATAGATTGCTGCAAATCCTTGCTATCATGATATGACCAAGCATTTAGATATTGATTTTCATTTTACAAGAGACAAGGTTCAAGAAGGTTTTCTGCAAAATGCATATATTCCTACTCATTTACAGACAAAGGCTAGGCTTTGGGATCTTCACAGCATTCCTTTTTGAGTGACAAGTTGGGTCTTCAAGAAGTTTCAACTTGAGGGGGTATATACAAGTTAGATAGGTGTTTGATTACTTATAGATAGTTCAGGGACTAGAATTGTAAATATAGGAGTTTGTTACGTATAACAGAACGTTTAAATTAGATAAGGCGGTTAATTATGTATAGATATAGAATAGATACAGATTTTTTTCTTGTATATAATCGTGTAATTGTATAAAAATTTATAACACAATAATACAGAAATTTCCCAAAATCCTTTTTCTCTCATAATTCTATATACGGGTTCCTACCTAATTAGTTTTTTATTAAAGGTGTGAATTACAAAAATCTTCTAAGGAATAGATAGGAGGATGTAGACAGTGATAATGAGGTACTGTATTATTTACCAAAGTTGCATAGTCACAGAATGGAAAGGGTTAGGGAGATCAAGTTCCAATTTTGACAGAGGCAGAGGTGGTGGCAAAAACGGGTCATCAATTCCAACTTCCTATGTCCTGGGATAGACCATTACCCCCACGGCCCCACGGCCACCTCTTGCTCTATCTCATTATCACCATATGCATAAATAACTAATATCAAATGTTTTGAGAGCAACTAGTAGAGTCATTATGCTTCAGATTGCATATCTGGGAAGGATAAGGCTGATGATGCAATCCTACTCAAAGGAATGAGGAGGAGATATCGTTGGTGTTAACAATGTATAAAGGAAGTAACGCTATAGAGATTCTTTCCTAAGACCTCGAATGGGGCCAAAGCGAGATGTGGCACAGTTAAGTAAAAAACAAACCAAATGCCACTAAAATTACTAGATAACATTTAAAAATACCCATAATGCATTCAACTAAAAAGTTCAACACAAATTATTCAAAACGTGAAAACTGAACTTAATTAATTAGAACCCTCGGCTATTTCATCAACATCAAATATATCATTCATCATACTTTTTATGCAAACAAACAAACTGTTTTAGAAAAAAGCTATGAGGTAAAATTACGTAGATATATAGTTATTTTACAAAACTAGAGTTTACTATAGGTTTTCTTGTACGATGTAAAGCCTCTTCCCCCATTTTCTTTTCCCCCTCGTACGTTATGTAAAACTTGCGCGTGTGAGGTTAGTCCACTTGGTAGAAACTCTCGTATCTTGTCTTTGAGTTAACCCACTTGGTAGAGACTTTTGTCTCTGTGGTAGATATCAAGGTTCAATCCTTAAGAATGGGTAGTTTAGTATGATGTAAAACTTCTTTTTTTGGAATATAAAAATTATATATAACAAAAATATTGGAACATTTTACAGCGAAAATAGAAAACAAATGGGCAACAAGCAGCGACGATATGTATTTTAGATATATGGTATACCAGATTTATGATACATCTCTTTTTTTGATTGGTTCTAAAAAAACTGCAATATACTTTAGATCTATGATTGGTTCTAAAAATATTGCAAGTCATTTATTGTTTCTGAGCCAAAATAGCAATAATGAAACGTCTCAAAGTGTATCAAGTATAATGTACACAAAGTATCGGAGATGTCGTTTCCTTACAACAATACTATTCTTTTAATGACGTGTGTACGTTGGCATTACGGGTTGAAAAACAACTCCCTCAAAAGAACAGATCTGTTTTCAAACAACCGATTCCCAACCAAAAACCCACAACCACACCACAACCGAGACCAGCAAAACGAGACCCAACACCACCCGCCAACTCGCAACCAGGAAGTTCAGGCCCTCTTCGATGTTTCAAATGTCAAGGATTCGGCCATTTGAAGCGTGACTGCCCTAACAAACAGCTAGTCGCTTTTGTGGACGACACAGAGCCACAATATGACACAGCCGGAGAGGACGAATCTGAAATTATTTACCCGGATAAAGGTGAACTCTTGGTATCTCGCAGGCTCCTACACACGACCCTCGCGGATGATGAAGATGACACAAAGTGGTTACGTCATAACATTTTTCGCACCAATTGCACATCAAAAGGGAAAGTTTGTAATGTGATTGTCGATGGTGGGTCTTGTGACAACATGGTGGCTACTACCATGGTTGAAAAACTCGGGTTACAACTGCACGATCATCCAGAACCATACCAGTTAACATGGTTACCAAATTTGATGCGTAAATCACGCGACAGACAACAGCGGAAGACTATTTTTGATATTTTCTGAATTTTAATGAAACAAACAACACAAAAATAAAAGATAGATAAAGAATCCAACACCAAGACTCGTAAAGGCCAAGCCACCAGAATCAAGGATAAAGGAAACACTCCACACCACTACAATCGATAAAGGTCTAGCCACCACGACTATAGATAAAGGAAACCGAAGATTTAAAAGACCTCACCACAATATTTGATAAAGAACAAGTCACACAAATATTGATAAAGGGGTCACTCCTAACCACCAAGATCAAAGATCTATAAAGGTAAAAGAAGATTTGTAAGGAATAGAGGCTGCTCTATTAATTTTCATTCAACATCAACTAACTACTTACAATGAGAAATTAAGCACCTATTTATAGCCACACACATGCTATTTCCTAGGAATAAAGAAATACAAATATTAAATAAAGAAAAGGCTGTCATGTGCTAAGGACAACCACTAATTTATCCACCAATAGGAAAAGGACAGACAAAGCTTCTAGAAAGATCCCTTCTGCACAAGGGCCCACAAACCGTTAGAAATAACGTTGTCACACGTGCCTTCCTTATCCCTGTCAACAGCTGCCATTCCTTCTTTATTGGGTCCACTGCCATGTCACCGAAATAAACTGAACTGAACAAAACTGGTGACTTTATTCTGGTATTTCTGGAATGGAGTCGTTCACTGGTAAGCTTCACTGAAGGGTCTTGACTGGAGCCTGGAAACTGGAGCCTGGAGACTGGAGACTGGAGACTGGAGACTGGAGCCTGGAGTCTGGAAATCTGGAGGATCTTCACTGGAGAATGCATCTGGAGGATCTTCACTAGAGGATGCACCTGAAGGATCTTCACTGGAGAATGCATCTGGAGGATCTTCACTGGAGAATGCATCTGGAGGATCTTCACTGGAGAATGCATCTGGAGGATCTTCACTGGAGAATGCATCTGAGGATCTTCACTGGAGAATGCATCTGGAGGATCTTTACTGGAGAATGCATCTGGAGGATCCAACTGGAGGATCCATCTGGAGCCTTGAAACTGGAGCATCTCACAGGAGTGCAACTGACGGATACTCGCTGAAGTGTCACTGGTCAGTAGCACTATTGAAATAAAGTTACTGAAGAGTTGTTGTTGATCAAGGCTTGTTTTGTCACTAATGAACTTTAAGACCAACGACTTTTGTCTTGGTTGCAAAACTTCAATACTCGAATTAGTATCAAGATCAACATACACCAGTAGTATAATGCCAATAAAGGATATCCAGGGGTACATGGTTGCTTGCTGATCTTTGATTAATAAATATACGAGCCAAGCCTTTTTATGGAAATGACTCGGGGTCATTTCTGCATCAATCTCTCCCTCTTTTTTGGGACTTGCCCTCAAGTCCTTAAAGTGAGGCCTCGAGTTTTCATTTCTGAACATCTTCAGGTCACAAACGACTTCTGGTAATCCCCACCCGGTAACAAAGCTTGAATTTTCAGATTTCTTGAATAAAAGAAATTCCAGCACATCAACTTCCAAGATTGCTGATAGAGAGTGAGAAATTTCGAGATCCATTACGGATTCATGAACCAACAGATATGAAACTCGATCAAACTTGGAAATATCAACAAAGACCAGATTATTCTCTTCAATACTTGTTGTAACGATGAGCACGTTTATCATGAGATTACACTTCTCTACCCACACATACGAATCACGTTTCTTCAAAGTAACAAGGAATAGAACTGGAAAGACCAAGTATCGTCCAGTACACATACCAACCAGATTGCTTTTCATTTCGACTCCTGGGCGACTAAGCAATTCATGATTCCCTAGAGTGACATAAATTTGTCTTGGGAGACCAGAACACACTTCTGAAAACACTACATACTGATTCCTTTTTTTCTTACAATTGACCCTATAATTAAGTCCATACTCAGTCTCGACTTGCTCTTCACTACCTCTTATAAGACCAGGTACATAACTCTTCATTTTCACCTTGTACTTAACCTTCCAATCAGCTCTAAGATCAAATAAGAAGTGCTGCTGACTGATTTTAAGATCAACCAACAAATCAGATTTAGCCTTAATCATTTCATCAGACCGTAAACGATTAAGAGGGACTTGCCTCTTTCGAACACACAATGAACTAGTGTTCAAGTGGCCATCATGACAATCATTATCAAACATCAAAATTCAAGCATTTATAGGAATAGCACAAAAACCCATACCATAATAATCGAATCTGGAATTAAACACAAGTGCTCGGTTAGTAGTTGTTACCCCTATGCCTTCCTTAAGCCATTGAGTTGTGACTGGTAGTGACTGAGTAGGTATGGAGTTCTTCCTCAGGCATATAGACATTGCTTGTTGAACTTCAACTGATGGATCTCCAGTTGGATCTTCAGTTGGATCTTCAGTTGGATCTTCATCAGTAAAAGCTTCACTGGAGTACACTTTTCGCTGGACTTCATCAGTGAGAGTTCCAGTCGAATGTACTACTTGCTGGGCTTCTTGGATCAGCGATGATTTATCACCAGCAGCTCTTATGGACTCTTTTTCGCTAGTAACATAACAAAAACAAGTCTGGCTAAAACTTCCTTGCTGGGATTCATCAACACTAACTTCACGAGAATGATTAGCATTCCGATTCAGCAAGAAATCATCAAGGTCAGCTTCAATTACTTCTTCACCATCGTCATCATAAACACATGGTTGGAAAAAATCATCTTCTTGCTGAACGTCATCCATATCAAGTGAATGATCAGTTCTCTTGAAGAGCAAAAAGTCATCAGCAACATCACACATTTCTTCTTCATCATAAATAGGCTCTTGTTCAACATCGACTTCAACTTTTATCTTTTTGAGAGAATTAGGGACTAATCTAATCTCCATGAGATTTAAGTTGCAATCAGTGAGTTTCTTACGAGAATTTTTCTTTTTTGTTTCTCTCACATGATTTTCTAACACATCTAAGATTATCCCCATTTGTTTTTCAAGAGATTTAAGCTGTCTATCTCTTCGAAAATTCTCTAAAGCAAGATTTCTATTATAACCCATTTCTATTATCTAAATGAAAAGATAATCAAAAATAGATCTAGACAAGAGAGATCAGATCTGAAATTGGAAACCACAATTTCATGAATAAACACATTCAGATCTAAACAAAGGACAACAAACTAACAAAACCCAAGGATTAAAAGATTAAGAAACCCTTTAAAAGAAACCTGATCCAACAATCAAACAACAAAAACCCACGGATAAAAAGATTAAGAAACCTTTTTGGAAACCTGGACAAAAAGTCATGAAAACTTTTTTTGAACTTGGCTCTGATACCAAATTTGATGCGTAAATCACGCGATAGACAACAGCGGAAGATTATTTTGATATTTTCTGAATTTTAATAAAACAAACAACACAAAAATAAAAGATAGATAAAGAATCCACCACCAAGATTCGTAAAGGACTAGCCACCGGAATCAAGGATAAAGGAAACACTCCAACCCACCACTATGTTTGATAAACTAGTCAACACAAACACAGTTAAAGGAATCGAAGATTTAAAAGACCTCACCACAATATTTGATAAAGAACAAGTCACCACAAATATTGATAAAGGGGTCACTCCTAACCACCAAGATCAAAGATCTATAAAGGTAAAAGAAGATTTGTAAGAAATAGAGGCTGCTCTATTAATTTCATTCAACATCAACAACTGCCTTACAATGAGAAATTAAGCACCTATTTATAGCCACACACATGCTATTTCCTAGGAATAAAGAAATACAAATATTAAATAAATAAAAGGCTGTCATGTGCTAAGGACAACCACTAATTTATCCACCAATAGGAAAAGGACAGACAAAGCTTCTAGAAAGATTCCTTCTGCACAAGGGCCCACAAACCGTTAGAAATAACATTGTCACACGTGCCTTCCTTATCCCTGTCAACAGCTGTCATTCCTTCTTTATTGGGTCCATTGCCATGTCACCGAAATAAACTGAACTGAACAAAACTGGTGACTTTATTCTGGTATTTCTGGAATGGAGTCGTTCACTGGTAAGCTTCACTGAAGGGTCTTGACTGGAGCCTGGAAACTGGAGCCTGGAGACTGGAGACTGGAGCCTGGAGACTGGAGTCTGGAGACTGGAGCCTGGAGGATCTTCACTGGAGACTGATCTGGAGGATCTTCACTGGAGAATGCATCTGGAGGATCTTCACTGGAGAATGCATCTGGAGGATCTTCACTGGAGAATGCATCTGGAGGATCTTCACTGGAGAATGCATCTGGAGGATCTTCACTGGAGAATGCATCTGGAGGATCTTCACTGGAGAATGCATCTGGAGGATCTTCACTGGAGAATGCATCTGGAGGATCCAACTGGAGGATCCATCTGGAGCCTTGAAACTGGAGCATCTCACAGGAGTGCAACTGACGGATACTCGCTGAAGTGTCACTGGTCAGTAGCACTATTGAAATGAAGTTACTGAAGAGTTGTTGTTGATCAAGGCTTGTTTTGTCACTAATGAACTTTAAGACCAACGACTTTTGTCTTGGTTGCAAAACTTCAATACTCGAATTAGTATCAAGATCAACATACACCAGTAGTATAATGCCAATAAAGGATATCCAGGGGTACATGGTTGCTTGCTGATCTTTGATTAATAAATATACGAGCCAAGCCTTTTTGTGGAAATGACTCGGGGTCATTTCTGCATCAATCTCTCCCTCTTTTTTGGGACTTGCCCTCAAGTCCTTAAAGTGAGGCCTCGAGTTTTCATTTCTGAACATCTTCAGGTCACAAAACGACTTCTGGTAATCCCCACCCGGTAACAAAGCTTGAATTTTCAGATTTCTTGAATAAAAGAAATTCCAGCACATCAACTTCCAAGATTGCTGATAGAGAGTGAGAAATTTCGAGATCCATTACGGATTCATGAACCAACAGATATGAAACTCGATCAAACTTGGAAATATCAACAAAGACCAGATTATTCTCTTCAATACTTGTTGTAACGATGAGCACGTTTATCATGAGATTACACTTCTCTACCCACACATACGAATCACGTTTCTTCAAAGTAACAAGGAATAGAACTGGAAAGACCAAGTATCGTCTAGTACACATACCAACCAGATTGCTTTTCATTTCGACTCCTGGGCGACTAAGCAATTCATGATTCCCTAGAGTGACATAAATTTGTCTTGCGAGACCAGAACACACTTTCGAAAACACTACATACTGATTCCTTTTTTTCTTACAATTGACCCTATAATTAAGTCCATACTCAGTCTCGACTTGCTCTTCACTACCTCTTATAAGACCAGGTACATAACTCTTCATTTTCACCTTGTACTTAACCTTCCAATCAGCTCTAAGATCAAATAAGAAGTGCTGCTGACTGATTTTAAGATCAACCAACAAATCAGATTTAGCCTTAATCATTTCATCAGACCGTAAACGATTAAGAGGGACTTGCCTCTTTCGAACACAAAATGAACTAGTGTTCAAGTGGCCATCATGACAATCATTATCAAACATCAAAATTCGAGCATTTATAGGAATAACACAAAAACCCATACCATAATAATTCGAATCTGGAATTAAACACAAGTGCTCGGTTAGTAGTTGTTACCCCTATGCCTTCCTTAAGCCATTGAGTTGTGACTGGTAGTGACTGAGTAGGTATGGAGTTCTTCCTCAGGCATATAGACATTGCTTGTTGAACTTCAACTGATGGATCTCCAGTTGGATCTTCAGTTGGATCTTCAGTTGGATCTTCATCAATAAAAGCTTCACTGGAGTACACTTTTCGCTGGACTTCATCAGTGAGAGTTCCAGTCGAATGTACTACTTGCTGGGCTTCTTGGATCAGCGATGATTTATCGCCAGCAGCTCTTATGGACTCTTTTTCGCTAGTAACATAACAAAAACATGTCTGGCTAACACTTCCTTGCTGGGATTCATCAACACTAACTTCACGAGAATGATTAGCATTCCGATTCAGCAAGAAATCATCAAGGTCAGCTTCAATTACTTCTTCACCATCGTCATCATAAACACATGGTTGGAAAAAATCATCTTCTTGCTGAACGTCATCCATATCAAGTGAATGATCAGTTCTCTTGAAGAGTAAAAAGTCATCAGCAACATCACTTATTTCTTCTTTATCATAAATAGGCTCTTGTTCAACATCGACTTCAACTTTTATCTTTTTGAGAGAATTAGGGACTAATCTAATCTCCATGAGATTTAAGTTGCAATCAGTGAGTTTCTTACGAGAATTTTCTTTTTTGTTTCTCTCACATGATTTTCTAACACATCTAAGATTATCCCCATTTGTTTTTCAAGAGATTTAAGCTGTCTATCTCTTCAAAAATTCTCTAAAGCAAGATTTCTATTATAACCCATTTCTATTATCTAAATGAAAAGATAATCAAAAATAGATCTAGACAAGAGAGATCAGATCTGAAATTGGAAACCACAATTTCATGAATAAACACATTCAGATCTAAACAAAGGACAACAAACTAACAAAACCCAAGGATTAAAAGATTAAGAAACCTTTTTGGAAACCTGGACAAAAGTCATGAAAACTTTTTTTGAACTTGGCTCTGATACCAAATTTGATGCGTAAATCACGCGACAGACGACAGCGGAAGACTATTTTTGATATTTTCTGAATTTTAATGAAACAAACAACACAAAAATAAAAGATAGATAAAGAATCCACCACCAAGACTCGTAAAGGCCAGGCCACCGGAATCAAGGATAAAGGAAACACTCCAACCCACCACTATGTTTGATAAAGATCTAGTCACCACAAACACAGTTAAAGGAATCGAAGATTTAAAAGACCTCACCACAATATTTGATAAAGAACAAGTCACCACAAATATTGATAAAGGGGTCACTCCTAACCACCAAGATCAAAGATCTATAAAGGTAAAAGAAGATTTGTAAGAAATAGATGCTGCTCTATTAATTTCATTCAACATCAACAACTGCCTTACAATGAGAAATTAAGCACCTATTTATAGCCACACACATGCTATTTCCTAGGAATAAATAAATACAAATATTAAATAAATAAAAGGCTGTCATGTGCTAAGGACAACCACTAATTTATCCACCAATAGGAAAAGGACAGACAAAGCTTCTAGAAAGATTCCTTCTGCACAAGGGCCCACAAACCGTTAGAAATAACGTTGTCACACGTGCCTTCCTTATCCCTGTCAACAGCTGTCATTCCTTCTTTATTGGGTCCACTGCCATGTCACCGAAATAAACTGAACTGAACAAAACTGGTGACTTTATTCTGGTATTTCTGGAATGGAGTCGTTTACTGGTAAGCTTCACTGAAGGGTCTTGACTGGAGCCTGGAGACTGGAGACTGGAGACTGGAGCCTGGAGACTGGAGACTGGAGCCTGAGTCTGGAAACTGGAGACTGGAGCCTGGAGACTGGAGGATCTTCACTGGAGCCTGGATCTGGAGGATCTTCACTGGAGGATGCACCTGGAGGATCTTCACTGGAGAATGCATCTGGAGGATCTTCACTGGAGAATGCATCTGGAGGATCTTCACTGGAGAATGCATCTGGAGGATCTTCACTGGAGAATGCATCTGGAGGATCCAACTGGAGGATCCATCTGGAGCCTTGAAACTGGAGCATCTCACAGGAGTGCAACTGACGGATACTCGCTGAAGTGTTACTGGTCAGTAGCACTATTGAAATGAAGTTACTGAAGAGTTGTTGTTGATCAAGGCTTGTTTTGTCACTAATGAACTTTAAGAACAACGACTTTTGTCTTGGTTGCAAGACTTCAATACTCGAATTAGTATCAAGATCAACATACACCAGTAGTATAATGCCAATAAAGGATATCCAGGGTACATGGTTGCTTGCTGATCTTTGATTAATAAATATACGAGCCAAGCCTTTTTGTGGAAATGACTCGGGGTCATTTCTGCATCAAAGGGAATTTGATGAAAGTTAAGCATAAATGTCTCGTCCAATTTTCCATCGGTAACAAATATGCGGATGAAGTTTGGTGTGAAGTAATCCCAATGGATGCTTGTCACTTGTTATTAGGACGATCGTGGCTTTACGATCGACGTGTTAAACATGACGGCTTCCGCAACACTTATTCTTTCAAAAAAGATGGTTTAAATATTACCTTGGCCCCTCTTCACCCACGTGATGACCCAGCCACCTCTACTACATTGACCAAGGCTGATTTTGTTGGTCTTGCTAAGCTCCCGCCCATCACACCAGTTTTTGGCTTAGTTGTGCTCGAAGAGAACGAACCCGCGGGAGATATACCATCAGAAGTCTTGCCACTGCTTCGTGAATTCTCTGACATTTTTCCCACCGATATCCCTGCCGGCCTCCCATTGGTACGTGAAATTCAGCATTGCATAGATTTTATTCCAGGTGCAAGTATCCCCAATAAACCCGCGTACCGAATGAACCCGAAGGAATTTGCTGAACTCTATCGCCAAGTGACAGAACTACTTGAAAAAGGTCTTATCCGGGAGAGCATGAGCCCTTGTGCCGTCCCCGCCTTGCTTGTGCCAAAACCAAACGGTACTTTCTGCATGTGCATCGATAGTAGAGCGGTAAATAAAATCACTATTAAGTACCGTTTTCCAATTCCACGCTTTGATGATCTTCTTGACTAGTTGCATGGGGCGCAAATTTTTTCTAAGATTGATCTACGTAGTGGATACCATCAGATTCGTATGCGACCGGGTGACGAGTGGAAGACGGCTTTTAAGACTCGTGATGGATTATACGAGTGGATGGTTATGCCTTTTGGTTTGTCAAACGCACCTAGCACGTTCATGCGTTTAATGAATCATATTTTTAAGGCATTGATTGGTCGTTTCATGGTAGTATACTTTGATGATATTTTGGTTTTTAGCAACAGTTTAGACGACCATCTTCGCCACCTTAGAAACGTTTTCAGTATTCTAAGAGCACAAAAGTTATATGCCAATGAAAGCAAGTGTCATTTTCTTCGACAGGAAGTGATTTTTTTGGGCTACCTAGTTTCGGGTACGGGTATTCGCATGGACACATCCAAGATTGATGCCATTACCACATGGCCGACTCCTACTTCATTACATGATGTGCGAAGTTTTCACGGACTCGCCTCTTTTTATCGCCGTTTCATACGGGATTTCAGTACCATCGTGGCTCCTATGACGGAATGTTTGAAAAGTAGCAAGTTTGTTTGGTCCCCTGCTTCTCAGGCCGCTTTCGACAAGTTAAAAAAAAGCGGTAACCGAAGCACCCGTTCTTGCTTCGCCTAACTTTAATCATGTTTTTCAGGTTGAATGTGACGCTTCCGGGCTTGGAATTGGCGGGGTTCTGAGCCAATTGAACCGCCCTGTCGCTTTTTTTAGCGAAAAGTTCAATGAAACACGACGTCGATATAGTACTTACGACAAGGAATTCTATGCCATTGTTCGTAGCCTGGATTATTGGAGACATTATTTGTTGCCTAATGAATTCATTTTGTACTCAGATCATCAGGCTCTAAAATTTATTCAGGGGCAGGCCAAGTTGAATCCACGTCACGCCAAATGGGTAGAAACTTTACAAGATTTTACGTTTGTCATTAGGCATAAAGCGGGGACATCCAACACGGTGGCCGATGCCTTAAGTCGTCGTCATAATCTCATGGTTACTACTACTGCCCATGTGGCGGGTTTTGATCCTCTGAAGAACTTATATGTCGACGATCCAGATTTTCAGGAGATATGGGAAAAGTGTGTTTCAGGTCCGTTTCGTGATTATGTTCGACGGGATGGTTTCCTCTTTAAAGGGCAGCGT
Organism: Erigeron breviscapus; assembly: GCA_034093135.1. Taxonomy (NCBI): domain Eukaryota; kingdom Viridiplantae; phylum Streptophyta; class Magnoliopsida; order Asterales; family Asteraceae; genus Erigeron; species Erigeron breviscapus. The sequence continues at coordinate 71,703,020 of CM067171.1, read as the reverse complement.
TTATGTGTCCCAATTTCGTCCTTTCGTGAAGCCATTATTCTCGAATGTCATAAAGGAGCTCTGGCGGGACATTTTGGACGTGAGAAAACGATTTCACTTGTGGGAGAAAGATTTTTTTGGCCTAAAATTGTGCGCGATGTCGTGAAAATCCTTAATCGGTGTCGTGTGTGCCATGTCGCAAAGACAAATCACACTTATCAGGGCCTTTACACTCCTCTTCCTACGCCGAAGACTCCTTGGGAGGATGTAAGTATCGACTTTGTTCTCGGTTTACCACTTACTCAACGAAAGAAAGATTCAATCATGGTTGTTGTCGACCGTTTTGCCAAGATGGCACACTTCATTCCGTGTTCTAAAACTTATGATGCTTCACAAGTCGCTCGATTATACTTTTCAGAAATAGTTCGGTTACATGGGGTTCCGAAAACAATCACATCGGACCGGGATGTGAAGTTCGTTAGTCATTTCTGGAGGACACTTTAGAAGCGTTTAGGGGCGAAACTTCAGTTTAGCACCTCACATCACCCTCAAACGGATGGCCAAACTGAAGTCACAAACCGGAGTTTGGGTAATTCTGTTACGTTGTTTGGTGGGTAGCAATATAAAGCAATGGGACCTTGCTTTTCCACAAGCAGAATTTGCTTACAATCGCTCAACTCATAGTTCCACCGGTCGCAGTCCTTTCTTAGTTGTCTATGGCCGAAACCCATTCACTCCTCTGGACCTTGCTCCCTTACCTGGTCTCGATTCATTCAGTGCCGAGGGCGATGAACAAGCTGCTCAGATTAAATTACTACATGAGCAGGTTCGCGATCAAATTACAAAACACAATTTGCAATATCAAGCCCGCGCAAACATGCATCGCAAACGTGTTGTGTTTCAGGAGGGTGACCTTGTGTGGATCTTTTTGCGACGTGAACGTTTCCCACAGGGCCGTTTTGGGAAGCTACATCCACGGGCTGATGGCCCATTTCGTGTGCTCAAGCGGATTAATGATAATGCGTATCAGATTGACTTGCCGGGACATTATGGGGTGTCTGATACTTTTAATGTCGCAGATATAGCGCCTTACACTGCAGAAGATGAGTTCGAAGGTGACTCGGGGACGAGTCGTTTTTTAGAGGGGGAGGATGATACGGATCCAGGCCCACCAGAAGAAGACCCGCTGGGCTTACAACTAATGGGCGTCCAAAGTGGCTAGGACCGGCCCATAGCTACGATCCATTCCAACCAAATAAAGAGAGCTTAATTCCTTCCGTGTCTTTTATTTTGTTCAGTATCTTTTATATTTTTGTGGAGATTGTGATTTGTGTTTTTTCCATATATGTCGTTGGTTGTTTTCCTATTTAAAAGGACATTGTAATCTCTTTGGTTGGATATTGAATAAGATCAAAAGTTTATTGATAATAGAACTCTCCCTTATTATCCGGTTGGCCGGAAATTAACATCCGTCGAAGACGACTTGGTTGGCCAAGCGTCATCGCCGCTAGGGTTTGCCTAGGTACTTGGCTTCCACTTATACGAATCCGTATCACTCGGTTTCTTGGATTCTTCAACCACTTTCTCCATTTGGAGTTCTTGACACACAAATGCTTCTTTAGCAGACTTTTTGAAGAAATTATAACAATAACAAAGATATAGCCAAAAGATTGACTCGATTTGATTGATAACAAAGAAGTTTTAACACAAAATAACAGATAAATAAAGATACAATAATCCACACAACTTGTGAAGGATTAAGGGACAAACACATGAATTACATCACAAGAATCAAACGAAGAACAAACATGGTGATGAAGTGATAACGGTAATAATCGCCCAAAGAGGGTAAATGTGTTGTAACCCTAACTGTAGCAGCAGCTTCAGTATATATAGCCTAGCTAACTTCCTTCTTCATCCCTCAACTTCTTCCTTGTCCAGCTTTAGTCCTTGTAGTCCTTCTTCCTTGTATTGGCAAGATAAGTCCTAAATATAAACAAAACACAAAGTAAATTAGAACAATTAAGCTGTTTATTTCAACACTTTTGTTTTTCCAACTTGTGCTGCAAGTTCTTCTAATGCCTTGGCCAGTCTAGTCTTATTAGCTCTACACATCTAAATAAAAAGCAACAATTGCATATATTAAGCATCATAAATTAAATACATGAGTTAATGTGATGAAATAACTTGAACAATTATTAAAATCACAACTTTTTACTTACAAAAGCAAAGATGTGCCAAAAATGGTGCTTCAATGTTTCCTTACTTTTTACTTACAAAGAGTGGCGAAGCCAGGATTTTGACTTGAGGAGAGCCAAAAAAAAATTTGCCTTACCAAAATACTTCAAAACGCAACATAAGAAAAGTGGCCCTAGAACTACAACGAAACTGTTGATACATAACAGCAAAAAAGGTATAGAACAAGCATGAAAATTGTATATAAATTGCGACAAAAAAAAAATTAACATAAAAAAGCAACTTTTCAATTTGATTTGTTAGTAAAAAATAGTAGAAAAACATGAGTAAAATAACTAATCTTGTTAAAAGAAAAGATTAGATTTTATTAAACTTCTAACACTAGATTATAAACTAGAATTGTCTTTTGTGGTTGTCTTAAAAAAAATTAAAAAACTATCATTGTTTAACATACTATAGGACTGAAAGTTAGTTAATAACATATTAATGGACGTTGTAATTGGTTTTTACCTTTAATGATCTTAAAACCAAGAATTATAAATGGATTTCCTTATTAGAGTTTTTAAGCTTCATATTTCGGGCGTGCCGAGTGATTTAAATGAATCAAATTTCACAAGCAAATACATATACATCTTACGAGAGAGAAAGTACCTGCGCGTTGCGACGGTGAGATGGTGGAGGTGATAGGTCATAGAGTGTGATAGGTCATAAGAGGTGATATGTCATAGAGTGTGATAGCCAAATGCATTAGATGTACGGGCTACGCCCTCGGATTTAAAAATTTGTCAAAAGTATATCGAATGACCTCTCTAATGAAAGAGCATGAAATTTTAAGAACACCTATATAATTTTTATAATTTATCGATGTACGGTTTTTGAGATAAAAGATTTTGAATGAATTAGAGGAATAAAATGATTTATGGAGGAGAGAGAAAAATGAGTGGTTGAGATTTGAGGAGAGAGAAAAATGAGTGGTTGAGATTTCTTCTAAGGATATTATGAATAAGTGACAGGGTATTTTGGGGTTTTCAATTATAAAATGGAAATAAGGATGTATTAAGATGATGGTAAATTAGATATATCAAGTTCTTAATTTTAAGAGGGGGTGCAATTTGTTTTATAAGGGAGTACAGAAGTATAGATTTGTAAGTTACAAAAGCAAAGATGTGCCAAAAACCCCTAGTCATAGAATGCTGAAATGTTTACAAAAGTTAATAATATAGTATTAAATAAAAGTTGTACCAATTTTCTTTCAGGCATTTCATCAAACAGGTGATACACAAATTTTGAAATAAAAAAATTTCATAAAAAGAACACACAAAGATTGTAAACATGCACGAAGATTATAGAGATAGAACATCGTAAGCAAATACAATTAGAGTCTTTGGTTTACTGATGGAAGTTGTGGTGGTCGACGGCCCCGCGAGAGGGATCAGTACGTTTTGGAGAATTTTGGAGGAGCTATTAAGCCCAAGGAAAGTATTTATTGATATATTAGCCCCTCAGGTTTTTATAAACTGAACAAATGACCCCAAATCTTTCTTGAGCTTTTCGCTAGAAGTTGCAAATAAGTTTGGTTTTTATACAACAAGTTTTATCAGGGAAAAAGATGAAGGGAAACTAAGGATGGAAACGGTTAAGGATCGTCATGTGTCATGTATGTATATCCTTAACGCGTAGATGAGAGAGACGGAGGAAGATCGATGATATACAACAAGGTAGCCATAGGGAGAACCTGTGGCTGGATTGAATCCTATGCCCTCAAGTTCTTCAAGTCCGGATTCATGGATAAGCCTTCAGCTAAGAGAAGGAGAAATGCTATAAGTCAAAGTAAACTTCGTTATTAAGCATCATATAGAAAGAAAGGTAATGCGAATATGAACCCAAACTCAAACTGATAGCATCTACAACACAACTCATAAATGCTTCCAGCATATAGAACTTTTACAGAAACGTTTCTATCGTTTAGTCTGTAAATGCGGCATGCACATCCATCTCTAGTATAAGAGTACCTAAAAATTATATTGAGGGAAGAAAGATAAATATAGAGCTAAGCAGGTCAAAGTCAAACTGTCAAAGATGTGTGACAACTTTGGCCCATATACTTATGTATGGATCAATATTGAGGTTATGTTTTTTCTCTAAAAAGTGGTAAAAGTTCAAAAATAAAAGAAAATCCCAAAGTGTAACTTGTATGAAAAACAAAATCTACAGCAATGCATGTCCTCCCTCGAGTAATTTGATTTTTATCAATATATCGCCAAGACCCCAAACTACATGGGACTTCGTCGTATAACGAAGGTCCACCGTAGTGGTGGTTGTTGACAGCCCTACGGCAGTGGTAGCGATTATATATAATTAAGGTTTCATATTAAAATTGCATCAGCCCTCTTGAATAAATAAAAATGTAACTCCCAATACCGTCTTCTACGTGTTTTAGATCACAATACATCGACGATGTATAGGGAGGTTGAGATGTAAACAGCCTTACTTTTATTTGGCTTATTTTACAATCATTTGGGCTGCCAAATATATTTGTTTGAGTTATTTTTAATTTATTTTTCTCTTAGTTAGAATTTGAGGCTTTTTTGTGTTTATTGTAATTTTTGTTTTGTTTTTAAAAATCATTTTTCTCAAACTTTTAAACGATTTCGTATGAAAATTTTTTACTTATAAATAACATAACGGAATTAGATTAATACTTCTTCTAACAATGTTAAAATGAAAGGATAAGATTAATAAAAAGAATTAGTGATTACACTAGTCATGTAGTAATCACGTTAGAAGTATATATTATTTCTTTTACTTACAACATGTGGTATTTTATCACCATACTAACATTAATTTCCCAACTACCCAAGTAAATGAATCCACATCTACCAACCACCCGCATTTAATTTAAATAAATATAATGAATGTAGTTTTTTAAATAAAAGCACACATAAACACATACACACACATACTATCCTAAACGGGTCTAATAAGTTTAGATAGGATTGTTTCATATTTAAATTTTTTGAAAGTTGAGTTCTATTTTCTTAGAGGTTTGACTACTTTAATTTTGTTTTCTAATACTTTGTAATTTGGGGATCTTTATGTCTCATAATCACCTTATCGAAGCTAATCCTTATGTGATTAACTTTAGTTTAGGTTTAAAGAGTGAAATATATCTATTTTGTTGGTTTTGCTAGTTTCTCATATATTACATTTACTTTTCAATCCAATATTAATTTCAATGTTTTTTCTTTAAATTTAACTAGTAAATATCTAACAAATTTCAATCTTTTCAAATGATACATCTAAAGTATTTTATGGTTAAATATTTGTTTGAAAGTTATATTCGATTAAAAGTGAAAATTGGGATTTTCAATAGAATACCTAGTTTTATGAGTGTTTGTTCCGATTGATTTCGATTTTGGATATTTATGCTATCAATTCGAATTAGATTTCTATTTACTTAATGCTATACTATGTATATATATATATGTATATTATTAATTAATAATTACTATTTATTATTTTATATATAATTTTAATGGATTGATTATTGTTGTATCACTTAACTTTTTTATAAATGTGCAGATATATAGTTATTCTGCAAAACTAGATTCACTACTAGATTTTCTTATACGATCGAAAGCTTCTTCTACCCATTGTTCGAAGTGGATAGTAATTACATCTAACAAAACCATCTTAAAGTTGCCTTGAATTTTAAAATTAAGGCTTACCTCAAACATATTAAAGCTCACCTCTTTGCCGATTGGAAAGAAAAAAAGAATTATGCAAATTGTCACATTTGAATACTGAAATTGCGTTTACTGATAAACTTGTTTTTTTCAGAGATAAAAATTCATAATGTAAAAGAAGATGAATATGGTAGATTGGTAGTGGTATTTTTTATTGTGATATTTCCCCTTTAAGATTACGAGGTTCGGGTTTGTTTTTAGATGATTTAAAACCTAACAAAAGTAAGTCTTTTTTTTAAATCATTTAACGAATTCTGTTAATTTTTTTTAATTAAATATCTTTTATTTATATCGTTTTATATGAGTTTGTATTTGACCGAGTTTCAATTAGGTATATTAATGATTTCGCATTTCTTTCCAGCATTCTTAGTAATTGTAAAATGTCTAACATTTAAATGTTTTTCTTGTGGTAGTTAGAACTTCATAATACCAACAAAGTGTTAGTTTAGCCAGGTTTCCTACGTTAAGTACGTTGAGTAATAGTGTCTCGCAAGAGCAAATACAACGTATGGTATCGTTCCGACAGAGTTTCTCTGATAACAAAGGTGATTCTTTCGTGTCGTACAAGGAGTTTGCGCGACTTGATGCGTGCATAAAGGAAACGGAATTTGAAAAAGCCCGAATTTGGGGAGACGTCAATAGTTTGGTTAGGGCGCTTAGTTATCAAATTTTTAATGATCAAGAGCTCCAGAACGTTATGAAGATAATAAACATTGTATCATTTATCTACAATCGCGTACTAAACATGGGAGAGTGCCCTTCTTTGAGGATGAATGGGGGTCTGTCACAAGGGCATTATCGCTGCAACTTCAAAGAAGAAAGGGTACAAAATAAGGATGTCAAAAATTATACGAATGGGGGTATCAATTGTCTTCAGGCGGCGAAACGTACATATTGTAAGTAGTTAAAATTTAATTTAACAATAAATTTAATGATCGGATCTTAACAATAAATCATTTTGCAGTTTTGTATTAAACTGATCATATTAGAATCTCACGAGAATTTATTGTCGAAATAGATTTATCCACGGAATCATATGACAAAATGATCAGTTTAATAAATATCATTCGTCAACAAATTCTCGTAAGATTCTAATATGATCGGTCTAATACAAAACTACAAAATATTTTGTTATTATTTGTGACAACTCGTAATTAATTAACATCGGGTTAGTCTTAATCTCAATTAGACAGTCATTTGACGTGGAAATTATTAGACTTTTGGACTTTTGGACTTAGTCAAATTAGACGTATCTTGATGACGTAGACTATTAGCTATTTAGACGAATGCCGAGTCTTAAAAATAACTTTAAATGAATATTTAAAGGTTATGTCTTGTACAAAATAATTAGACAGTCTAGACTTAATGTTTCAAAGTTGACTTTGACGAAATATTATTGACTCGTCTTAATTCAAATAACACGAAGGAAAATACATTTACTTTAAATTTTGACCTTTAGGTCAAACGGTATTTAATCGTAAGCATTTTACCAAATTAAGGGATATAAAATATCAAAAGAAGCCACATGGGCTGATTTAAGATTTGTGAGGAGGGAAATTGACCAACAAAACTCCCCCCCCTGCTTCTTTGAGTCGACACACACACATACAAACACACACACCACACAAAAACTCTTACTCTCAAACTCACTCGATAAACCGAAAACGCAAGATTATTTTTTATTTTTTTTTTTTATACCCCACTGCGCCGCAGTGGGTGGAGAACTCCCACTGCGCCGCAGTGGGAAACCTCGAACTCGGGTCTGGAAAAGCCCCACTGCGCCGCAGTGGGTTTTACACTCTCCCACTGCGCCGCAGTGGGAGGAAAGAAATTGTGGCCGTGGGATTTCACTGCGCCGCAGTGGGCAAAACCATCCCCACTGCGCCGCAGTGAGCATCAGATCAGCAACCCTAAAAATCATTTCAACACTTGCTCAAGCTTGTAACCTTCGAAATTCAAAACAAACATCTTAATACACAATTCAGAAATTGATATCAACTTCATGGACACATTTTAAACATAAATTACAACATCAACTTGTTTCGAATCCCCTGAACCCCATCATATGGGTCATTTATCCATTTTGACACAATTTCGACCAAAATGCAACTTCACAAACTTTCCAAAAGCTTTACTCCTGGACTTTTACACAATTTTAACAACAGTATGACCATCAAATCAAAATGTACCAAGAGCCATGAGGAGAGGGATTTCTAAGCCTCTAAACCAAAAGTTGTCATTCATCCAAGAATGACCTAATACCTTCAAGTCTTCCAAAAACACTTCAAGCTCTACACCAAGACTTTCAATTCAACAACACTAGTTCCGTCTTCCGGAACCTATAAAAAGATGAACAACTAAAAGAATAAGCTTTACGCTTAGTGAGTACGTTTATATACAAATATGCACATGTTGAAACAACTCATAAGGATAGGATAACCTACATTACCACAATAACACATCATTCAAAATATACCTTCACATCAACACAATACGTGACACCCTGAAATCAATCAACCATATAAAATCACACTAGCCAACAATCAATTCACATAGCCATATCCCATATGGTCTTATCTCAACTTATCCATATACCTATCATAATTCCATGGGTCTTACTTCTTGCAACTCTTCACAATTACACAACAGATGTACACTTCTATACATTCAAATACCCAAATAAACATCTCATGCACATACAAATCACATTGCCATACCCCGTATGGTCTTTATCCCATCATTTAAATACGTCATATAGATTATACCATCATTATGTAATTGACCAACATGAGAATAGTCATATATAAGAGTACTCACCTCAATGATGAACTACCGAATTGAAGATGGCCACAAGAACACCTATTATCACTTTCAACCTAGCAATAATCACAACATGCATATAAGGCCATCTAATAACCCATCACCTACAAGACTATCTATCCATAACCACTAATTTCACTATCATTCTTTTTACCCATTTAAATTCCCATTATATTATTTAGTTGGTTCATTTAAAATCTCATTTCACATAATTTCCAATTATATCAAATTCTAAGAACCAAATCTTGACTTTAATCAACATAACACATTTTATATAACAACCCCCAATTTCATTAATCTCAAGAACCCTAGCTTAAATTAAAATCAATATGACCCATTTCCCTAAAAACCCCAAATTTCTATGAACCCTCAATTTCTCAAAGCACATAGTAATCAAAGCTCATACCTTAAAGAATAACGAAAAGGAAAGTTAACTAGTCTTCTTCCTCCTTCCTCCTCTTGATTTTCGGCCACAAACACCAACAACACCAAAATCTCCCAAGTTTACTTTCTAGTAAATTGAATGTTATTATTATTGTTGTTTTCTTTTGAAGAATTCTTGAATGATAGAATATTATTATTCTTGTTGATGATTAAGAGATTTTGATTTGTTAGAGGAGTTGAAGTTGATTGGAAGAAATGAGAAGAAGAAGGTTCAAGAAGGAGTGTATGAAAGAAATGGAAATATGACTCATAAACCTGGAAGGATGGCTGGCACTCTATAGTGATGCCACGCCCCTTATTCAATTTTGTGGGTATTTTACCCGCTATCCGTTAAAGTTCCAACTAAATTAACCCCATAACTCAAAATTAAATACTAGGAAATTATTTTAAAGGTAAAACTATAATAAAATTATTAAATTTATATTTTAAAATATTTGGGGTGTTACATACTCTCAAACTCTCTCAAATCTTTATACTTTATCATCAGAAATCTGATTTTTGGCAAAGGAAGGACTGAAGGAATTTTAAAGCTTTATCAATTAGGGTTTTATTATCATCATCATCACCATTTTCTTCCTATTTCTCAAGAACTCAAAATTTGGTAAGTAACTTATTTCTCCAAACTTTTGATTTGATTTAAATTCATTTAAGGGTTTATTTCAGTTTGTAATTTGAATTAGAAGCCTTTGAATGTTATATGAAATTAGGGTTTTGGTTGATTAAATGAAGTTTTGATTTAGAAATTTGGTCTTGAAATCAAAATGATTAAAATGGCGAAATGATTGGCGAAATGGTATGTTTCCAGGTCTTTTGAACATGATAACACTTGTTAGAAATGAAAGGAATCGATTTGGAGTCGATATGGTTTGCTAAAAATGGTCATAAACCAGGTTTTTCACCCGGTCAGGTAGAACTCGCGCCGCGAGGTACCCTGCTCGCGCCGCGAGGTGTGTTGAATTTCGAACAGAACCTGCACTTGAACTGACTCGCGCAGCAAGACCTCCAGGTCGCGCCGCGAGGAGCTGCCCAGGTCACGCCGCGAGCCACCCAGGTCAGGCCGCGATTTCTGAACAGTTTGACGTTTTTGGTTTCTGACATCTTGGACACTTGAACTTCGTTTATAGGAATTGGTACTTTGGGCAACCTTTTAAATGACAATGTCATTGACATTAGAAACTTGAGTCAAATAAAATGAACACTTAATCACGTTCTTGGTCGTGGCATTCTAGGGTTGATAGCTAAGTAGTTGTACGTAGGATACTTGTCGTCGTGAGAATTTATCTTCACCATTCGTGCTCATATCCTAGGTTTTGGATAGACGTGGAGACTAGACTTTGCTCATTCTCAAGTTTGCTCGCCCTTTTAGCTCTTGATCGCTAAGGTGAGTTTATGGCGCCTTTTTTCCTTTTACTTTGGGCCTGAAAAGCATGTACTGTATACACGAATACTTTATAAATGATTTGTCTTTGTCTATGCCATGTGATTTGGCTACTTAAATCATTTGTCTTATGTCTTGCCATGTTGACGGTTGTCTGAAAATGTGTATACATGTGTTATGAAATTTTGATCTATATGTCTTGACTTGCCATGTTGTCGGCAGACTAAACTGTTCTTTGTGTTTGACGAACTAAAATGATCCCCCTTATGTAGTTTTACCATTATGAGATTTAATGGTAGTCTTGTCAGCTTTCGTACCTGACAGTCTTGGTTCTGGTCCGTACCCCACTGTAGACGGGAAATCCTGTACGAGGCATATTGGTCTTATTGTCGGACTTCGGTTTGTACAGTCATTGGTCTATTTGTCGGACTTCGGTCTGGACAGTCTTGTCTTATTCAACTACATATCATTGTGTGCTTACAATGACGACTGGTCTTTTAGTCAAACACACTGTAAACTCACCAACTATTTCGATAGTTGATCCTCTCAAATTTCATGCTTTTCAGGTAACCAACAGTAAGTCTTGGATCATTTATGGCATTATAGGGCCATTCTTTTGACATTGGACGTACAATTAGCATCAGACATTTGAGGACTCTCATGTTATTAGCTTTAATTGTATTAGGCTGTCCAATTTATTGAACTCGTATTTAGTGGGCCCAGTTCCAAATGAGGATGACTTGTATCCGTATTTTGGGGTCCACATCTGAACGATTATACTTGTAATAAACTCGTATTTGGATCAATGGATGTAATCTCTATTTACCTTGTGATTAGTACGCAATTATTTGTTAACCATGTATTTCCGCTATAACAGAGTGTGACATTATTATCCAATCATTAAATTTTTCGTTAAATGCAAATTTTAACAACTTACCATGTCTGCCGCCGCTTGAAGAGAGTCGATCTCCTCATTCGTATATTTTTGACATCCTTATTTATATCCTCGTCAAGTCTCTTTGATGTTGTAGCGATTATCCCTTTGTGACACGCCCTCTTTAATCCTCAAAGAACGACACTCTCCCATGTATATGTAGCGATTGTAGATAAACCTAACAATGATTAGTCTCCTCGTAACATGATGTAGCTTTTGATCATTAAAAAGTTCATAACTGAGAGCCCTAAACAAACCGTTGCCGTCTCCATAAATTTAGACTTTCTTAAATTCCATTTCTTTTATTCTCAAATCAAGCCACACAAACTACATGCATGACACGGGAGAATCATCTTCGTTATCAAAGAAACTCTGGTCGAACGATACCGATACCACATGGCCTATAAGTCGCGCAAACTCCTTGTATGACACTGAAGAATCATCTTCGTTATCAGTTTTCTGGCGAAACGATACCACATAGCGTATTTGCTCTTGCGAGAGACTATCACTCAACGTAGGAAACCTGCCTAAACTAACACTACGTTGGTCTAATGAAGTTCTCACTACTGCAACAAAATAAATTTAAATGTTACACATTTCTCGATAATGAAGAAAGCTCAAAAAAATATATTAAATCATTAATTTACCTGCTAGAGTCTCGTCCAAATACAAACTCATAAAACGCTACAAATAAATAAATGTTTAACTTAAAAGTAAAAAACTAACAGAACCATCAAATGATTTGAAAAAGAAAAAAAAAACAACTTACTTTCGTTAGGTTTAAAATTACCTCGTAATCTTAAGGGTAACGCCGGAAGATACCAATACCAATACCGTATTCATCTTATTCTACATTACGATTTGTTACCTGAAACTGAAAACAAAAACTACTTTATCGATAAACGCAATTGCAGTATTCAAATTTAAGGGTAATGGATGGGAACCCTGTGGTCCATGTATCGTCTTGGTACCCAGAGCGTATACCGCATAGAACTCATCCCCGGTAAGTCACCATTGTCACACATAAATCACAAGATATAGTTTCTCCACTTGTATTTAGCAAATTTCGAGCCTATGACCTTTAGTCTTCATTTATGAGCTCATGTGATCACATGACAGTGGTATTTGGGTTTCACCCCATTGGTTAGTATTCAAATGTAACAATTTGCATAATAAATGTATTTCATTCCAACCGGCATAGAGGTAAAGCTTTAATATGTTTAAGGTAAGTTTTATATTTAAGAGTTAAATGCAAGAATGATCTATGTGGTTTTTCAATTTTTGCATCAGCAGTTCCTCTTCAAGATTTTTAGCATTCTTGATCTCTCGAGTTATGGTCTGGTTGCACTCGTAGTCCAATTTAACGGACACGTCTATTAGCCTCAGTTAAATGGAACATGTGCCCTTCACGTGATGGGTAAAATCGACCTTTACACAATGTAACACCCCGAGCTAGGCTCGAAATACTACCGAAAAGATATAGTGTATGCATTGAATTATCGTAGAATAAGACTAGATGAATAAAAAGGGATTCGGTGAATCCAAACATCAATTAAAGTACAAAATGCACAAGGAGCAAGTAACCATCAAACGTTTACAAAAGATTATCAAAAGATGGCTATCGATCCTAAGCATGATGCAAAACAATGGGCAAATGAATCTGAGATCCACGTAAGTCCAAGCCCGAGTCCAAACATAAGCAACAATCAAACTTCACGTCCAAGATTCGCCTGATTACCTGAAAAGTGTACTAAACAAGGTCAACACTAGGTTGGTGAGTTCGTAGTAATGATTCACGAGGAACCAACGTCAATAATCACAATATATATAAACAAGGTGAGGGAAAGCAATACTTACCACAAGCCCTTAATTATCACACGTCAAACATTTGAGGTTACCATATCGCTCAACCTTGCCATATAAGTAAACAAACGACATACAGCACAAGATAGTTCGTGAATAAGTCACAGTCAAGTGCCAAAGATGCCGATGCCAAGAAATGTATCGTATGCGTGTCAATGCCATGCAATGTATCGAAAGTGTATAAATATCAACAAGTACATCATATGCGCGTCAAAATCATGCAATGTATCACAAATCATCAAGCATCTCAATAGTTGGTCCACATCGTGGCGTCAATAGTTTCAAGTCATCAGGTATGGCCAATACTTGGCATCGAGTACTTGGAAGTACTCGGTCCACACAATTGTAGCGTCAATAGTTTCAAGTCATCCATCTACCGTCAAGTATCACAAAGTTTGAAATGCATAACAAACGTCAAGTGTATCAATACGTAATTATCCATCTCAATCACATGTCCAATATCCAACAATTCAACCAAACCACAATGCACATACATTTCATACGACTTTACATTTAAGGAATCATAGATGCTTATATATAGGGTCACCCGCAACCTTCCCACCACATCTATAACTCTTTAAAGGCATCATCGTCTTCCATGTATGTACAACTATCCTAATCACATCATATAATCGAAATCGAATGCATAATCAATCAAACAATAAGTTAAACCGTCAATCAAATCAATCAATCAATCAATCAAGTACATGTCTACTTTTCAGCCTGAATCTCAATCGAGTAGGGGACTACGGAACTCACCTCAATCGGCAACAAGAAGTTATAATCAAGTTAATGTTGTTCAATGTTCGCCACACGTCCAAAACCTATCATTATACATAATCATTCCACGTTACAAGACTTTCAATTAAGTCTTAGATGTGCATTTACTTTAGACGACTCCCGAAGCTTTGATATGACACTAGAGAGGTCGAGGGAATATTTTGCGAAAGCTCGTCTCAACCCCAGAAGTACGAACCAAAAGCTAGACGACAAAACAGAAAGGTGAAGGATGGGGAGGGTCGTAAGCTACGGTGGTCACAACCGTAACTTACAGTGGTCACATTCCCATGGGCGTAATGGACGGCTAAATGTAGCGTACCAAACGGTGGTCAAGCTTGGCAGAGCGTATGAGACGCTAGGAGAGAACGTAAGAGACGGTGGGTCAAGGTGGATGGGCGTCTCTTACGGTGATGCCACCGTAAATTACGGTGGCTTAGTTTTGTGGGATTTAGCGTTTTGCTCCATGAATGCGGCGTAAGTCAGTCAAGTTTCAGCGTATGGCAAATCTAAGGCACTGACTCTTACGCCAAGAGGGGCGTAAGAGACGCCATGTTTTGCACCAAAAATTCCTGCACATCCTTTTTAAGCTACAAACGACCCAAAACACTTACAAACCCTACATTTGAACACCAAGTCAACTAGGAAAAGTTCCAAACTCATTTTTGAAGCATAATTAGACATACTTGGACTTAAACAAACGTAACCCACCTTGCAATTCCATTCCAAAACATCATTTTAATGCTCTAACTCGGTTTTGACCCAATTTAATAACCAAGAACCCTAATTAAACCCTAATTCGGTTTTTGACTCGAAATTCCAACCATGGACACTTAAACTTGACTAGAAGCATGATTACTAACATGAAAAGATGAATATAGGATGAGTTTAACTTACAAATTCTTGCACCAAAAGCCCAAATCCGAAATTGACCCGATTAGAGAGTTTCCTTGCACTTTGACCACCAAATTTTTGATATGTTGTTACAATGAAGATGAAGACGATTATTCTAACTCAAATCCAACCCAAACAACAATAAATGATAAGAAAATTTAGAGAGAGAGATAAGTGTGTGTGTGTTTAATTCTAGCATTTAGTGAGAGAGAAAAAGGATAGAATGAGTGAGTGAGTGAGTGGATGAGAAGTGTAAGGGTTGGGATGGGATAGGGTTGGGTTAATCTTGTGGGTCACGGGTCATGGATCATAACCATGGGTTGACCCGTTTCATGTTTCTAGTCAATTAAACGTCGTTTAGCATCGTCTAGTATCGTATCACATAATAAGTCGATAAATCGACTCGTCAAGCACATTGCTAGTCATTAAGTCTCAAAAATGAATTCAATTATGTCGTTAATTAAATTCGTTAGTCAAATTACATGTAAAGTCAAACGGTCAAAAGTCACGGATGTTACACACAAAGAACACTCTTGCATTTAACTTCATCCCCTTTACACCAACCACTCCACCACTCATATCCTCTTACTTTTTCAGGGTTATCACAAATTTAACAACCATTTTTGCCCCCTTCTACATTTTTTTCAATTCTATAACCATTAATCAAAAATATAAGTTATAATTTTTTTCATTATCATTTCCCCTAGATGCAAAATCATAACTATTAACTAGCATAAATTAGCCCAAAGATCTCTTAACATACTGCGACCACCATGAATTTTGATATACTCGTTGGTTTGTATACCCACCATCATCAGTTCCATCTATCACCGCCATAGCCAACAACCACCACCATTGCAAAGGGATAGACAATGATTGTAAGCGTCTATGATGGTTGCAGTTGGACATGCTTGGGTTCTGGTCGGATCTTTGATAGTGGTGCCAGGATTAAGCTTTGGTTTCTATAGTCATCGTCAGATCTTGTGTTGGTGGGTAAATCTTGGTAGTTATGGTCAACGGTTTGTGGTGGTTGGCGACTATGAAGTCCGGCGATATTGGCGGCAGTGGTGGTGTTGAGACACGAGTTCATATTAGGGGTGTTCAAAGTCGAATATCCGAAATTTCAGATATCCGAGTTTCGGATATTCGACATTTTGGATAGTAGATTTTGATATCCGAACACATATCCGAAATCGGATATCCAAACTACCCGAAATATCCGAACTTTAAAAAATATATGTATTTTCGGATATTGAATATAGATTTTTCGGATATTTTTGGATATTTTCGAATATTTTTTGGATTTTTTTGGATAAATTAGGATAATTTCAGATATTAAAAAAAAATTGTATTTTTTTTAAAAAAACAAGGTTTTCGGATAATTTCGGAATATCCGAAATATTCAAAATTTTCAAAAATCACTATCCAATCCGAAATTTCGGATATTTGAAATTTCCAATATCCGGCTTTTCGGATAAAATCGGATTGGATTTTTAAATTTTCGGATATGGATAGTTTTGAACACCCCTAGTTCATATTGGTCAAATACCATGTTCATCACCTTTAATTCTTTCAATGAGATGACGAATAAATGAATAATAATATATTTCCCGTAGGTTAAACTTCAAGTTTTGTGCATCATATATCCATGGATTAGGATTCTCTAAAGTTACTCCAACTTCATAGGTGAAGTTGGAGTAACTTCAACCATTGGATTAAATTCAATGGTCAAGATTAAAAGTTGTTTTAATCTTGACCATTGAATTTAATCCAACGGTTAAAGTTATTCCAACTTCACCTATGAAGTTGGAATAACTTTAGAGAATCTCAATCCTATTCTAATTAAATTTTCAATGTATCTTTCTAATTATAACCTATTTAAAGAATTTTTACGTGAACAGTACTTTCCGTTGATTGGTCAACTAAAATACACCTAATCCCTTATTAAAAATCTTCATGGGAGAAATAATAGTAATAGAGATTGATGCGGTGGTAATTTTTGTTGCTAAGGGACTTTTGCTTTCAAAAGGGTCGGAGGTTCGACTCCCTCATCAACATAATATTTTTATCAAATTTAATCTACATGACAGCCAAAGGCCATTCAAATCCAAAGCTTTTTATATAATCAAATTTTATCCACTGTTAAGGTATTTATTGTTTGAAACTTTTTAAAAAGGCATATTATCTAAATTAACACTAATATAGTTAATTTTTGTCAGAGATTCGAGGCTATATTCTTTCCGTTATTTTATATATGTGTTTATTTTTTAAACACTAGCATCGTACCCGCGCAATGGCGGTGGTCGTGGCAGTGACGGTGTGGTGGTGGGGGCGACTGTTGGTGGTGGAGGCGATGTGAAGTGGTGTAGATAATTAATATAAAAGTAATAGATTTGAAGAGTTAATGGAGGTATTTTAAAAGATAAAGGATTGATAATAGAATTTAATTATACTCCCCCCGTCCCATATTAAGTGTCCTAGTTTGACTTTTTGAGTCTTTTTTATTCAACTTTGACCGTAAATATTTTCGTTTGTGTTACATAACATTTGATATTACATATATGAAATGATTGAGTTTTAAATGTACTTTCCATTGATATAACTTTCATCAACTAATATATAACACAAACAAAGATATTTATGGTCAAAGTCGGAAGAAAAAGACTTGACCGGTCAAAATTGGACAATTAAAATGGGACGGAGGGAGTAAATGTTAAGAGGATAGTGTGAGTGAAAATATTTTAAGTGGTGTTAGATGAAAATAGTATATAGTATAAATAAGGGAGGACATTTTAGACATTTACTTCAATGTAACTTTCAACAAGGGAGTTGTTTTTTTTAATAAATAGTATATATGTATCTAAATTTATTATCTCCGACCAAAGACTGGGTATAACACTAGTTTTAATTATTACGAGTATTATTATATACATACTCCAATTTCTTTATATGTATTTACTAGTTTAATGTTTTTATTAATAATATTTTTTAATTTAAATATAATGAACATGAGAGATTATTGTTACATGAGATGTAATTTATTGTTGGAGGTGGCTCCAATTTTTACTCAAATTATAATGATTTCAATATTTATAGGGTTAGATATAGCAGATATAATAGTATGAATATGAATGAGTATAAGAAGAATAGGGTTTAATATTTGGGAATGTAAGTAACTTTTACACTTTTTCTATTGTGTGAATGTAACTTTCATTTGGTTCATTGTATGTAACTAACCCGCTAAATTTGAACGATTAATGTAAAAAATTTACGTTAACCAATCAAAAACTTCTACGTGGCAGCTCATATGGTGTGTCACGTATACACTTTTACATTGATCGTTCACTTTAGCGGGTTAGTTACATACAATGAACCAAATGAAAGTTACATTCACACAATATGAAAAGTGTAAAAGTTACTTACACCCCTAGATACTAAACCCAGTGAAGAATAAGAAATAGGGTTAGGCATAAAAAGACAATTTTACCCTTCACGTGGGGGACACATGTACCATTTAACGGAGGCTAATAGACGTGTCCGTTGAATTGGACTACGAGTGCAACCAAACCATAACTCGAGGGTACAAGGTTGCTAAAAAGCTTGAAGAGTGTCTGCCGATGCAAAAACTAGAAAACCACACGGATCATTCTTGTATTTAACTCTATATTTAAAATTCAAAGACAGCTATAAGGTTGTTTTGTTTGAGATAATTACAATCCACCTCCAACAATAATGTTTTAGATAAATGGAAATAAAAGATTATGGAATCCACATACCTACACTATTAGAGGGTACCCAATGCCCACCACTCATCCCCCAAGGACTAGTCCCTGTCAGCGCCACATCAGCAAAAAACACTCCAAGGACTAATCCCCCCAAAATGCACCCAATGCACTCATCCCTCAAGGACTAGTCTTGGACCCACTAATTTTTTTGTCTTCTTCTTTGTATATAGGATTAAAAAAAAAAAAAAAAAAAAAACCCAAAAGACTCGTCCCTGCAGGGACTAATCCCCCGGACGAGCAAGGCGGACGAACAAGGGACGAGTCCCACCCAACGGTGTGGACTCGTCCGTCCACCTCAAACGAACCCAATGGACGAACCATTGGGTACCCTCTATGTCCGTATTGCTAGTTGAGACTTTGATCTACTTATAATAATGGGTCTTTTATTTAGGAGGGTTAAGTACTTTTTCCATCCTGTGGTTTTCCAAATGTGCGTTTTTAATCCCTCTGTTAACTTTTCGGCCAAAATCATCCTTGTGGTTTTCATTTGGTCCCTGCTTCCGTTAAGTGCCCCCACGTGCGTGTCACGTGAGGGGTATTTTCGTCCACCAGACCTAAATATACTCATTATATAAAGAAAAACCCCTTTTTTTTTCTCATAATACCTAAAAACATCAATTTGTTTAAACTTAGGAACATAATTCTTCATCTTCTTAATATCCTTTTCACAAATTAATGGTCTAAGACCAGCATCTAAATCATTTTTAGGTATCAAAAAATGATAAAACAAAAATGGTATCTCATTTTCATCATATCCTAACTCCTTAATAATATCATTCAGTTCATCCATAGATAAATCAGAAAGATCAACATAGTCAAAAGAATCGACCTTTCCATCAATATATTGTTTCTTAGGGTTTGTAATGAACTGACCAGCGTGATGAACGTGAATGGTGAGCATACCTTCGTAGTCATCTGTAAAAATCAACAAAGAAGTTGAATATTAATGATTTTTTTTATGGCTAAAAAAGGCCCTAAATCAACAAGATTAATAAAAGACTAACCAAATATAAACGAGACGTCGATGGAGTTTGGTTTTCTTTGTATCCATTTTTTTGCCTTTTTCATGGTGAAATCAAAGGTTGATTTCGATTTTGTGTTTGTATATGTGTGTGTTTTTGGTTTGATTGATTTGGGGAAAACACGGGGACGAAATGGGGTAAAATAGGGTTGGGTGAGTATTTATAAGAGACATGAAACGTCTGGTGGACGAAAATACCCCTCACATGATACGCATGTGGGGGCACTTAACGAAGCAGGGACCAAATGAAAACCACAGGGATGATTTTGGCCGAAAAGTTAACAGAGGGATGAAAAACGCACATTCGGGAAACCACAGGGATGAAAAAAGTACTTAACCCTATTTAGGAGGAGTACTTAAAATTCTGAATATGGGATTCAATGTTCGATGTATGGATATGATAGAGAGAATACATGAATTTAAAAGAGAGTTTTTTGGGTAATGGGATACCCCGATGAGTTTTATAACAGCATTTCGAAAAGTTTAGTAAATATAATATAATGTGACTGTATGTCACATTCAATAGATGGACAACATGCTGCCCATTTACACAAGCCAAACGTGACAGACCAATTGAACCTATTACGTACTAGTAAAAGAAGTAGATTACTAGTAAATAAGTTATAAAGAGAAAGCTATGTAGTAAGCGCGCCCTTGCTTAGCAATGAGAAACAAGAACCTGATCATCAACATTTGTCAGGAGACCTCTCGGAATCTTCCATGTATCGAACATATTCTCCACCTTTGCATTCCTTTTTAACTTGAGTGTAACTATCTTGAGCCGAACAGTGGATACAATCATATCAATTATCTCAGCTGCAGGTCTTTCTTTGTTAGAAAACATTCGTCCATTACGCTCTTGCCATATAAAGTATGATGCTGCCGCAACCATGATTCTTCCAACAATACTATGTATTGATTTTGGTTTTGAGATGGGTAGTAGATGTTGAGTGATATCATCCCATTTTGAATTCACATTTTGCATTCCCGCCAAGGACTTGATAGCGTTCCAAACCTGCAAAGAATAAGAACATTCGAAGAAAAGGTGGTTATGTGAATCGGGCCCTTTCTTGCACAAAGAGCAACACATGAGGTTCAGATTCGTTGCACCATTCACTTCCCACGGTTTCAATCTATCATGAGTTTTCAGCTTTTTTCGGAAAACTAACCATAGGTGAAAAGAGTGTCGTGGAATACATTGCGCAAACCATACCATGTTAACCCATGGCACACCATCTTCTCTACTTCTAATTGTGTCCCATACCATACTAGCTGAATACGGTTTTATATTACCTTCCTGATCCTTCCAAGCAATCTCATCTTTCCTATTAACATGAATTTAAAAGAGAGTTGCAGAATATATTAAGTGTTATTCATCGATATGATTGCATTGAGGTAATTACATGATTGGCATATAATTGCAAACATCGATGCTCACAAGTCTCATTATAATCGATAATTTTTTGCTGGTATTGATTGAACAAACGGCCATCAAGAAACTCCACGTCACATATTAACCACCAAAAGAGGCCATTTGCATGGAAACTAAGCTTCGCTTAAAAAGATAATGCTTTTCCGACTTCAAAATTAACTCCTCTAATAATCGAAAAATCTTATGCGCGTCACATATTACCCTATTAGACACTTTGAAGCTAACCATAAAATATGTGATGAAATTAGTTAACCAAACAATCATAACTAAAAGTGTGAACTTTAATAACGAGATAGTCCTGTTTGGAAAAAAAATATAACAATATAGTTATGTGGTGTGCTAATTCTAGTATATGTGGGCAAATAAAGTTGTTGCAGCTCATGTGAGACCCACCCATCACTGGCGCGGTTTGTGGTTTGCCTCTAGACCCATTTTTGCAACTTTGGTCAATAATAACTCATTATAACCATGTGCATCCTTCTTGTCTATTCTTTATAAAAACAACTAAGATCAAATGTTTTGAGTGCGACCAGTACGGTCATTATGCTTCAGATTGCAAATCAGTGAAGGATAAGGCTAACGATGCAAGCCCTACTCAAAAGAATGAGGGGGAGATGTCGTAGTTGTTAATGGTATGAAGCGCAAACTATGGTTTTGCTTAAGGAAAGTACTTTCATAAGACCTCGAATGGCACACTCAATGCGCAAAGACTTCAAATGGGGAAAAGCGAGATGCGGCACAGTTAAGTAAAAAACAGACCAAATACCATTCATATTACTATATAACACTAAGAAAAAACCATAATGCATTCAACTAAAAAGTTCAACACAAATTGTTTAAACCAAATTGTTCAAAACTTGAAAAGTAAACTTAATGAATTAGAATACTCAACTATGTCATCAACGTCGAATATATCATTCAACCTATGCTTTATAAGCAAACAAACAAACTGTTTTAGAAAAAATTCATGAGGTAAAAGCGTAGATATATTGGGTTTACTAGATTTTCAAGTACGTTCTAAAGCTTCTTCTCCAGTTTTTCTTTCCCCCCTCTTATGTTATGTAAAAATTGTCCGTGTAAAAACTCTTGTCTCTTGCCCATGAGATTAGCTCACTTGGTAAAGGCCCTTGTATCATGAGGTAGAGATCAAGGTTCAGTCATTACCTACGGGTAGTTTAGTATTATTTGATGTACTTAGTAGTATAGTCTATATGCCATTCAAAGAAAACAAATGTTATGTAAGACTTTTTTTGTAACATAAAAGTTTTATATAACAAAATCATTTGAACCTTTTACTGGGAAATAGAAGACATATAGACAACAAGCAGCGTTAATAAGACGAAAATATGTATTATATCTATGATTGGTTCTAAAAAGATGTCAAGTCCTGCCAACCAAGACCACCATAAATTTGGGCTCAAGACCACACTTTTTCAAATCCATTATTGGATATTTGGATCCCATCTCACTGTATATGTATTTAGGCCTAGTGTTTAAACCCAAACCCTTTAGACCCTAAACACCATATTCCATGTCGGCAAACTGTAAACCGAAGGGTGGAGTTACTCCGGCGCTCATGGATCCATATTTCTTTCAAAATTTTATTTTGAGTTAATCGCACAAATTATCTATGTGGTTTACACACAATATCATCTTTCGTCCCCATGGTTCACTAATGACAATGATAATCCTTTATAGATGGATAAGGTTCAAGATTCGTTCTTTATTTTGTCGGCCGTCAAGAGACTTACGTTAACCCCTTCACGTGACTTACACGTGAGGGTAATTACGTCTTTGACGACCCTACAGGTTTCTCTTTCTTCTCTTTTATTCCTTTTTAACCCCATTTACACTCTCAAAAATCGTAACCGAATGAGAAACCTGTAGGGTGGTATGCACAAAATATGGCCTTTAAGATTGTAAACGAAAAGAAGGAATATGGTATGCTCGAAATAAAAAAATCAGACCTCGTCAAGAATTTCAAGATTCTTGTTTGTATCATCTGGTGATGTGAACAAACGCAGCTGAAGCTCCTTTAATTCTGTAGCTAGGATGGCCTTCTCTGCAAATACTTCTCCAGAAAGCTAAAAAAAAAAAAAAAAGGTAAGTATAAATACAAGTATGTCGCCAGAGCAAATTACCAATATAAATTGAGTAACTAACCATGTCATTTGCCTCTTTGTAGAATCTTTATTTAACCTCATTTGCCTTAGCATGAATATCTGAGCAACCACTGTTAGCTTTCTCGATCTTTTGCTTGTTCAACAACATTTTCTTTAGATTCTACCTCTTTATGAGGCCGACAAATGAGTTCATAACCAAATTGAGGGATTTCTGCACAAGTGCACAACAACCTATTTCAGGACATGCCGCAATATATCTTAAGAACCAGTCATGCTCAGAATCAAATGCTACTTTGCCAGCTTTTATTGGTCACGTGCAACTTCTAATAATAGAAGATTGTAGTTTCTAAAGACAAGCCAATCTCTAATAATGAATTTGTAATTTAAGATGGCAAAATTGGCCAGGGTACTTATAAATGGGTGTTATACAGATTGTGTTTTGTCTCAAGCTGCAAAATATAAAAGCAAAATCTGCAGAGTCAAATGGGTAAAACAAGTTAAATGTAACCCAATAATAGCCCAAACGGTATTGGGTAAACTCAACCAAGCAAATAGATAACATTACCTAAATTAACCCACTACCCAACCCGCCCGTTTTGCCAAGTAAGTTTTATCATGCAAAAAAAATGATCTTGTAATAATGTCAAGTCCTGCAACATGCCAACTTTATGGAATAAACACTTGAAAGTTAAAACTGATATAATTTAACGATTTTTTCAAGAACTAAAATTAACCTTGTTATTCTTAGCATCTTCAATGATTTCCTCGAGAAATTCAGAGTTGCATTTTTCTTTTGAACCAGCAAGCATGGAAGACATAACAGACTCATCCTCTCGATTAACAATTTGGATTCCAAAAGCATCTTTTTTTCAGAGGCAGTTTCTGATAAGCAGCTTGGATCTGATTCTTTAGTAACAGCTAAATTTGTTTCACAGTTGCTTCTTGGAGTAATTAATGCTAGCGTATCAACATCTAAATTTATGTCTTTATCAGATTTGGCAGCAGGTACGGTTGTATCCAAATGAAGGATTTCTTCCTCTTGA
>CM067171.1:71604092-71677585 GCA_034093135.1 Erigeron breviscapus | reverse complement strand
AAATGTAGAACGACTCAATGGGCCTGTGAAATGTAACAGCTTTAATCATATGACAAACATTAAAATCATTGTCTAATTACACTTCAATGATACAGAGTATATACACTATAGTTATATCACCAACTACTAGTCTACTACCCCCATCAGCTCCTTAATAAACATGATTATCAACATATGCTAATAAATAGTTGTGATTAACAAGTACAATTTGTTAATTGCTACTAGTTTTCATTACAAAATACGGTAGCAAAGGAAAACCTCTTGCGTCTCACTAAAATACATTTATCTAGGTTTTAACATATGAATGTAGCGAAAATTTATATGCGCATAGTGTTGTGAGGGGTTCAATATCGTCAAATTCGTTATAACATACCTTTTTAGGGCGTACAAACTTTGATAGGACAAAACGTAAAGTTTAAATATAAAGAAGGAATGAAAGTAAACCTAAATAAATAATGAAGCTTATTGCGTAATTTTTAAATATAAAAAAGGACATCAAGTATAACTAGATCAAAACTAGAGGTAAAACTTGAAAACCATAAAAACAAGAGGGAATGAAAATGAATAATATTCTTTGTTTTATTATATATAATATTATATTATATATATATATAACATTTAAGGTTTGACTTATGA
Source organism: Erigeron breviscapus (assembly GCA_034093135.1). Lineage (NCBI taxonomy): Eukaryota > Viridiplantae > Streptophyta > Magnoliopsida > Asterales > Asteraceae > Erigeron > Erigeron breviscapus. Next base: position 71,676,949 of record CM067171.1, on the reverse strand, counting down.
ATAGTAAGCCAAGCCTTGAATAGTAACCGGCTTCGGCTCGAGCCATGAACAGTACCGGCTTATTTTGTCTTTTTTTCTTTTTTTTTTCTTCTTTTTTTTTCTCTAATTTTTCCCCCTTTTCTACAAAACTATTTAAAAAGAAAAAAAAATTATACTTTTTGCCTCGGTGATTAGACAGCTAACTAAAAGTCTAAAACTTTTGCCGCCAGAGTTTAATCTTAGCTACTTTTTTTCGCATAACTTCGAGTTTTTTAACTTTATCCACCAAAGTTTCATAACTTTTGCCACGAAAATTTGGTTTTCAACTTAATGTTTTTTAACTTTTATCACGAGAGTTTTGTTTTTCTCCCGGGGCAACGCCCGGGTATAAATGGTTCTTTTTTTTTCTCTAATTATTTTTCCCCTTTTCTACAAAAGCTATTTAAAAAAAGAAAAAAAATTATACTTTTTGCCTCCGTAATTAGACAGCTAACTAAAAGTCTAAAACTTTTGCCGCCAGAGTTTAATCTTAGCTACTTTTTTTCGCATAACTTCGAGTTTTTTAACTTTATCCACCAAAGTTTCATAACTTTTGCCACGAAAATTTGGTTTTCAACTTAATGTTTTTTAACTTTTATCACGAGAGTTTTGTTTTTTCTCCCGGGGCAACGCCCGGGTATAAATGGTTCTTTTTTTTTCTCTAATTATTTTTCCCCTTTTCTACAAAAGCTATTTAAAAAAAGAAAAAAAATTATACTTTTTGCCTCCGTAATTAGACAGCTAACTAAAAGTCTAAAACTTTTGCCGCCAGAGTTTAATCTTAGCTACTTTTTTTCGCATAACTTCGAGTTTTTTAACTTTATCCACCAAAGTTTCTTAACTTTTGGCACGAAAATTTGGTTTTCAGCTTAATGTTTTTTAACTTTTATCACGAGAGTTTTGCTTTTCTCCCGGGGCAACGCCCGGGTAGAAATGCTTGTTGAAAATTATAAAAGTGAAGTCCGCCAAGTTACTACAAACTTGTGAGCTTTTAAATAGTGATAACGTAGCGATTCTAATCGAGGGAAAATCTAACTTTGATGTTTAGAAAGCCATACGAAATATAGTCGGCTACACAAGGCACTAGATATTTAAAAATGGAGATTGTGTACCAAAAGTTATCGAAGTTACATTACAAAGTTTTGATATATTAATTATATATTTAACGGCAAGTTAGTTATTAGATGATTTGAAAATCAATAATGATATCTTAACGGGTGGTATGCAGACTCCACACACTACACTCATTACCAACCCAAGGGATACCGTCGGTGTTACCGTGAGGAAGAAAATTTTAGAGTGGAGCTTGAACCTAACGCCTTACTCAAAAGAAATAAGTCAATAACTCCCTCACCACCCCTTTTTTTTGGAACGGCTGATATTTTATTAATACTATACTTCGACAAGATGCCGAAGCAAAGAAAAAAAAAGGCATAAATGCAATTACAATAAAAAAAACGGACCCATTGACCAAGATATACTAGCTTTCTTATCCCTACTACAAAACAAGTGACACAAAGTTTTGTTTTCATGATATAAGAAATCTTCCAACGGCTCGTCACGAGCCTGTCTTAGGCTCTTTTCCCATTCTTTATCATTGGCACACCCTCGTCACCACCTTTTCCATAGGGCTCGTCCTTCCGTTTCGTCACGATGGAGAAGAGATGGAGACGAATGAGGGTGGGAACCGCGTGTTTGTCAACCAATTAAAAAAATTGTTTTTCTTGTGAGTTTTGTTAAATTGGAAATAATAAAATAATGAGGAATAAGTAAGAACATATGTTATTGGTAGAATTGTGTCAATAAGACAGAAATAATATGACGCTGATGTAACTACGAAAGAAGTAAAAAAAGTGTCACAGAAGAAGAACAACAATGTTTTTAATTGTAAATTTGTAACCGGCTATTCCTAAGTTAAACAATCAAATGTGAAATCCCTTTTTGGTGAAACAATTGGTGTGAGTTGAAAGTGTAGCTAGGGTGGGGTGGTTAATGGATTAATTATGTAATGTGGACTACTACTACTATGATCCTTCACTATCCTATCCTATGCTCCCCTATATATGTTTACAGTCTTTATTATTAGTGATCAGATTAACACACTCCCACACCTACATTCTTTAATTGTGTGGTCCAATTCTTAACAAAATGAGTGCAAACCCCTGGCTCTAAACTAGCTTCAAACTTTGTGGACTGTTTATTTGTGTTACCCTTTTTTTAATGGTAACTTTATGAGTGTGAGAAAATGGATGTGGGAATTATTATAGTTCTATATAATGTTAGACATATGAGTGTGAATATGAATGCTCGAATTCCATTATTGATTTGAGTTAGTAATAAAGTTAGAGACTTTAGTAGCAACGCCTCCAATATTATCATAAGATTTAAATGAGATATTAACGGCTATAATGAAAAAACAAGTAATCTAAAACAAACTTATGGTACCATTTATAATGACTGGTTATTCAGTCTATGTTTGAAACAACATGGTCGGTTGTTTAAGCAATTCGAGGGTGAGCTTTAAAGTTTAAACTAACAATTGGGAAATCAAGTGTGAAAGTATAAAGGGTTACTCAAAGGGAAATAACTTATGTTAAAAGTTTCTAATAATATCATAACATATATTTTCTTTTTTATTTCTTTTGTTTTCTTAATGTGACATTAAAAACTATTTTAAAATGATGAGTTAAAATCATACATCATTACTTAATTTAAAGTTAAGAGAGGGGAGATCAATGAAATAAAGGATTACACATACTACAACGGTAGCCGCACGATGCGGCGGTATAATGACGGTGGTGGTGGTGGTGTCGTGCGACGGTAGCGACGGTGGTGAAGATGACAACGGAGTGGCGATGTAATGGCGGCGGCGGTGACAGGTGGTGACGGCACATGGAGGTGGCGGCGGCGACTGGTGTTGACGGCGGTAGCCGCGGTGGCGGCGGCGACGATTGGTGGTGACGGCAAGTAGTGTAAGTTATTAATGTAATGTAGTTTTGATGAATTGTTGAATGTTGAAAATTGAATGTTGAAAATGTTATTTGCTTTATACATTAATACAGTAAGAATAATTAGTATAGATAACGTCTGGGTTTTTTTTTCCTATCAAACACATACAACAGTAACTAAAATAAATTTGTGATATATGGGATTAAAGAGTTTCCATCCAATTACCCTAAAATAAGTTTGTGATACACAGGCACACTCAAGGTTGAAGAACTCGTGACTCGGGATCGAATCGGCGAGGGGGGGAGTCACGAGTTTTTAAAAACTCGGATCGGAATCGGGGAGAACCCGGATCGGGTTTTTATATAGAAAATTTATAGTTTTCGAAATTATATGGAATAAACTTCAAACTTAAAACATAATTGTTTAGAAACTTTAATATAATACTTCAAAGTTCAAACTTCATTCATTAGAAACATAAACTTAAACAAATTTAGGGTTTTTTTTTAAAGAAAAAAACAAAAAAAAATTTTTTGACCAAAGTTGACCCGAGTTTTGACCCGATCCGGCCGATTCTTGACCGATCCGGCCGATTTTTGACAGATCCAGGCGAGTTTGACCGAGTTTTACAAGCGACCAAGTCGTTGACCGAGTTTTCACCCGATTCTAGCCAACTCGACCCGTTTAACCTCCGATTCCGATTCCGATTCCGATTCCGAGTTCCCGGCCGAGTCGGCCGAGTTTTACAACACTGGGCACACTACACTTCTACACAATATTCCATATTAATTGTAGGTGAAACTCGAGATGGCAATAAGTAAATGATAAATAAAAAGTAAATAAAATGATAGTAATAATTAACGGGTAACTCAGTTGGCCCCAGTGACATATGTTTTGATCATTTAAAATCGGTTGTTCCTGCTAATATCCCACGGGTCTATTTTGAAACCTTAAGAATGTACTATGCACTATCGGGTATGTTAGAGTTTTGCCCTTTTGACAGCACATTTTTGTACCTTGTTTATGAAGTTAATTTGCATCTCCAAAAAAAATTTGTACCTTGTTTAATGTTAAAAAAAATAAAAAATTTGCATCTCCAATTTACTTCTCATCTTCAAGTAAGTAAAAGCTAATGGAATGGATTACTAAAGTACAAAAAGTTAGGCCAACTTTTTTTACTAGTACATGGTACAACCATCTAATGAACCCTTAGTTATATTTAGTTTTGTACATGTACCATCTCACACATCATTTTCATCTATATCTTTTGTCGTTTGAATTAAACTTGTTGGCGTCGGAAGTTCTTTATGAATTTGCTGGGACGGAGGCAACTAGGCAAGTGTAAGCGGTTGTTTCCTTGTCAATTTTGGTGTACAATGTAGTAATTGATTTGTTTCAAGGGTATAATTGGAAATTTGCCCTTCAGAAAAAATAAACATAATAATTAAACACATGTAAAGCGTAAGACTAGCGATTAAAATTTGTTCTCTCAAAATGAATTTCTTGGCTCCGTTCTTGTGAATATTATATTCGATAGTATGGTAAAACGAGGACGACAATACAAGTATAATCGTAAAACCAAATAAGTTATAGGTGGAGAAAATTAACATGTTGAAAATGTGCGTTAAAAAAATGTGTACAAATGTATTTCTTATAACTCATCACATGAAGTTAACATATTTTGAGTATCACGTTAAATAATTTCTGTTTAGACTGAAAAAAACAAACCTTTTAGCTTTAATCTACCAAATTATTAACCAAAACTCACTTAGGTAAATTGGCTAGTAGTAAATTCCGGGCCCATTAGTACTAGTATCGAATGGAATAGATTTTGGATAAAACTAAATCCACTTGCATCATTTTGCCCTCTGATATCAACTTCAGAAAACTGTGAGTTATCCGTCGGCTCAAAGAGATATATAAGTTATAACTCACTCCATTGTCTTCCATGCATCTTCATGCACACACTCGAAAACCACAAATATCAGTGGCCGGCCCCTTCATTCATGCATGTTCGAGGTGGTTGCTTCTACTGAAACACTTTTCTGAAACATCCATATCCTTCATATTCTTTATGCTATTTTTGTTTCACAAACCATTTTTAAAAAATATTTCAACATCCCTATTATGGTTTATTCCTGTGCCCTTAAGTCAAAAAAATAGCTTGAACAACTAGTTACTAGTTAGTTTAGTGATATGATATTCTCCGTCCAATTTTAAGTCTCTTATTTTGACTTTCATAGTCTTTTTCTTTGAAATTTGGCCGTAAATATATTTGTGTGTTTATAATACTTGATATAAAATATATGATGAATTGTGTTTTTTATGTACTTTTCAATGATATAAATTTTATCAACTATTATATAATACATATAAAAATATTTACGGTCAAAATTAAAATACAAAAATTTTAAAATTCACAGTATGACAGTTAAAATGAAACAAATGTACTTCTTTATAACTTGTAAAATATAAAGAAGTACCTCTCTTAATAACTATCCTGAATATTATTTTTTTATTCATTCGTTAATCCCATGATGATGAAACATGCATTAAAATAACTTGATAGGCCATTTGTTGGTCATGTTTTTATTTGATTAATTTTTATATTCTTACAAAAGTAACATGATTTATCAAGTTATTCGAGTGGATCCTTAGTCCATGAAACGTACACTGTTATTTTTTGACGGTTACCAATACAATAAATTCTTCCTAATAATCAAACTAAATTACAGAATAAAGAGAAAAAGCAACACATTAAATCGTACTAATCACGAATAAAAAAGTAACAGGCCATCAATCTCTATGGCTAAAAGGATGCTCCCCCCTTTAATAACAAAGGCATTCGTGTCACTCTTTTTACCTACATTTCCATAAACAATAATCTTTCACAAAAAGACATCCCTACTTCCGAGCATGTACCTCATGCAACAAAACCTGTATCATAATCTATATCTCTATACTAGTAAAACTGTAAATTAACCAACCTTTTTAGAGGCTTTTTTAACCGAAGTGAGTTAACATGTTTAGTAAAGATTTTGTCTCTTAGGATGGAAAATTCAGAAATTAATTTTTGTTACAACCTTATTTAAAATTATTTAGGAATAATATAATTTTTTGTAAAAAGTTTGATGTTAAAAAAAAGTTTAAAATAAACAAACCATAATCTTCAACATTTAATGAGAATGACATAGAAAAGTGTGAATAATTAGACCCCTCCTTTTAGCTGTTAGATATTGTGCATATATATCTCTATATATCTATAGCTATATATGTAGTATATGGCATTCATATTATGCTGCTGGCTGCTCTCTGCAATCCCTTTTATCTGTTCCATCAAGAAACATTATGAAAATAAACAGAGCTGACACTTTGAAACTTCCTTTATATGTTCTTATTTTCTTAAATTTACTCATCACCCCAAATCTTTCTTTTCCTTATATAATCTTTCTGGGTCTTTCAAGGTTTTCATTTTCAAGATAAACCCATTTGGAATTTTTCATCTTCATCATTATCATCATTAATTCAAGTGCTCTCCAAGTTTCAAGTTTTTCATTTTTTTTACTTATATTCACCAAGACTCTTGTTTAATTTGCAAAAAAGAGATAACTTTAAGTATTGGTTTACTTATTTGAGCAAAAAGATTACATCTTTAAGCTTTTGGATTGTCTGAATTGCTTTTGGGTTACTGATTCCCCTGTTTTTGCTCTGTTTTTGGAGTTGTTTGGATTTGTGTTTAAGAGAGAAACTAGTGATGGGTTTTGTTTGGAGAAATGGTATTGTTATGATAGTAATGGTGGGAATGATTGGAGTGTGTATTAATGGAGAAAATGATGAATATGAAGGTGTTGTAGCTCCAATGGTGAAAACAGAACAAGAAGCTCTTTATTCTGCTATACAAGGTTTTGTGGGTACATGGTGGAATGGCACATATCTTTATCCTGATCCTTGTGGTTGGACTCCTGTTCAGGTACATTCCATATTTTTTAGAGTCAACTTTGCCTTTTTACATCCAAATAGAAACTAATTATTCATCTAAAAGTCAACCATATGATGTTCTAAACAAACAAAAGCTTTTTATAAAAGTTTCGTTACGATAAACAAAGAATTAATATACTTTTAAAAACTAACATATTCTGTAAATATTGGCTCACATAGATGTAAATTTTTTACAATTTGTAATATAGCGATGTAAAATCTTGTAAGTAGTTAATTGACCTTTTAATGTGAAAAAGTGGACAATCTTGAAGTTGGCTCCCATGCATGTAACTATTGTTGAGATAACTCTTGTATATAGAACCTTGACTTTATGATTCAAAAAAGTTGACAATCTTGTTATTTTGCAATAATACATTTTCAATCTTTTAAATACTACCCTGACTTTATGATTCACATTATCACATATAATTTTTTATTTTTTTTTTGTGCAATAAACCATTTTAGACTATTAGGTGTAGCACAAATGTTTGTATGATTTCTGTGTTGATATTGGCATGCACAAATTGTGTAGTAGAAACAAGTTTAGTATCAGAAAAAGGTGTGAAATTTATATACTATTATATCTTTATATGACTAACTAAATGTTTATCTTTAATGTTTGTTATTTTGATTTTCAGGGTGTGTCTTGTGATCTCTTTGATGGATTCTGGTATGTGACAGACTTAAATGTTGGTTCCATTCATGATAACTCCCTTTCTTGTGCCCCAAATGCTGAATTTAGCCCTTATTTGTTTCAACTCAAACACCTAAGATCACTTGCATTTTTTAACTGCTTTGTTGCATCACCGAATGCCTTTCATTCACGAAACTGGGCTGTATTTTCGGATAGTCTAGAATCTCTAGAATTCAGATCAAATCCTGGGTTGGCTGGAAACATTCCAGCTTCTTTTGGGCAACTCAAAAAGTTACAATCTTTGGTGCTAATCGAGAACGGGTTATCAGGTGATTTACCAGACAACATTGGTAACTTGACTCGTTTGAAACGATTAGTCTTATCCGGGAATCGGTTCACAGGCAAAATAGGAGATACTTATGGTTATTTGAGTGAGTTATTGATCATGGATTTGAGTAGAAACTCATTATCTGGGAAGTTACCTTCAAGTTTTGGAGGGTTGGTTTCACTATTGAAGCTTGACTTGAGTCAAAACCAATTAGAAGGGCAAATTCCAAGTGAGATTAGCAATTTGAAGAACCTAACACTCCTTGATCTTAGTAACAATAAGTTTTCGGGTGGGCTGACCAAGTCAATTCAAGAAATCAGTTCATTAGAAGAGCTGGTTTTGTCAAGAAACCCCATAGGAGGTGATCTTATGAACATTGGGTGGCAAAATCTACAAGGTCTCATGGTTTTGGATCTTTCTAGGACAGGTTTGATCAGTGAAGTACCAGAATCCGTCTCACAAATGAAAAGGCTAAGATTTTTGGGTCTTAATGACAATAATCTTTCGGGTTATCTTACACCAAAATTGGCAGAATTACCAAATCTAACTTCATTATATGTACATGGAAACAATCTCATGGGAGAGCTCAAGTTCACAAAAGGGTTTTATGGTAAAATGGGTAGACGATTTGGGGCTTGGAATAACACAAACTTGTGTTTTCCTGTTGACTTGATGCCTACAAGGTTTGGCCCGTTTGGTGTAAAGCCTTGTCAAGAAAACGAAGTCACACTAGGTGAAGTTAGTCTTAGCGATTTTGGTTCTAAGTCGGGTAGTGGGAATCCTGATTCTCATTACCCGACTTCCTTTAGTTCCTCAAGATATAAGCCCAATGCGGTTTGGTACATGTTTATGTTAGTTATCATCTTCGTGTAATGGTTACGCAAAAGAAACGTTAATCTTGTAATGTAATATAAGCCCTCTTTTTCTCCATCAAACTTGTAGTCAAGTGTGGTCTTTCAACCTAATTAGATCACCATGGCTAACCTTTTTTTCCCCTTTCTTTTCGTTGTCGAACATGTGTATAAAGCGTCTACCTATAGACTAAATGATCTTTCGATCTCGTGATCAACGACTATGACCCTCTACTTGTCGCATAATCGACGACTATGACCCTTTACTTGTCGTGTGGGCCTGTTACACATCAAATCGATACTTTTTGGGTACTTCCATAGAATCATAGTGTCATAGGAAATTCCTATTGTCATGTTCATATCTTGTTCACGTTCAAGTGGGCATGTTTGAAAGTACAAAAGGTATCATGAGACTAATACTTTGTTTACTTATGAAAAAAAAATGTACAAAAGGGTAAAAGGGGTTTGAAAATCATGTGCAATTTAATGGATGTAAATAATGAGAAAAAAATGGCACAAAGGTAAGTTTGTTGTTAGGAATTTGATAAAATGTGAGTAATAATAAGAGGAAGCAATGAGTGGTTTGAGTTTAATGCAATATCTCTACACGTTAACGTTTGTGTTGCTTTCAGGACCATTTAACCATGTGAAGATAAGTTGTCAAATTAAATGCAGTTTCATTCAATTCATTTTTAAGAGAAATCATAAATGTGGCAAATAACTTAAAACAAGATCAAAATTTTGAAGTGCTAAACATATTTGTTGTTCGATTGAGCAAATTCGAATTTTCACCATTTTCCTTTTGTGTGTGTCTTTGGTGTTTGAAGTAGTTTGCTTTTTAAGAATTTTGTTAATAATAGCCTTCGGATTATAATTAACATATGGTAAATATCATACGTGTTAAAAATTATTTTCAGACAAACCATTATTTTTGTATAAAATGCGATTAACCATAATCCAATGTTTTGTGTGTATAGTAAATTCTGTCTTGTAATTCTATTCTAGTTTAGAAAGAAAAATAATGTTTTTATGTGGATTACAACGATACTTTTAGAGTCGTTAGCACCTACCAATCAAGGTATACATATTACAACATGAAAACCTTTCATAAACTCAATTGCCACCCTTAACCTTGTTTGACCAGTTTGACTTTTGGAGTCAAACTAGCTCTAATCTCCCTACCTATCTCCTTACCTATTAAAGGAGGGGGGTCTTTTTTTAATCACTTACGTGGCAATCAATTAGCCTAATCTCACGTAAATGATTAAAAAAAGACCCTCCCTCCTTTAATAGGTAGGGAGATTACATTTTGATCCCGGCTTAAATTTTATCACTTTCGTTGTTGGCTTATCATTTTCCCCCAACTTATTATGGATTTTCTATTTATAATACATCTATTATTATTTCTACATCCATCCAATTGGAAAATAATGATAAAGGAGGAATTGATGATAAATATCATTTAGAACCATGACGGTAATGATAATCATTGTATTTATAATTAGGTCCTTTCAAGTTTAAATTTTCTAAACTCTTTTTTTAATTTGCATTTTCTTAAAACTTAATTAATTAACAATTTAACATACCTTAACTTCAATAACTCATTTTTTTAAAACAACAAAACGATTAACTAGAGTAGCTATTTAACTAAATAAGATTTTTGATAAAAAATTTATGTCTTGCATGTTGTCATATGTTCAACATAAGATTGATCTTATGTTACATGAAATCATCACAATATGTTACTCATACTTATTGTTTAATTAATTCATGTTTTTATATATGAAATCATAATTATAGTAGTTAGCTTATGAAGCCCGTGTGTTAACACGGGACATAATCTAGTTCATCAATAATCAATTCTATCAATTTATCAATTTAACCTCCTTTAATCATTATTATTAGTGTCAAACAACTCTCCAAAGCTACTAAATTCATGGGTTTTCTTTATCTTATAAAATCCATCCTTTTTACATCAACTTATATTAACAAAATGAATATAATAATAGAGTTAATGACATAAATCGTCCCTGTGGTTTACCTAAATAGTCACCTTTCGTCCTTTAAAATCAAAAACCTCAAGGACAGTCCTTTATAGGAGGATAAGGTTCACGTTTGGTCCTTTGACTATTTGACCGTCAACTTCTCTCCGTTAAACCCCTCACGTGCCTCCCACGTGAGGGGTATTCTAGTCATTTCCACTCTAAAGGACGATACGTGACTATTTAGGTAAACCACAGGGACGATTTATGTCATTAACTCTTTACAAAAACCAAAAGGTGTAATTAATTCTTTTAATAATAACAAAAAAAAAAATCATCCTCTTCTTTTCCAGGATCCCTTTAAACCTTTATAACACATCTTTATTGTGAAATTCCTTCTTATACATATACATGGATATATCTATACATCTGCATCTATCTCTTTCTAAGTATATATCTATACATATATCTCTAAATTTTTCATATATCTCATTCTGTCACCCTCTCTCTCTATCATTCTCTCTCTCTCTAAGTTACAGTTTGTACCTTTTTCTGAAACTGTTTTTGGAGTTTCCGGCTACCTCACCGGAAAACCACACGCCGGACATCAAATTCACCGCCGCCGTCAGCCCTGCTCATCACCAACTCCGTCAGACCCATTCATCACCACCACCAACGTCACCCCCACACGACCCTCCACACCACATCTGGCAGCCGCAAACGGAGACCCACATGTTGTTGTGCTCGCATATCCGTCGGGCACCACACCGCCGGCCTGTATCTAAATCTATAAAATCTGTTGTCACCATTTATATCTGGATCCATATATATATCTAATCCGACCACCGCACCCCACCTCCGATCGATATTTATATCCAGATCTATACATATATCTATAAAATCCGATCACCATAACGACGGCCTCCCCATCTCCGTCGTCACCATTTAGATATATATAGCAGATGGCCTGAAAGATTCGACGGTCTGATGGCCTGAAAAAGCCCAGCGGTGGTTGGCAGGAAAGTGGTGGTATCCCCATCTTCATTCATTCTTTTTTTGTTGTGTTCTCTGCCTTTGATTAATGGCAACCATTTCATTTGAATGGATCAATGAAATTGGATAGATTGATCTTCAAATAGAGATATATGTATTATTGTGTTTATGTATGTGTATAAATGTATTTAATTTTAGAATATCTAGGCTTTAAGTAAGTGAAACAAAAAGATGAAAAAATATCAGGTTTTTGTAAAGAGTTAATGACATAAATCGTCCCTGTGGTTTACCTAAATAGTCACGTATCGTCCTTTAGAGTGGAAATGACTAGAATACCCCTCACATGGGAGGCACGTGAGGGGTTTAACGGAGAGAAGGTGACGGTCAAATAGTCAAAGGACCAAACGTGAACTTTATCCTCCTATAAAGGATTGTCCTTGAGGTTTTTGATTTTAAAGGACGAAAGGTGACTATTTAGGTAAACCACATGGACGATTTATGTCATTAACTCTAATAATAGTAATCTTCCACAAACCTCAACTAAACAAACTCTACACGATTAATAACATACTGGAACGATAATTCATGTTTTCTTTTTTTCCTTTAATCTAAAATCATCACCCAAGCCCCATAATCATCAAATTGCTTCATTTTAGCTTAATATAACAAGAACACACAATTACCTTTGGTTTAGGATGATGATTACTACTTGAAATCAGCCCCTCTGCGTCCAGAAATGCTTCACACGGTTTATTGATAAGTAAAGTAATGTTTGCAAATGATGTTATTCACACTGGTTAATTCATCCTTGGTTTTACACACAGGTTTTGGGTTCGACTTCTTGGAGTGACAAGTCTAAGAGTTTTTTTCCCCCCTAAAATGTATGTCTATTTTTTGAACCGTATGGGAAGGAGTGGAATTGACAAAATCCCATCCTTATATTGTGAAGTGTTCTTTAATGTCACAATTCGAGTTTATGTTAAAAAAAGAAGAAGAAAGAAGGTAGAGTAATGCTTAGTTGCTTATCATAAAATTATTTACTTCCAGATGGATTAAGCACAATAGACGTGCAGGACTCCTAAACAACCTATGAAAAGAAAGACCAACATTTTAAATCTTTTAACCTATCGGTAGGAATTAAAATCAGTCCATCTCCTAAACCACCTGGACGTACAAAACTATGAGTCTTTCAATTCTACATACCTCTTTTTATCATTTTTGAAATCGTATTCTTTCAATTTTAGCCAAGCGTATCATGAAATATATTCTTTAATTATGTATAATATGTTTGTAAATTTCGAGGCCAAAGATGACATTGGGCAAAAAAGTCATATATTTCTGAGATTAATCTTACAAAATTTTGTAGAATCAAAGAAAATGGAAAAGTAAGACAATTATTTAACATGGTTATGTGTGTTTGGCGTTACCGGTTTAATCCATATCCAGAAATCGAAGATATCATAATATTTATGGAAAAGTGTTACATATATAGTAACAAAACATTTATACTAATAGAACTCTTTTTTATCAAGGAAACCTAATGGATCAAGATATCATCAAGCCATATACAATCTGAAATTCTAACATGTACCACGAGGGCATTAATGATTTAATTCAATGTGATCTCTCCACTTATTTTTTTTGAAAATCCACTTCGAGCGTGGCAACTTCAACAAAGTCAGTTTATACTATCTTTTGAATTCGTAATGCGATTTCAAGTCATTATCCAGCATGTACAACTAGAATAAGAGACGAGAACAGATTTGAAGTAGTTTAAAATACCCGAAGTAGTTGCTTTCCTCTTTATTTGGTTCTCTATTTCATAGTTCTATATATATAATTAACATCCAATTGACCCACGTAACACAATTCAATTAAATCGTTCGTGTGCAACCTTCATTTGCCACATATTCTCCAGGTAGCATGCCATTGCCTTCTTCCTCAGTGCTGTATTCTCCGTATGGGTATCTTCAACCGTTCCATGCGTACATCTTTCAGTAATGATATGCGCATCTAATTACGTGTATAAATACACATACAAGTACATTTGATACATACACATTGCATTCACTTCAAGAGCCTGAAAATCTTACAAACTCAAGTCGTATCAAGTATAATGGCTTTCATTTCTGCTTTGAAAACTCCAGTTTCATCATGGAAGCTCTTCATGGTTCTTTTTGTGATGGTCCTTTTTGTGAACCAGGGCTTGTCAACTAGCCGTGGGGAAACAACAACACTATCCAAGCATCCCGAGGGATCAATGGCTGAATCGGGGCTCAAGAAACCTGAGTTATATTTGGGTATGAAGCCTAAGAACCACCCTGTTCCTCCTTCTGGTCCTTCAACTGGGCACCACTAGAAGCTGAATGCCAACCTTTGTTATTCACGAGCGAAGTATATATATATATATATGTATGTATGTGTGTATGAACATGAATATATCGATGCAGTATTAATATACTAAGAAAATGTATTGGCATGTTTATAGACGTGTTATAGTTCGAAAGCTTGTGAGAATAATGCTACTAAATGAAGCTGGTGTTATAAGATTATAATTATTTTTCTTGCAGTATGATCTACAAGGTTTGCATGGTTCTATGTACATACTATACATCCTACTTTCAAGATATCGCTATCAAATGATTTAAAATTTGGTTGATAAAATCAAACAGTTCAAGAAATATTAAAACTTACACAAACAAGATGAAGTCAATATCTATATCTAACACAGTTTTTAAATTTGAGACAATAGAGCTATAATTTCCAAATGTAACTTATGCAACACACTCTTATTTTCTGAAGCAGAAGTTTTTTTTTTATGTTGGTCTAAATGCATTTAACATAACGTACAGTTGTTATAAAACTTCATATAAGCCCAATCTACAAACCTAATAGCAAATTAATGTTTGAAATAACATAATACAGTAATTATAACAAGCAACAAATTAAGTTTGCAAAAATCATAACAATCATAACAGATGCATGATATTAACTTTAAAACAAAAACAGTTTGGCCAGAAAACCGTGTGAAGCATTTCTGATAGACACGGAACTACTTGCTGACAAAGAAATAAACATAAACGCATAAAAACAAAGTAACAGAGACTGAACATCATAACTTTCGCCTACATATTTAAACAATCAAACTATGGAATGGTCTCCAACCTAGTTAACTGGTTGAGCTTTTAATGTCCACTGAGCAACAATTATGTCACATGACGACTAAGAGCTTAAAAGGACTCAAAACCGAGTCTAACTCAAGGCAAATTCCATCAAACTAAGTTTGAAGGTGCATCATATTTAAACACGATTGCCTAACCATAAAAAGATGACCATGAGTTTTCATATGCATAAGGTGAATAGTGAGTGCTAGGTTGATCAATGCGTTCCAATTAACTTTTTGCATAATTTGATACAGGAGGAAATCCACGAGCATTATTTTTGTATCTACTCGCATAATTAGACATATAAGGACATGATTCACGAGAATTAATTATTCTATGGCTCAGAGCCTAAGTCTGAATCACTCACAAGAAGACCAAGCTTTTATAACTACATAAATCTCTGTCACATGGTAGTAGACCATCTGTGTGATTCGCATACGCCAACAAATGAATAAGAGAATGTAGTGGTGGTAGCGTGCACTTGTGATAAAGGAGGATGTTTGAAGGTGGTTGCTGCTATTTTCGACATTGGTTGTTAGCAGTGGCGGTACTAAAGGGGGGCAAGGGGGTTCAATGCCCCCCTCAAAATTTAAATTTTGTCATGTATTTTTAGAATTTTCATGGATTTTAAAAAATTTTGTATAGGTTTTTAACATTTTGCCCCCTTTTAGATTTATTTTTCATGAATTTTCTAATTTTGTCCCCTTTAAGATTTTTTTCTGGTACTGCCTCTGGTTGTTAGGGATCATCCACGATGGTTGCGTCATTGGCTAACAGTGGCGTCTCTTGAGGGAAGTTATGGAGGGGGCCGTAAGTCACAGAACCAAAAATAATACTAATAAAAATATTTTTTCGATAGAAATCCGGATAAAAGTTCCAACATCAAAGTTCGAGTTTGACAATCTATCTTGTATTAGTTGTAGGCTTGTAGCTAGCCGCTTCTTCTTGCCAATCCTGGCAATCTTCCTCATCTGCTTCTTGGTCCAAAAAATACCATCCAAATCACCATACATCTCCATATCCTCCTTCACGTACTTGTTGTCTAAGTAGAGACTGCGGATAGAAAGATGCCACTCATTATCAGCACGCACCTGTTCCCTGATGCGGCGATCATCAGTTTCAGAATCATCAGCAGGACAAAATATGATCTCATCCTCATCCTCGTCGTCCGTGGCTTTTACCTCCTGGTTGTAGAATCTGCGGAGATTCTCAATCGCCTCGTTTCTCTTGCTGCTGGTGCTGTATCTGTTAGAAGAAGAAGAATCATAATCATAATGCAGCATCATCGCCTCCTCCGTCTGCTTTGCTCTCGCCGCGATGGCTTTTGCCTCCTTCTCAATATCCTCCTTGTTCCAACCCTTTAATTCAAGAGTTTCATAAATGGTTCCCTTTTTCAAATCTTGGAGTGACATCCCCCTTTCAGCCATAATAATGTTGGGGAAATTCGTGAATAACGAATAGATAACCGGATACAATCAATCTTTGAAGGCACGTAATCGCTTTCAGATTGAATCAATTTGGCGGTTCACCCAAACTATTCAATCGGATACAATAAAAGATTAAGAACGTTTTGTGTGTATGTGTTTGAGAGAACAGAACCAGAGAAGAAGAGAGAAAGAAAAGATATATCACGATCAATCATCAAAAACGGGATTTAATTAGGGCCTAATAACTGCCTTTAGGCAGTTAATCAACATGTTTCGAATTTGGCAAAAATAGTCCCTCAAATTCCGAAAATAAAATTTTCGGAAGGATTTTTACCATAACAATTCAATGGAAATAAAATTTTCGACCCCAGCCAGGGGCTCTGCCCCTTGGACCCCGCCAGGGGCTGCCGCCCCTTGGACCCCGCTCCCAGGGGCGCTGCCCCCGGACCCCCGTACCTTCGCCCCTAAGGTCATAATAAATTCAGATAAGCGTGCACTCCACACCTCCAAGCCTATATGATGTATTATTATGACGTTATCGATCAAACAAATTAATCCAATTACACTAAAATATACAACAAATAAACCGGGCCCAGGATTTAAGCTGACAATCCCGATACTCTGTTGGTGATGCTTTCTCCTCCAATTCTTAGAATGATATCCCTTCCTTGATCAGACTACTCCTTATCCTCGCTACGTCACCCCCCATCATCGCTCAGCTAGGGTTTTAGAGTTTTGGGAATTTTGGGATCTGCCGATTCTTTTTTTTACATTTTATTGTTAGACTTAATTTCAAGAATCCTCCCTGTGGTTTACCCAAAAATTCAAGTTTCGTTCTTATGGTTTAATATCGACACGGGTAGTCTTTTATACCTTAACACTGTGTTCTCGAGTTATTTTTTAAAGGAAGGGGAAAGAAGAGAAGAGAGGTGAATGGAAGAGAAGGAGTGGATTTTCCTTCCTTCCAAATCATCCCAAAAGTGGAAGGAAAAAATTGTAACCAAAATGTATTAAATTCTCCTTCCAACTCCTTTCCTTTCTTTTCTCTTCTTCTTTTTAATAAAACTCAAGAACACAAATATTTTAAAAATCTTTCATATTCTTTTCCTTTCTCTTCAACAAAAAACTCAAGAACACAGCGTAAAGGACCAAGCTTGATATATCTTTTCATAGATCTTTTAAACATATCTATATCTATTTGTATATCTATATATATAAGGACAAAATATCCAACTTTCAACTATACATCGGCATTGTCTACCATGAGAAACTAAGTGTTGTATTTATTAGCATTTCATGCATTTTAATAATTTACTAATCTAGATGTTTGCGCGCACGATTCGACGGCGATAGTGGTAGCGACGACAGTGGCAGAGGTGGCGGCGATGTGCACCGTCGGCGGTGGCGACGGTAGTGGTGAATATAAAATTAATTGTGTAAGAGGGGTAGTATGTTATTTAAGGGTTGAAAGATCAATGTTGTAAATTTTTTTATTAACGGTATATTAGATGAAAATGTTTAAATTAATGAATAAAGAAGAAGGATAATATGATCATTTTAAAGTCTGAATTACTGAAAAGAAAAGAGTAATTTGTTTTATACAGTAAGTATAGATAAACGTTTACCTTTTTGACAACACTAAAATAGACAATCAAGAGTTACTAACTAAAATTTATTTTATTCAATAACATAAAAATGCACATAGCTACATGTACTAATTGAAGTCATGTTAATTTACACAAAAACCTATTATGCATTGTGCGGTATTATTTTTAGTGCATTTAAAGTTTTAAACTACATGCTTGATTTGAAAATATAAATATAAGAAACCTTTCATTACGAAATATTAGGAGAGAGTTCAAATTCAAAGTTATAACTTACAATTACATATGAAATAACAAGAAAATTAGTTACCATATTAGAAAATGTAATCCATATTTTAATAAACCATTTCCAATTCCACTATAATCCTTGATGAAAAAATGCAAAAAGTTGAAATGACCGACAAAAACCAAGGACTCTTGGGCTTTTAAGAGCTTTAAAAATAATCTACGTTTAAGACGATAGCTCTATTTGGATATGCATATGAGAGGGGAAAAAAAACCAATATCAAAAAGCTCCTAAAAGTCAAGATATAAAATTGGGTAAAGAGTGTTAAAAAAAGTCCCAGCTCCTAGCCTCGCCTAACCCAGCCCCAAATTCCAGCATAACTAACAGTTTGCAACTCATCATCACTTATATCACTAAAATTAGCGATAGCTTAAGAGCTTCATCGTTCACATACTAATCAAACTAGGCTAAAAAAACTTGCCAATAACAATAAAAATGTGTCACTGAAGTTAAAGTATGATTCCTTGCTTCAAAAACCAACCATCTTAAGAGAGATTAGTGAAAAATTGCTCTAATCACTTCAAATCAGAGGGAATAGACTGAACCCACCTTTCAACAAAGTCTCCAGAGGTCGAAATAGTGGTCGGGGCAGGTTTTTCCAGTCATACCAATCCCAACCATAACACTTATCGGGCTCAACAGTTTGAGGAATCTGGTCAGGATTGGCTAAAGTAGCACGCATATAGACAGCAACAAGATGTAGCGGCTTTGCAGCTTCAGAAAAGACGTCGTTGGTTACTGTTACATATTGTATATCCTTAATGTCTAGCCCGGTCTCCTCCTTTACCTCTCTTGCAGCACATTTCTCAAAGCTTTCACCTGGTAAACGAGTAAAACATAGAAAGATCGAATGTTATACATGTTGAAAGTCAAAGTCATATCCACGTGATAGTTTCAGTTGATTTATTTTACCGTTTGTTTTCTTTTAGAAGTAGTCAAAAGAATAAGTCCAGTCTTCATTATCTTTCGGTTTGTTACCTATTATTTAGGAGTAGTGGCAGTAGCCCGTTAGTTTTCTATTAGTATTTAAGTGGTGTTATGTTTCTTATTGTATGTAACTTGGAAAATAAAGTGAGTTCTTTCTCTTATTTTTGAGTGCACCCTAAATAGCAGTAAACTCAAATTGTGTGTTCTTCAATTATCTGATCAATAAATTCATCAATTGGTATCAAAGCCTATACGGTTCTCAATCCAATCATGTCGGATATCCAATTAGTCGGTGGCGTGAAGAAATTGAACAACAACAACTACAACTCTTGGTCCACTTGCTTGATGTCGTATTTGCAAGGCCAAGACTTGTGGGAAGTTGTGAACGGGACGGAAACCACGTCACCCCTGCGAGAAGATCAGAATGGAGTGTTGAAGAAATGGAAGATTAAGGCCGGCAAAGCCATGTTTGTTCTGAAGACCACAGTGGAAGATGAAGTATTGGAACACATACGTGACTCGGTGACACCGAAAGAAGCTTGGGACACCCTGGTTACTTTGTTTTCTAAGAAGAACGACTCGAAGTTGCAACTCTTAGAAAATGAACTGTTGTCGGTGTCTCAAAAGGATCTGACGATTCCACAATACTTTCACAAAATTAAAACGCTGTGCAGGGTGGACCCACAATCAAAAATCGGTGACACACGAATGAAACGAATAATCATTCATGGGTTGAATCAAGAGTATAGAAGTTATGTAACAGCAATACAGGGATGGCCTACAGAGCCAACCCTCAGTGAATTCGAAAACCTTTTAGCATCGCAAGAGGCGTTGACAAAGCAGTTGGGTGATACCTCACTCAATTCAAAAATGAAGTCTGAAGCTGAAGCCCTATATGTGAATAATAGAGCCAAAGGAAAGGAACGATACAAAGGGTTTAATAATAAGCCCTACAGGCCAAATAAATCAGAAAACCATCCCAAGAAAGGAGGAGAATCTGATAAGTATCACGGGGAATCAAGCGGTGAACGAAGATCAAAATGGCAAGGAAAAAGGTTTCCGTTCAATTGCCATTCCTGTGGCCGCAAAGGTCACATGGCAAGGGACTGTCGTGCTAAGCAATCAGATCAAGGGAATGCTGCTGTTACAGAGGAAGAAGCTTGGGATGTTCAAGCTAACGTCGCTCAAGTCGAAGAGTCACCGACCTCTGCCCTAACCGTCACCACTGCTGGTAAGTCTACAAACCAATTAAGTGAATGGATTGTAGATTCAGGTTGTTCAAATCATCTAACTGGTGATAAGGAAAAACTAAGCAATCCGGTTAAGTACAAGGGCAGTAGGGTCATTGTTATAGCTGATAATTCGCGTCACCAGATTGCGCATATAGGAAATGTCATTTTCCCATCTGAGGATCAGAAATGTGAATTGAAGCTCTCAGATGTCTACCATGTCCCCGGAATGAAGAAGAACCTTTTGTCGGTTCCTCAATTGACCGATGAGGGAAAGTATGTATTGTTCGGGCCTAAAGAAGTGTATGTGTTTAAGGAGTTTGAGACCACCTCTGTTCCAATTTTGACGGGTCACAAGAAAGAGGCAGTGTATGTTTTATCTGCACAAAGTGCCTTTGTTGAGAAGACGAAGGATACCCAAAATGCTGATTTATGGCATCACAGGTTAGGGCACGTGGGGTACGATAAGCTGGATTTGATGATGAAAAGGGAGCTGGTCACCGGGCTTCCTAAGCTTGAAGTCAACAAGAATATTGTTTGTGGAGGATGTCAGTATGGTAAAGCACACCAAGAAACCTTCCACAGCTCAAATTATCGAGCAGAAGCACCTTTAGTGCTGGTACATTCAGATGTGTGGGGGCCCGCTAAACATGCTTCCATTAAAGGTATGTTGTATGCTGTAACATTTATTGACGACTATTCCCGCTATACTTGGGTTTATTTTATGAAGGAAAAAGCCGATGTGCCTCAAAAGTTCAAAGAATTTGAAGCTGAAGCCGAAAGAGAAACTGGATGCAAAGTAAGGTGTTTGCGGTCAGACAACGGAGGAGAGTATTTGTCAAATACTTTCAGTCAATACTTGAAACAACAAAGAATCAGACGCCAGCTTACTTGCCCAAACACACCCCAACAAAATGGTGTGTCCGAGCGTAAAAACAGGCATTTGGCTGAAGTTATGAGAAGTATGTTGCATGACAAAAACCTTCCAAGTCGTTTTTGGGAAGAAGCTATGCGCACAGCATGCTACCTGATCAACCGCACCCCATCTCAAAACTTACAGTATGCATCACCGATTGAAAGGTTAATACGTGTTAAACCCAATGTTCATTATTTTCGGGTTTTTGGGTGTGTCTGTTATGTGTTTGTACCTAACCAGTTTCGTGATAAGTTGGAGAAAAAGGCGACAAGATGTATCTTTATAGGTTATGATCCGGAAAGAAAAGGGTGGCGATGCATTGAACCAAACTCAGGAAAAGTTCATGTCTCACGAAGTGTGGTATTCGATGAGATGTCTTCGTGGTGGGGGCCTGAAAATCAGTTGGTTGAAGACTCAAAGAAGCTGGTTGAGGATGTAAATTCCTCTCTGGTTAAGCTGAATATTGTTGATGAAGAAAGAGAAGTTTCTGATGCACCCGAGGAAGAACCGGTTGTGCTTATACAGCCCAGTCAACAAATAGTAAGTCCACAAGCACAGCTAAGAAGGTCAGAAAGGGTGAAGAAACCTAACGCAAAGTATGCAATCATGTATGCTAAGGTGGCTATTGCTGAAGACAGTTTATGTGAGCCAGAAACTTTTCAAGAAGCTGCACAAAATGAAGAATGGTTAAGTGCTATGAAAGCTGAAATGAGTGCTCTTATTTCAAACCAAACGTGGGAGTTAGTTCCAAAACCTCATGATGTTAACCTAGTGACGTGCAAGTGGGTTTACAAGGTGAAACAGAAATCTGATGGATCAGTGGATAGATTCAAAGCTCGTTTGGTAGCACGTGGTTTTTCTCAACAACTGGGGTTAGATTATGAAGATACCTTCAGCCCCGTTGCAAAAATTACAACTGTCCGTGTTCTTTTAGCCTTAGCAGCTTGTAAAGGTTGGAAGTTGTGGCAGATGGATGTTCATAATGCATTCCTATACGGAGAACTTGATCATGTTATTTACATGATGCAACCGATGGGTTTTGAAGATCAAGAGCACCCTGAATATGTATGCAAGTTGAAGAAGGCAATCTATGGTTTGAAGCAATCACCAAGAGCGTGGTTCGGTAAGATGGCAGAATTTTTGGAGCAGAATGAATATCAACTTACTTCAGCCGATTCCAGTTTGTTTGTCAAGAAAATTGGTGAGAAAGTCGTGTTTATCCTTGTCTATGTGGATGATCTAATTATTTCAGGTGATGTTGAAGAGGAAATTGAACTTTTGAAGTCAAACTTGTCTATACGGTTCAAAATGAAGGACCTTGGAAGGCTCCAACACTTCCTTGGTCTGGAATTGAACTATACAGAAGAAGGAATGGTATTACATCAAACAAAGTATACCATTGACTTGTTGCATAAGTTCCAAGTGGCTTCGTGCAAACCAGCAACGGTCCCTATGGACCGAAATGTTAAGCTATATGCAACAGAAGGTAGAAAGCTAGATGACCCAACACGGTACAGAAAGATGGTTGGAAGTTTGATCTACTTGACGTTGACACGGCCTGATATTGCATTTGTCGTTGGAGTTCTTAGTCGGTTTATGCAAGACCCAAGGAAGCCACATATGGTAGCCATGAAAGAAGTTCTGAAATACATCAAGGCCACTGCAGGAAGAGGTATACAGTTTAGAAGAGAAATCGAGCCTAAGTTGTTTGGTTATTGTGATGCCGATTATGCTGGTGATGTGAATGAACGAAGGTCGACAACTGGGTATGTTTTTATGTTTGGATCAAGCCCTGTTTCCTGTTTCCTGGTGCAGCAAACGTCAACCGACAGTCTCTCTATCCTCGACAGAAGCCGAGTATCGGGCTGCTGCTATGGCAGCCCAAGAGTGTGTGTGGCTAGTCGAATTGTTAAGGAACCTGAACCAGAAAGTGGAGTATCCGGTGCAGTTGTGGTGTGACAATATCTCAGCAATCAAGTTGGCTCAGAATCCAGTGTTTCATGCCAGGACCAAACACATTGAAGTTCACTACCATTTTATTAGAGAAAAGGTATTAAGTGGTGAGATCAGTTTGGAAGTTATTGCTTCAGAAGAGCAAGTTGCAGATGCTTTTACAAAAAGTCTAGTTGGTACAAAGCTGAGGGAGCATAGTGAAAGCATGAGCATGGTGGATTATGACATTGAGAGGGGGTGTTGAAAGTCAAAGTCATATCCACGTGATAGTTTCAGTTGATTTATTTTACCGTTTGTTTTCTTTTAGAAGTAGTCAAAAGAATAAGTCCAGTCTTCATTATCTTTCGGTTTGTTACCTATTATTTAGGAGTAGTGGCAGTAGCCCGTTAGTTTTCTATTAGTATTTAAGTGGTGTTATGTTTCTTATTGTATGTAACTTGGAAAATAAAGTGAGTTCTTTCTCTTATTTTTGAGTGCACCCTAAATAGCAGTAAACTCAAATTGTGTGTTCTTCAATTATCTGATCAATAAATTCATCAATACAAAGCGTATCACCATTTTGTAACACCTCATGAAAAAAGCTACAGACCGACCCAATAACCATCATAGCAAAATAAAACTATCCAGCTCTCCCATACCATTTTGTGACTTTGCAAAACCAAATCAGTAAAAACAACACAAAAACCTCAAAAGTGGAATTATTAGTAGTTAATTTTTTCCATGTAGGATGCCTTAGTTACCACAATATGGGGCATAATCACATTTAATACTTATTACTACAAAAAAAAATTAACAAGTGTTACATGAAGTCAGCTCTCTCGACTACATGTTTATAGGTAAAGTAGCAATAGTACTACGTTAAACCGTCGCCATTCGCCAAGATCTAATGTCCTCACAAGAGGTCTGTGGTTCTAACCTGGTGACTGGTTACGCTGAATACATTTGAGCGAGGCTCGCCCTCTCGTGATAACCTCAACAAGAAAAACAACATCTATTTACCCGTTTACCCAACAATAGTACAATGTTAGCATCGCTGTTCCTTGTCTTAAGCATAACATGTAACAAGCAAATAAGCATATTGGTCCGTTTTGGTAAAGTATAATGTTCCCAATAGGCTCATTTTTAGCAATTAAAATGTCCTTTTGTGTTCCCATCTGGTAACTAATGCTTTTTTTTTTGTAACATAACCTTTTATATATTCAAACAGACAACTTAGCAGTAAAAAATTGATTTAATTACTAATTAAGAGCAGACTAACCGAACTCAAGGTGACCGCCAGGGAGTGCATACGTGTTATGGCCAATTGAAGAACGGCGCCGCCCCAGAAGCACCCTGTTCCCCTTTACCAATATCACCGCCACCCCGATTACCGGTTCCGACGTCATATCTGTGATACTCGTTTGCGATTGCTATTTTGACTTTAATGGGAAAAAGGATTCACGGTTGAACAGCATTCGTTTATATTACCTTTTGAGTCAAACTATAAATTAACCGCTTCGTTCCGGTTTTGCCCTTATTAATCTTAGGAGAATGATTAATTATCTCCTCCCAATTTATAAGAAGGTGACATGAAATTCAAGAAGTGAGATTATGAAAGACGTTAAGTGGAATCTACAGTGTCACTTAAGCCAATGTTTTTGGAGGATTAATCATTTTCCTTAATTTTATTAACAAATTATATACAGTGATATTTATCTTAGAAGGTTTTAGGTAAAATAAAATAAGTATTAAAGTAAAACAAATAAAACATATGTTTCTCTTCACTGAAAATTACCGTGCATTATGAAAATCATCGTGCATCAATTGCTTCGTGAATCTTCGTGCATCAATTTAACCATGATCTAAGGATCAAGATCTTGTCTTATTTGTTTTACTTTAATACTTGTTTTACAATACCCAACCCCTATATTAGAATACATTTTACCAAATATACATAACCAACAACATATATTTATTATTATCGTTTAGAATTTCCAATAACTTTTTTTCAAAACACCAATTTTTGACAAAATATAAACTTACATATCATTAAATAATGCTAAATGATATATAAATACTAGTCTTTAGGCCCGTCCAATTGACTGATAGTCTCAAAGGTAAATATCAAAATAATACAGTAAATAACTAAACAGATGAAACATAACAAAATATGAACAAAACAAAATTAAAAGAATAAACCCTTTCGTAGTAGAAGAAGAATCAAACTACAATTGACTATAAACTAAATTAAAAGAGATGAAAAATAACAATAATAACAATTCAATATCAAATAATAAACAAACACGAACAAAATATCAAAAATAAAATTAAAGTGATATAAAAAAATCGTATGTTTTTTTGTTGAGAAATTTACTTAACTTGATTTGTTTATTAAAAATAGGAAGAAAAAGAATAATATGAATGATAATGATTAATAAAAATTTAGGTTGTATATATAATAATTTATTAGGAGAGTTTTAAGGATATTATATATCTTTAAAATTTAAAAAGATTTGTTTTGATAGAAAAGATTTATGATAGAGTTTTAAATATAATTATCTATTTAATAAGCAAATAAAAATAATAAAAAAATCTAGAAAAAAGGAAAGAGCTCTAGAGTAATTAGGAAAGAGTTTTAGGCCTAAAAAGAGTTTTAAGGGTGCAAGTGTACTCCAACCTCCTCTTTTAGTTATAGTATATATATTATATATATTTTATTATTATGAAAGATCATAACATAACAATAAAAATATCAACGCATATAAATATCCTCTATTATTTAACATGTAATACGAAAGTAATAAAGATGACTTTAATTACAAGAGTACTACAGACGAACCGTAAATTACGCGTATATTACTTACACTCTTTTGCTCCAATATTTAAACACCAGCTAATCAACCACGTTCAACTCAAGCATTTTAATAAAAGTTACGCTAATAATGTATGCTGCAAAAAATAATTACATATCTGTTTTTTGTTATATGAAAACTTGATAAACTTGTTAGTATTGACATATACGTCGACTTGAATGTTAGATTCAACATTATAATACAAGTGGTGTGAATCGCTAATGCTGCGAAAGGGTCGTGGAATCGGTCTAGTGCTTCCCAATCGGAAATCACAATACCATGCAGAAGATTTCTTAACTATAATATTAGAGGGACACATATTACAAGGAAAAGAGTATTGTGTGAACAAATAGCACTGGTCTAATTGCATGAAAAGTTAATCAACTTACACTACTAGAAAAAACACCTTTAATGACACCGAATGCGTGTCATAAAAGGGGTCAGATGACACGCTTTTTGGTGTCATAAATCGACCCGTCATAAATCTTTATGACACGCATTTTCAGCGTCATAAATTTATGACACGCTTTTATGACACCCTTTTACGACACGCATTTTATGACATTATTTTATGACACCGTATTTGCGTGTCATGGTTCAATTTAATTTTTTTTTTTTTTTTATAAAATTATTAATATCTACACATTAAATAACAGTTAATCTCACAATACAAATAAATACACAAATAGCAAAATAGCGCATTTCATATATATCAAAACAATGCGTTTCATACAACTACAAGTTATTTTAAATTCTAATATTAACCATAAAAGTTTATAACCGCTAAATTATATAAAATTCAACACCGGTAAATGAAGTTTGCCACATAATTTGCCCATTCTTCACGAACTTCATCCAAATCATCATCCGTGTATTCTTTTTTACCTTCCCCGATCTGACAAATACGTACAATACATTAAAAAGGAGACAAATATATATTTTAAAAAAAACATGAAATTCCTACAGAGATGGAGTTGAAATATATATTAGATTCTTAAAATTAGAAACTCACTGCAGCTTGATTCTGTTCTTGCCTAGTCACACCAAAACGTTGTGCCACATTTTCAGATTCTTAAAAAAGAGCTGCAGAATGACCTCGAAACAACCAAGACATTCTGCACACAAAAAAAACTTCAAACAGCAGCTAAAACAGCAAAAAAGCTATAATACATGTTATTTAGGCTAAAAAAACTATTGATGCCTCAAATATTAGATCATAGTTAGTTGCTGTAACACCCGACATTTAAAAACATGGGTTTTCAAAAACTTTCACCTAACGGTGTTAAAAGATGCGGAAGAAAACTTTAAAAGTTCAAAACCGATAAAAACTGTTCGGTTTCTGCATTTATTGGTGTTACATGTCATACCATGAAATAAGTCTAAATGAAAACCCAACGGTTGCCCAACATAAAACAACCGTCAACATAGTACTGCATAAATTCTGCATAATATCAAAATGCACATGATGTCTAATGAGGTGTAGCATCTAAGGGTAGCTAAAGCCATCAGCATGCTATCTACCCACTCCTCGCCCTTCATGCCTCATCTATCCTTCAAGCTAAACCTGAGGGAACCACACATTTCAAGAAACAAGTGTTAGCTAACGAATTAGCTAAGTAAGATATCACTAAAGTTATAAAGCTTTATCCAATTAAAACATTTCTACTTTGTTGACAAAACATTAAGGCACAACCCACATAACCCACACACATACAACCTGCATATCAACTTAGGATGAATCACCCTAATTGTGCCTATCCTTCTTTTATATCACACATAATCACACGTATCTTCGTTAACTGCATATAAGTGTGCCATGCATCACACCCGACTAGATGATCAGCCAAAAGGCTACTCATCGTACGTCGTTAAGGAATGGCAAGCCAATCCCGGAGTAATCCGTATATGGAGGCGGGTCAGACCACTCGTATTACTCGCCCTGCATTAAATGACCATGTTGCAAGGAGCCACCCAAGCAACCTACGTTCACGCACTCGCCGGGCTAGGGCAAGTACGGGTTAAGCTTAACACTTCCCTGCATTATAAATTTACGAGCTCGGTTTCACACATTATTAGTTTAGGCATCACACAACCTAACATAGTCACACATTTCCTTCATTTTGTTTGGGCCCTTAAACGTGAAAGTGACATGGCAGCCTAGTAAATCTAGTGAACTAGGTGAACAAGTCACATAAGCATGCACACATCAAGAATCTACATTATGTCTACATTTCAAGTATTGCAATATACTACATAATTTGCATAATAATCGCTACATTGCACCTTACTTCATTTCACTACATTTGGGACTGCATATTAGGTCTCATGGTCAACTTCATATCCCACAATACCTCCCGTGTAACCCGAAATACCCACATTTATCATAAGTTACCGTTAGGGAAGTTATAACAAGAAACCATTGCTTGTGGAATCCTCAGCGTGTCAAAAGTAGTGTATCTTACCTCAAAGAAGTGCACGACAGTGAATAACCACGTTACCGTGCAAAGCAACTAGCCTCGTCTACCTAAAATTAGTAAACGATCATTAAACAACCTATTACCCACATTATTAAGGTCATATCACAGGCCTACACACCTACAAACATGACCCAAGACACGACGTACGCATTGGAGGTTCAAAGGTTACTTTATTTCAAAACTGACCCCGTTGCGCCGCAACACACCACGTTGCGCCGCAACTCCAGCCCTCAGTTGCGCCGCAACTAACATGTTGCGCCGCAACTTATCTGTCTGGAAACTAGTTGCGCCGCAACTCGTCACGATTCTGCACCACTTCGACCAATTGAACCCCAAACCAACACCAAACGATTCCAAATCAAATATCAGACCTTTATACATCAAAATCCTTCATTTTATGACCACTCAAATGCAATAAACTTCCCCATTAAACAACATATGATTTACATCATAAAAACAAACGTTATTACGACATCGATTGATCCTCCAATGACCTAAACCACTTCTTAATAATCCATACAATTGAAAAGATAATAAATCCATATTACAATACCTTTTCTACCTGTAGATCACAATGAGGATGCAAAACTCTTGACTAAACACACCCGAATCACACGTTGAAAGACTTTTCGGCTTGCAATTGATGAAGGAATGCTATGGGCTGCTAGGGTTTGTTTAGGGAATGAATTTTCTGCAATTGACAACCTAATGACACCCCCCTAACTCCCTAAACCCGTTTTTGACTTTGCCTCTATGTCAAAACTAGTCCCTAAGCTTCCTAATCCTTCATTACTAGTCACAAACTACCATATGGACCATATATAACATAATTACTTCTTTAAATACCACTACATAGGCATTTAGCTACATTTTACACACATATACACTTCATTATACATTTAGGCTTTCAAGCCTCACACATATCACACAATAACTACATATATGCATTAAATCGAGAATAGACTTAACGACACACTATGTTGACTTAACGACACTAGTCAACTGTTAAATAAAAAGTTTGGGATGTTACAATTACCTCCCCCTTAAGAGGATTCCGTCCTCGGAATCTCATCAGAAAGGAATAACCCCGGGTACTTCTCCTTCATTACTGCTTCGGTTTCCCACGTTAAGCTTTCTCCATGATTATGCTTCCACTTTATCAACACTAAATCAATCACTTTCCGGCGTAGCTTCTTTTGCTTCCTTCCAAGTATCGCCACTGGTTCATCTACCATTCTTTTCATTGGGTCAATACTCACATCTTCAATAGGAATCACACTTGACTCCTCGGCTAAGCATTTCCTCAAGTAGGATACATGAAAGGTGTTGTGAATTCCATCCAATTCTGGAGGCAATTCCAACTGATATGCTAGATCCTTAATGCGTTTCAAGATTTTAAAAGGTCCAATGAAACGTGGACTCAACTTTCCCTTCTTTCCAAATCGAATGACTCCTTTCCATGGTGAGACTTTCAGCATCACAATCCCCAACATTGAACTCAATCGGTCTCCTTTTCTTATCTGCATATGTTTTCTGTCTTTCTCTAGCCACACGTAAAGCTTCTTTAGCCACATTAACTTTTTCAGAGGTGATTTCAATGATTTCGGGACCAGTTAATTGCTTCTCACCGGGCTCCATCCAACAACTTGGAGTCCTACATCTTCTTCCATATAGCATCTCAAATGGTGGCATTCCAATACTTGCATGGTGACTATTGTTGTAAGCAAACTCAATCAACTTCAAATGATCATCCCATGCTCCACCATACTCTAGTACACACGTCCTCAACATATCCTCCAATGTTTGAATAGTTCTCTCACTTTGCCCATCGGTTTGAGGATGATAGGCAATACTCAAATTTATTCTACTACCCAACTCCCGTTGAAGACCCTTCCAAAAGTTTGACACAAATCTCGAGTCTCGATCCGAAACAATAGATAGAGGAACTCCATGTTTCGAAACTACTTCATTAATGTATATCTTTTCCATCTTCGTTAAAGGCACATCTTGTCGGGTAGCTAGAAAATGGGCACTCTTCGTCAATCTATCTACAATCACCCATATCATATCATTTCCTTTCGGCGTTTTAGGTAGCTTCGTTACAAAGTCCATGGTGATATGATCCCATTTCCACTCCGGGACCTCTAGTTGATGTAACAATCCATACGGCTTTTTATGGTCGGTTTTCACACGTGCACAAGTCAAACACTTTGCTACAAAATGAGCTACTTCTCCTTTGATATCCGGCCACCAATAAATCGGTTTCAAATCTGCATACATCTTGGTAACACCGGGATGAACTGAGTATCTACTTCTATGAGCTTCTTCAAGGATCAATTCTCGATTACCACCAAGCAATGGTACCCAAATTCGACCCTTGTATGTTTTGAAACCACGGCTATTTGTCTCCATCACAAGGCGTTTCTTCTTTCCAATACTCTCTTTATCAATATTATCCTTCATTAACGCCTTGACTTGAGCTTCTTTAATACGGTCCAATAGTCCCGACTTTGCTTGAACTTGCATACTCATCAATTTACAAGAAGAATTCTGCACCTTCCTACTTAATGCATCCGCCACTACATTGGCTTTACCCGGATGGTACTTGATCTCGCAATCATAATCCTTAAGTAGTTCCATCCATCTTCTTTGTCTCACATTCATCTCCTTCTGATTGAACACATACTGTAGGCTCTTATGGTCGGTATACAAGGTACACTTAGTGCCATAAAGATAATGTCTCCACAACTTCAAAGCAAATACTACCGTCGCTAATTCAAGATCATGGGTCGGGTAATTCTTCTCATGCGGATTCAACTGGCGTGAAGCATAAGCAATCACCTTGTCCCTCTGCATAAGGACACAACCCAAACCCGTAATCGATGCATCACTATACATAACCAAATCATCAGTGCCTTCAGGCAAGGCAAGTATAGGAGCTTCACACAACTTCGTCTTCAATGTTTGGAAAGCTTTCTCCTGCTTTTCTGTCCACTCAAACTTCACTCCTTTCTTCGTTAATTCTGTCATTGGCTTAGCTATTCTGGAGAAATCTTGAATAAATCTTCGATAGTAACCAGCTAAACCAAGGAAACTTTTGATCTCGGTGGGAGTCTTTGGCTGCTCCCACTTTGAAACAGCTTCAATCTTTGTAGGATCTACTTTTATACCTTCCGAAGAAATGACATGACCAAGAAATTGAACTTCTCGCAGCCAAAACTCACATTTAGAGAACTTAGCATACAACTTCTTCTCCCTCAACACTTCAAGGACGGCCCTTAAATGCTCACGGTGCTCAGCTTCACTCTTAGAGTAAATCAAAATATCGTCAATAAAAACAATCACGAAATGATCCAGAAATGGTCGACATACTCGATTCATAAGATCCATAAAAGCTGCCGGCGCGTTTGTCAAACCAAAGGGCATGACTAAGAACTCGTAATGTCCATAACGAGTACGAAAGGCTGTTTTCGCCACATCCTCCTTCTTAACCTTCAATTGGTGATATCCGGATCGCAAATCTATCTTGGAAAAGAATGATGCACCATGTAGTTGGTCAAATAGATCATCAATCCGCGGAAGAGGATACTTGTTCTTCACTGTTCTCTTATTCAACTCACGATAGTCTATACACATGCGCATCGAACCATCCTTCTTCTTCACAAACAGAACTGGAGCTCCCCACGGCGAGGAACTAGGTTGTATGAAACCCTTGTCAAGTAACTCCTGAAGTTGGGACATTAACTCTTTCATTTCTGTAGGAGCTAATCGGTATGGTGCTTTTGCAACAGGTGTAGCACCGGGTATAAGATCAATCTGAAAAGTAACTTCACGATCGGGAGGAATAACGGGAAGATCATCTGGAAACACGTCAGGAAAATCAGAAACTACATCCACACTAGTAATAAAAGACTTCTCCTTTCTTGCATCTATGACATAAGCAAGGAAATGGCTCTTATTCTTTCGTATGCACTTAAGAGCCTTCATCATGTTGATAATCTTTATCCCCCCTCTCTTCTTATCTCCATACACCGTAACAACTTTACCATCGGGTGTAGAAAACCGAATAATCTTTTGTGAACACAAAATGTTAGCTTCATTCCGCGACAACCAATCCATACCTATCACTACATCGAAACCGACTAAAGTAGTAGGCAATAGCTGAACCGGAAATGAACGACCTTCGATCTCAATATCACAATCATCATAACCCACACGTATATCACTAATCGTACCATTAGCAATTTCTACTTCTATCGAGCAATCTAAAGGGGTAGTGACTCTTTATAGCTTAGGAGCAAATAAAGTAGACACAAATGACCTATTTGCACCAGAATCAAATAGAACAGAGGCAGGTTTTGAATTAACAAGAAAAGTACCACTTACTACCTCATCGTTGCTCTTTGCATCATCCACTGTCATCTGTAGGGCTCGAACCTTAGTTGCTGAAGTGGCTGCTTTCTTCCCGTCATTCTTCATTTGTGGGCAATCGGCAATAAGATGACCCGTTTCTTTACACTTGTAGCAACGAGCCTTGTCCTTACATTCAGTTGCAAGATGTCCCAACATACCACATTTGTGACACCTCCTTGTCTTATCCGTACATTGACCGTCATGAGAAGTCTTGCAAAAGGCACACCACGTACCACTCTTCTTCTTATCCTTGTCCCCACTTGAATTAGAACCTCCCCGGAACTTCTTATTATGATTGTTTGTATTCGAAGACCAATTAGATCTTCTTTTGAAACCCGACTTCTTGTCATCAACTTTCTCAACTACTTTTTCAGTTTTGAAGTCGTCGTCCAACCTCTTGGACTCCTTTATCGCCGCCGACAACGTCACATGTTGCCTACACAAACCTCGATAGTTGGCTGGGAGACCATCACAATAAGCTTCAACCTGATCTTCAGCCCTGCGAACCAAATGCCCCACAAACTTAAGCTTCTCCATAAAAGAATGTGCATACTCCGTAATTGCACCAGGTTTGGCGACCAAAGATCTAAACTCCTTCTCAATAAGTCGCAACTCTCGGGTTCCCACATACTCTTCTAGAAACTTCTCCTTAAATGTACCCCAAGGCATCAAAGCAAGTACCTCAGGGGTCATGGAAACGGTAGTAGCCCTCCACCAGTTACGGGCATTCTTCTTCAGCATCCTACTAGCACACAAAACCTTCATATCATCAGGACAGTAACAAGATGCAAATACTACCTCAATATCTTCAATCCACTCCATAGCACCCACTGCAGTTTGGGTACCATCAAACTCCCTTTCTTTTGCTCTGCTAATTGATTCGGTGTCGTACTCCCCTTTCCTCTATCATCCGTGAACACTACCTCAATATCTTCAATCCACTCCATAGCACCCACTGCATTTTGGGTACCATCAAACTCCTTGGCACCACATTTCTGAAAGCTCTCATATTTAAAGTTGCTAATGCGAGGCGCATTCACAACTCTAGGTCCACCACCATTCACCCCATTAACACCTACTGCTGCAACAACATTCTCATGAGCATGTTGTGATCTCGCCATTGATGGTTCAGCACCTTGGGAGGGATTAGAGTAATTCCCATCCGAATGCTCACACCTTTGTTCACTCCCAATCCTTTCAGCATCTCTTTCTGCCCTCAATTGTGCTAATTCCTCTTCATTTCTCATCAGAAGAGCTCGGATAGCTCTCAACTCTTCATGTAATTCTGCTTGATTGGGAACTTGTTCAATCACCGGGTTTGCCCTATCAATTTCCGACCTTGTGGGCTGTGCACCCGGGAGTGGCCTTCACGGAGGCCTTTGGTTAACTCCATCTCCAGCCCCATTCCCATTAGGAGGAACACCACCACCATTTCCTCCTCCTCTCTGGCTACTAGCTCTAGTGTTTTCCATTATCTCTACAAGGCAACGACGACGGTTAGCAAGAGTTAAAGTGAGACTACATTTATCAAGGCCATACTTCATTTAGCTACATTATCACACATAAAATTCAAGCCTTGAATTTACACCCTCACTCACTCCCCAACCCGTCCTATAGTACTTCATCTCAAAGCTAGGCACACCTGCATAAGCCTAACTTATCCTACATCGGTTTAAGTCCAAAATCCTACGGTCATGGTCGAACTTTGGTTCACTTAAACCATTTCTCTG
Source organism: Erigeron breviscapus (assembly GCA_034093135.1). NCBI lineage: Eukaryota > Viridiplantae > Streptophyta > Magnoliopsida > Asterales > Asteraceae > Erigeron > Erigeron breviscapus. The sequence continues at coordinate 71,642,262 of CM067171.1, read as the reverse complement.
ATACCAACTTGTAACACCCGACATTTAAAAACATGGGTTTTCAAAAACTTTCACCTAACGGTGTTAAAAGATGCGGAAGAAAACTTTAAAAGTTCAAAACCGATAAAAACTGTTCGGTTTCTGCATTTATTGGTGTTACATGTCATACTATGAAATAAGTCTAAATGAAAGCCCAACGGTTGCCCAACATAAAACAACCGTCAACATAGTACTGCATAAATTCTGCATAATATCAAAATGCACATGATGTCTAATGAGGTGTAGCATCTAAGGGTAGCTAAAGCCATCAGCATGCTATCTACCTACTCCTCGCCCTTCATGCCTCATCTATCCTTCAAGCTAAACCTAAGGGAACCACACATTTCAAGAAACAAGTGTTAGCTAAGGAATTAGCTAAGTAAGATATCACTAAAGTTATAAAGCTTTGTCCAATTAAAACATTTCTACTTTGTTGACAAAACATTAAGGCACAACCCACATAACACACACATACAACCTGCATATCAACTTAGGATGAATCACCCTAATTGTGCCTATCCTTCTTTTATATCACACATAATCACACGTATCTTCGTTAACTGCATATAAGTGTGCCCTGCATCACACCCGACTAGATGATCAGCCAAAAGGCTACTCATCGTACGTCGTTAAGGAATGGCAAGCCAATCCCAGAGTAATCCGTATATGGAGGCGGGTCAGACCCCTCGTATTACTCGCCCTGCATTAAATGACCATGTTGCAAGGAGCCACCCAAGCAACCTACGTTCACGCACTCGCCGGGCTAGGGCAAGTACGGGTTAAGCTTAACACTTCCCTGCATTATAAATTTACGAGCTCGGTTTCACACATTATTAGTTTAGGCATCACACAACCTAAACATAGTCACACATTTCCTTCATTTTGTTTGGGCCCTTAAACGTGCAAGTGACATGGTAGCCTAGTAAATCTAGTGAACTAGGTGAACAAGTCACATAAGCATGCACACATCAAGAATCTACGTCATGTCTACATTTCAAGTATTGCAATATACTACATAATTTGCATAATAATCGCTACATTGCACCTTACTTCATTTCACTACATTTGGGACTGCATATTAGGTCTCATGGTCAACTTCATATCCCACAATACCTCCCGTGTAACCCAGAAATACCCACATTTATCATAAGTTACCGTTAGGGAAAGTTATAACAAGAAACCATTGCTTGTGGAACCCTCAGCGTGTCAAAAGTAGTGTATCTTACCTCAAAGAAGTGCACGACAGTGAATAACCACGTTACCGTGCAAAGCAACTAGCCTCGTCTACCTAAAATTAGTAAACGATCATTAAACAACCTATTACCCACATTATTAAGGTCATATCACAGGCCTACACACCTACAAACATGACCCAAGACACGACGTACGCATTGGAGGTTCAAAGGTTACTTTATTTCAAAACTGACCCCGTTGCGCCGCAACACACCACGTTGCGCTGCAACTCCAGCCCTCAGTTGCGCCGCAACTAACATGTGCGCCGCAACTTATCTGTCTGGAAACTAGTTGCGCCGCAACTAGGCGTTGCGCCGCAACTCGTCACGATTCTGCACCACTTCGACCAATTGAACCCCAAACCAACACCAAACGATTCCAAATCAAATATCAGACCTTTATACATCAAAATCCTTCATTTTATGACCAATCAAATGCAATAAACTTCCCCATTAAACAACATATGATTTTCTTCATAAAAACAAACGTTATTACGACATCGATTGATCTCCAATGACCTAAACCACTTCTATCCATACAATTGAAAAGATAATAAATCTACATTACAATACCTTTTCTACCTGTAGATCACAAATAGGATGCAAAACTCTTGACTAAACACACCCGAATCACACGTTGAAAGACTTTTCGGCTTGCAATTGATGAAGGAATGCTATGGGGCTGCTAGGGTTTGTTTAGGGAATGAATTTTCTGCAATTGACAACCTAATGACACCCCCTAACTCCCTAAACCCGTTTTTGACTTTGCCCCTATGTCAAAACTAGTCCCTAAGCTTCCTAATCCTTCATTACTAGTCAAAAACTACCATGTGGACTATATATAACATAATTACTTCTTTAAATAACACTACATAGGCATTTAGCTACATTTTCACACATATACACTTCATTATACATTTAGGCTTTCAAGCCCCACACATATCACACAATAACTACATATATGCATTAAATCGAGAATAGACTTAACGACACACTATGTTGACTTAACGACACTAGTCAACTGTTAAATAAATAGTTTGGGATGTTACAGTTGCTTAAGATTTAATTCTTTCTTATTTACCCGTATTACTTTTTGTCTAAGATAAATGGTTGTCACGTAACCACTTGGTCTTAGATCAAGTGGCCACCCGGGGCCCTCTTTGGGGGTCCTGGGGAGGGGATGTTGGCTTGGAGACCAGGGATCGAATCTCAATTTCTCATGGTTTCGGGCATTTACCTCTTCGACGCGTGCGGGCCGTGTTATCGCACCCTTGGTCTTCAGGGGTGCCTTAGGGTTCCAACCTCTAGCATACTGCCTGTCACTGCTAGTGTTCGAACCACTAACCAACTAACACGTCGTTCTAAAAAATAATAATAATAAAATGGCTGTCACGTCGTCATTTAAACTTTAACTAGTACTAGTACCCGTGCGTGATGCACGGATTGACATAATAGATTTATTTAATACATTGTAATTACATGAAGGGATTTTCTAGGCTGATTTTTACATTAATTAGCCATACGTTTCTATGTACAAGTGATACTTTACAATTAATGAGATTTAATATCTTTTCTTATTTCAATTCTAGCCTTTGATTTTATTTGATATGAGAAAATATAGTACAATGAACTTTCATTCCTATTGGATTTTAGCGACCTCCTCGGTGATTTTACATATCAATTCTTACAAAGTATAAGCTTAGCAAATATTATTTGAAGATTTTTTAGTATTTTCTTTTAAGAATTTGATTATAGTTTGATCTTTAAATTAATTCTTGAAATATTCCCTTCAAAATTTCACACTTATTTCTCATTTATAAACAAGATGTCTATACATATTTTCAACATAACTCTTCTATAGCTTTGTTTTAGTAGTCATTTTCCTTTTAAAAAAACCAATAGCTATGCATAAACAAGTTTTAAAATTGAAATTCTAGATGTTTTAGTTTCTCATACTTTTGTTTATTTAGATTAATATCTAGCATCTTTTTGTTTGAAAATTGAAATTCATATAATAGTTATATTACTAGAATTTTTTTAAATAATATATATGTCATGACTACACTTTATAAAATTGATATAAAAAAAAATCAAGTAAAGAGTTGTCAAAAATTTTAGGTTTAATCACTAATATTAAATAGGGTGCCAAATAAACAGAGGGATAGAAATTGGAATAAAAAAAATTACCATATCTTATTAATTATGAACCTTACATGTAAATAGTAAACGGATGACAATTAATATACAAATTATGTGCCTACTAGGCACAGCCTAGAAAATCCCTTACATGAAACATGCATTTTATAAATTTTTATTAATAAATACTTCATAAATGATACAACATTACATTGATAAACTTCTATGTTCAACTATTTGATTATTTAAATTACAAAAGCTCAAGGGTAGATAATCAGCATGAACATAGATGTGAATCACAATTATGGAATATTTATTATTTTATAAAATATTTATGTAATGCAAGTAAGTCATATTAAACAGGAAATTTATAACAGTTCATAGTTAAATATATAAATAAAGTTGTTGTTATTATTTCACCAATGGAGATCCATATTTTAGAACTTATTTCAATAACGCCATGAATAACGTAGTAAATGAAACGATGACAAACACATCCATAAAATCCTAATAAAATTTGAAAATCGATAATCGATTGGATATTAAATATATAAACTGAATAGTAGAGAAATAACATATACGTACCTATGATATGACTTTGTGTTAACAAAACGAAGGATCAAAATTGATAAATTAAAGGCTTGGAAAGTTATTGTAGTTCAAAATATTAACCTCATGAGTAATGATATCAAGAATTTAACTTGGAAATCGATCGTGGTATTCTATAGAGAGTAGAAAAAACAAAATCTCATACCAACACAAGCTAAACCTTTTATATAGGTTGAATATCAAATTGTTTAAAATCTAAATTTTGTACTTCCTCTTGATTAAGGAAACTATTATAATTATTATTTATGACAAATATGTTTCCTATTAGACTTAAAAAAGACGTATCCAATATAATATCTAATTCTAAATAATATTTTATTTAAATTAGGTAAAGATTATCGATTAAAAAATTTTTTAATACAACATGTTTTAATAGACACGTGTCGTTCAAAGGTTGTGTCACTTGTCTTTTTAAAGATACTTCAATCCTCTTTTAGTATAGGGAAATTCTAAAATGACAAACTTTTTACTAACAAATATTTTACAAACTTAGGTGGCTATGATGTGGCTCATCCACATCATTAATTCCATATTACCTAAACAAAGTTAATTAACCTAGGTTAAACAAATTGTAATTATTTTTCCTCTCTCTCATTCCATATCACCTAATAACATGTTTTTTTCTTCCGATTCAAAGATACATACGCAAAAATTTCCAGGTCTTTATATGCCATTTGGAGGCTCATAAGTAATTACAGTATAATGTATATGGTTACGCTAATAGTAGTCAGCACGGAAGAAATTAATACGATTAAAAGAAATAAAAAAGAACAGGACTGCAATTATGTGTATCGATCATCCATAAAACAGTGGAAAACATGTGACATTCAAAAGAATATACTTGACTCATGAATCATAATCATACACTAGGCCAGGTGTATCAATATTATGCTTGACAGAAACGGTGCATCTACATGAACTAAAAGTGGAATAATCATCTGGAACATGCTTGTCGATTAACACTATACAAATCATAATCAATCAAATGAATAAATCATGAAGTTTTCTCATCTATAACTTATATAAATTTCTTTACTCCATTAATAACCTCAATGGAAAAAAGATCAATGAAAACATTAAGAAAAACCTAAAGAAATAAATAAAACTCACAACAACCTAATATCTTTAATTTGTAACCTTTATCTTTTTATGTATTTGGGGAGATCGAGAGGGCCTGTGTTTCTGGAAAGAAGGAGAACTCTTAATAGGGAGAAAAAACAAAAGTGGAAGTGGAAAGAAAAAACTGATAAAAAAAAACTATACCATGGTTAAGTAAGAGTTATCGACACAAATCGTCCCTGTGGTTTACTCAAAAAGTCACGTTTCATCCCTGTGGTTCAATAACCTCATTGATAGTCCTTTATAGGAGGATAAGGTTCGTATTTCGTCCTTTTAGTTCACAGTCGTTATCTTCCCTCTGTTAAAACCCTCATGTGCATCCCATGTGAGGGTAATTTGGTACTTTCAAAGGATAAAGACCAAATTTGAGTCTTTTCAATAACACCTTTTATATCCATCTCTTTGTATATCACTACACATTTTTCGATTCCCATCAAAATCATCATCAGTTAAATTTGTGGAAAAAAATAATAATAAATTACTACAATTTGTAAAAGAAAACCCCACAATCTTCATCATCATCAAATCACCATCAAAGAACCCTAATCAAAATTTAATATAAAAATACTCATGTATATGAATATGTATAGATATGTGAATTCAAACTCACTCCATCTCACATCTCTCTCCCTCTCTCTGTTCTAATTCACCACCTCCACCAGGTTGTCGTCGTCGTTGTTATGCCATCACCAGGCCCCCACCTCGCCGCCGCCACCACTCCCCAACATCATCACCTTCGTCATCAAAATCGATAACTATACTTCCATCAAACTCGTTGTTACTTGTCAGATCTGTTGGGCGGCGTGATGTTGGTGATTCGGTCTGTTGTTGTCTTCAAACCACCGCTACTTCTGGCCACCACCACTTGCATCTATCTCCATATACATAGATTGAGATGGGTATATGTATAATCTTGAAGGGGTAAAAACGGAATTGGATATATCATATATATAGATGGATTTCAATTGAATTTATGTTGGCTTCAATAACTGAGATCTGGAAGAAATACTACATTCAGTGGTAAATCGAAATTCCATTTATGATGCCAAGAATGCAAAAATTGTTTTTGTTTTTACTTCGTGTGAAATGATACAGAATAGTTCTTGTGAATTGGTACACTCTATTCCTTCCAACCAATTATTGTTTTATCCTATACGATTATTTCATATATATATACACATCACATGGATGGATGGATGGATGGATAGATAGTTGGTGGTGGTGGTGTATAGATTAATTGTTTTTTTTTACTATATATATTATACATATATATTTTTCTAGTAATTGAGTTATAGATTAAAGATTATAGACAGAGAAGTGAATGCATGCATAAGAAAAAAATTGTAGACTTGAAGTAATGTTAGATATGAAAGATGAATATATTGTTGGATTTAAAGATTAAAATTTGAAGATAAATGAAATTTTCAGATTTTGAATATGTATATTTGTACATATATATTTCCAAATCTTTAGATTTCCAGCCAAAAGCTCAAATTTGGTCCTTTATATTCTGAAAAGTACCAAAATGCCCTCACGTGGGAGGCATGTGAGGATTTTGACGGAAGGTAGATAACGGTCGTGAACATAAAGGACGAAATACGAACCTTATCCTCCTATAAAGGACTGCCAATGAGGTTATTGAATCACAGGGATGAAACGTGATTTTTTAGGTAAACCACAGGGACGATTTATGTCGATAACTCGTTAAGTAATATGATGTGGATGCGCCACATCGAAAGCCACCTAAATTTATAAAATATTTGTTAGTAAAAAGTTTGTCGCTTTAGAATTTCCCTTTAGTATATTGGTAGATAGTTGCTTTTAACCTTAAAGGTTTGAGTAGTGCCAATTATGGTCAGTTCAGCTGGTCAGAGATTCTCGGTTTTACTTAAGGTTTTGAGTTTGATTCTTAGGGATGACAAGTCTTGGGTTTTTCCTCCAAATACTTGTAACGACCCTTGGTCAACATCTCCTTGTCTAGGATACGTGCAAGGCCAATGCCGGCTTAGAGGATTTCTTATATATACTCTTTAGTCTTTATTAGAAAACCGATAAGACCAAATTCCAAATACAACATCAAATAAATATAAACCATTATTGTAACACCCCGAGCTAGGCTCGAAATGCCACTGAAAAGATATAGCATATGCATGGAATTATCGTAGAACATGAACTAAATGAACAAAGGGGATTCGGTGAATCCAGCATCAACAAACAAGTACATAATGCATAAGGCAAAATATAGGGGCAAATGAATCCTGGATCCATGAAAGTCCAAGCCCAAGTTCTAGCACAAGCACCAATCAACCATCACATCTTGGATTCACTTGATAACCTGAAAAGTGTACTAAACAAGGTCAACACTAGGTTGGTGAGTTTGTAGGAAAGAATGACCAGGATCTAAAGCCAATGCCATTCACAATATGAACAAGGATAATGAGCAAGTAATAAACTTACAGTAAGTCCTTAAATGGCACTAGTACTCAATTTAAGTTGGCTCGTAGCACAACCTGATCACACACGTAACCATTGCACAACCCATACACTAGCTAGAACACATATAATGCACATGAACACATAATATTGACATCAACAAGTATCCACCAAGTCCTAAAATATTAAACATGTTCATCAATGTCCCTCAATTGTTCTCATGTCATCCAATTGTCATCAAGTACGTATAGTACCCGTTTATTGCACTTGCACACATTGTACCTCAATTGTCCTCCATATTGTCATCAAGTACGTATAGTACCCGTTTATTGCACTTGCACACATTGTACCTCAATTGTCCTCCATATTGTCATCAAGTACGTATAGTACCCGTTTATTGCACTTGCACACATTGTACCTCAATTGTCCTCCATATTGTCATCAAGTACGTATAGTACCCGTTTATTTGCACATCAAGCACTTAAGGTGCCCGTTTATATTGTCATCATGTTCATCTTGTCCATCAACTCAACCAACCACAATGCACATACATTTCATACGACTTTACATTTAAGGAATCATAGATGCTTATATAGGGTCACCCGCAGCCTTCCCACCACATCTACAACTCATTAAAGGTATCATCGTCTTCCATGTATGTACAACTATCCTAATCATAAATCAATCAATATCACCATGTCAACAATGTCCATTAATGACCCTCACAATTGTATTCACATAATGAACTACTCAAGGTAGTTAGAACAAGTAATAATGATATCGACAAGTATCTAACAAGTTCTATGATGTCAAACATGTCTCTCAATGTTTTCATGTCATCTAAATGTCATCAAGTACTTATTTCACCCATTTATATGTTATCATGCCCATTAGTTCCATCAAATACCATCAATGTCCATCACATCAATCATTCACTAAGTACATACACTTCATACGGTACTACATTCGAGAAGTTAGAGATGCTTATGTATAGGGTCACCCGCAGCCTTCCCACCACATCTAAAACCCTTCGAATGCATTACCATCTTCCATGTATGACCTACCAAGTTAAGTTCACAATTCATATCTAATAGCTAATGCACAACCCATCAATTAAACAATATCGTCAACCGAGACCATCAAATGTATGCACAATCAAATAATGCCATCAATCAAGAAAATCGAGCGTATGCACAATTGAACTACGTCATCAATCAAGGCTAGCATGTAATTGCACAATCAAGTACGTAAATACACAAAAGTTGTACACTTTTCAGCCCGAATCTCAATTGAGTAGGGAGCTACGAAACTCACCTTGGTTTCCAAGCAAAACGACAAGTTAATATCGAGCTATAAATGTCCAACAACCGTCACGTCCACAACCTATCAACATATATCATTCATCATCAAAGTCAACTCTGTAACCCTACACAAGTTGGTTAAGTAAGTTTGAGTCACGCCAAAATCCCACAAACGCCTTAATGACTCTCCCGAGCATGAACTAGAACACTTTGACCCGACATTTTTAAAATGGACAAGGATTCAGCCAAAATGGATAATACCATAAGAAAGTAGACTCTCATACGATTCCAACGATAGGTCATACGTTAAAAACGGAGTTACGGTTTGAAAGTTAGAGCCGTTTAAAAATGTTATCAAAATCAGTCCCTAACGGGAGTTACAGACAGTAACGGGCGTTACACACCTAACGGCAGTTACAAAACTAACGGCAGTTACAGACTCAAAGGACTAACGGCAGTTACAAAACTAACGGCAGTTACAGGAGCAACAGACTAACGGCCGTTACAAAACTAACGGGCGTTACGGCCTGCAGATTTTCTTGATACAATTTCGACCCAAAAACCATTTGCAACCCTTTTTGACCTCAAAAACCGATTGTGGACATCCTCCAAACTCATTTTCAGTGGTGAATGGACCTAACCCACCTCAAGAACTCAACCCAAACCTCAATTTCTTGCCCGAATTCCTTTTGGCCCGAATCAAAACCCTAATGAACCCTAATTGACCCAAGACCCAATTTTGCACTTGAAACTCATTTTGAAAGGTTTCTTGACTCATTTTTAGTTAAGGCTAACATGTTTGAACATAACCCACTTGATAATTTCACTTCAAAACATGACTTTGACCCAAATCGATTTTGACCTAGTTTTAAGAACTTGAAGCCCTAAATCCGGAATTTTGGCTCGATTTGTGACCCGAAACACTTGGTGACAACTAGAAACAAGTTTATAAGTATAAAATGATGATTATGGAATGAGTTTCACTTACCAAATCTTCTACCAAATGCTTAACCCCAATTTGACCCAAGAGAGAATGTTCTTGCACTTTTTGATGACCCAAATCTTGATATGATGCAAAGGAGATGTAATAGATGATGTTTCTAGCACTAATCTAACTTGAAACCATAATCTTGGTGTATGAATCTTAGAGAGAGAGACATTTGTGTGTGTGTGTTTTGTTCTTGCAAGAAGAAAGAAGGAAAAGATAAGGGAAAGAATGAATGGATGGGTGTGAGGAGAAGTTGGAAGGGGGGCCGGCCTAGATTCCAAAAGGGTAGGCTCCCGCTCCGCTAAATTCGACAAAAGCTAAACGTTAACCCTTTAAAAGCCAAAACGAGCCCACAAACATAACTTAACTTAACGTTTCGCTAAAACTCGCTTATTCGCTCAAGTTTCTACCTTAATTTACAAAAGTCATTTACATTTAGTTGTTAATTTAATTGTTTTCAAATTGTAAGCATCGATTAGCACGACTAATGATCTCGACTAACACATAAGTCCCAAATTGCACGACAAATTGATCTATATGTATTGCACTTTAATGAACTCCAAATTGCACTTGAACTATATTGGTCAACTCGATAATTAGTTAAATTGTACATATGGTCAAAGGGTCAAGAATCACGATTGTTACATCATTCCCCCGTTAAGGGAATTTCGTCCCGAAATTCGATAGAACCCTAGTCACTAAACAAATGCGGGTATTTAGACCTCATTTGGTCTTCCCGCTCCCAAGTGAATTCGGCTCCACGTTTAGCTTGCCCTCGGACCATTGTCTATCGTATAACGTTTGTCCTTCCGTTTCTTGTCCTCACGCTCTAATATCTCTACCGGCATTGCAACAAAATTGAGCTTCTTGTCCCCTTGAATCTCGTTCATAGGCACATGTAATGTAGGACCCGCCAAGTACTTCCCTAGGTTACAAATATGGAACACGTCATGCACACCGTTATGTTCTTGAGGTAGCTTCATTCGGTAAGTCACTTTGCCCACTCGTCCAATGATCTCAAAAGGTCCATTGTATCTTGGTCCAAGCTTGCCTCTCCTTACAAAACGAACGACACCTTCCCACGGGGAGACTTTCAAAAGCACATGATCACCAACATTGAACTCTAATGGTCTACGCCTCACATCGGCGTATTTACTTTGTCTCTCACGGCCAATCGTGATCTCTCCTTGATTTGAGAAATCCCTTTTGTTGTCTCGACCACTATTTCTGGCCCGATAAGTTGGCTTTCGCCAAATCTCCGCTTAAACAAGTGGATAGCGACACTTTCTCCCATAGAGTGCCCTAATTGGAGCCATTTGAACACTTGCATGGTAACTATTATTATACGAGAACTCAATTAAAGGTAAATGATCTTTCCAAGTTCCACCAATGTCAATAGCACAAGCCCTCAACATGTCTTCAAGCGTTTGCATGGTCCTTTCATTTTTGTTCATCTGTTTGAGGATGAAACGTCGTACTCACGTCAAGTTGAGTATCCATAGCTCGTTGAAAGGCTTTCCAAAAATTTGAGATGAATCGGGTATTTCCATTGACGACGATAGAACCCGTAACTCCTTACTTAGGCACCACTTCTTCAATGTACAAATGCGCCATGGTGTCAAATTTATCGGTCTCACGAATGGCTAAGAAATGAGCCGACTTCTTCAACCGATCCATAATCACCCGCATAGTATCATGCCCCTTGCTTGTCTTCGGTAACTTCTGATGAAGTTCATTGCAATTCGTTCCCATTTTCTCGAACGACTCTTATGTCATCTCCAAGTATTCGTCCTATTCAACAAGTCTTATCGCGGTTAAGTCTCTCCCACTCGGATTAATATTAGGTGCAATTAGTTGTAGACAGGTAACACTTATTATGGCGATTTGACATATAGTCAGCGCACTTGTGACGTGTTGCACTCATTGGTTGGCGGCTCATTCGCTGAAGCCAAACGTTTGCTCTCAGTTCCGGTCTTCCATCTGAAAATGGGAGGGTTCATGTCTACGACATCCAATCCTGACGGCACCTCATTCGTGTGATAGACAACGATCTAGCAATCCGTTTAACTTTGAGAAGATTTGAGAATCACACCCTATAAGGACTCGAGCTTCCCACATCTCACGTGTGATTCGCACTATGGCACTCAACTGGCTCATCATTCCCATGTTTATGAGCTCTCGATTGCACATCAAGCTAGGCGTTCAATTAGATCAACCTTTACGAATTATGTACGTGTTTATATACCACCCAATATCGTTTACACCTCAACTCCATTCCTGCGACGTTCGTGTTTGCGCATATTTCACATGTTGGACAGACATTTAAGTTTTTTTTTTTTCAATCTATGGTTAGCCTAACCAAGGTCGTTCCTTCTCACGCATAGTAAAGTTTATAGTTGTATAGATGCTCAAAATAAATCGTTATGTACTCGTTGTCATCCTCATTAATGGCATCGCGGTTGTTTCCATCGTTATTCATCTATTGTTATGCCACTTTAGTTAGCTCAAGCATTGTCCTAAGGTTCAATCTTAGGGCGTATAATACAACGAAGTTCTCATCATCATATTACAACTATACTTATAATCTCCATGTTACTGACTAAATCGTATATTAAACAAGGGGGGATAACTTAGTCAAGTAATTTATGATGGTCGTACCAGTTATACATACAATTGCTCACGTGACCACTTATATCTACGCATGCATCTTCAATTCCTAACTATGTATTCAATAAGCAAGTTAGGCAACAAGACGCTGAGATATTAAAGCAATTAGGCTAGCATGGCAACTTATACACACAATTGCCCAAGATTCCAATTACCTTGACGCATGTAGTATCATGTCCTAACGATTTAGTTCACCAATTTAGTTGGGCAACGAAATTCAAGCATATTCAATAATTAGGATATCATGGAACCCACACCTGCTCTACCGCATATCCTGACCATTCATCCATGCTACCAAATTAGGAGGTAAGGTTTCGCATGTTCTATTAACAAATCCCGCATACCAAGTCATACATACGATCTCTCCTACATTAAATACAACTATGCATGAATTATCAATCATTACCGATTTGTTCTTATAAACAAGTTAAACAATAAGATTTTGGGCATACTCGGATTATTAAACATGCCTTCCACTCTTATTCATAGGATTGTCCATCTAGTCAATATTTATACATGCATCACCGTATTCGCTTGTATCATGTACATAATTTAGCTTAACAACATAATTTATACATGTTAAGACTAGCAAACTAGTACACCAATCCATCCTAGCAAGTACTTACCGATTAACATACCCACGCATGCATAACATATATGTTACTCAATCATACGAAACATGTCATTTCATCATCAAATCTCCAACCATAGTAATAGCCCTAGAGTTTATGACTCAGGGATTAGCTTCACAATTGCTCTCATGTTAGCCACGCTAGTAGTTAGTACTTTCATGCCAGCACACTACACATGTTTAATATCGTTACACTAAGGCCAACAAATAAATGTTCTCAAGTAACTGTCATATATCATGCTATCATACCAACATATCATATGTGTTTCATATCACTATGCTAAGGACAACATATCAAAGTTCTCAAGTAATCGTTATCTATCATGTTCCCGTGCCAAGTTCACAACAATTGTCCACAATCAAAACCAAGTACCCATATTCAACATATCACATCACAAGCAACTAGAACAAGTGGTTTAAAGTATAATCCAAATCCGATATACTCTCTAGTTATTGGTCGGGTTTGTATACAGGGTGTACCAGCGGCTAACCCTCCACCCAATCAACTCCCATTAAGCATATCGGTTCCTTATTATACTCCAAGCCAAACGTGTGCAATCTGTGATGTCATTAACTTGTTATAATACCGGGTAACCATAAAATAGTTGATCAGGCTCTTTTAGGGTTGCCACAATATTATATCATGTTAATGCCATAACTTCATCTTGCCCTAAATCATCAAACAACATCAATTTAAATCATCTCAATCCAACAATATGCACATGAACTCATTGACCTCAAATAACCACATTGACCTCATGCACTTGACCACTACACAACCAACACATTGATCACGCCAAGCCAATTGTACTCATCACACATTCTTCACACTGTACTTGTCACAACATAACACATTGTACTCGTCACAAAACAACACGTTGATCACATAGTACTCATCTCAAACCACACATTGTCCAATTGTACTCATATCATTACGAATAACGATCCTGCCTACGAACTCTTAGTGTACAAGGTTCATACAATTCACGTTGCATTCAAAATTCCTAACCATGCATGCTATATGAAGAGTTTTTGTAACATCCCAATCTTTTTAACGGTTGACTAGAGTCGTTAAGTCAACATAACGTGTTCGTTAAGTTTATGGTAGATTTAATGCTTATATGTGGATAATGTGTTATGTGTGTGAGACTTGAATGTCTTATTGATTAATGTAGTAATGTGTTAAAGATGTAGTTATATGCTTTTTGAGGTGTTAAAAGTGTATAATGAGTTGTATATAGTCCCAATAGGTGTTTTGGGCTAATAATACGACTTTACGAAGCTTAGGGACCAATTTTGACATAGTGTGAAAGTCAAAAACGGGTTTAAGTTCCTAAGGATGATCATTAGTTGTTATTTGCTGATAATATTATCATTCCTCAAAGCCCTAGCCACCCCCCTTGATCCCCATTAATTTCCTAAGCGAAAATCCATCAAAATGTGTGATTCAAGTGAAGTTTGATCAAGATCTCTCATCCTTGCTTTCATCTACAGGTAATATAGATGATTTCCCTTTGATTTGTGATCATAAGAGTCAATCATATGGATCTTGCTTCTGGTCTCTAGGGTTGAGATTGATTTGATTATGTTTCATTGTCGATTATTGAGGTTTTTCGGGTAATTTAATGTATTGTAATTGTATCCTCTTGTTCCTGGAACAAGTGATCATGTGAAATCATCATATGAGTCATATTTTGGGTGCATATGAGGTTTATAGGTCGTGATGGTTGCTATGGTCATCTGATGGTCGAAAATTGTTTGCAAAACTAAGGGTTTACTAGATCTGAAAATTTAGTAATATTGCAAAAATCATATCTCCTTCAATTAAAAGAGTTATGAGATGAATCTTATATTTTTGAAAAGGGCTATGTGTCCTATTGATTCGGTATGAACAATGTTTCTTTTGATTTTGCCCAGATATGGGTGAAAAATGTCCATTTCCAGAAGTGGTCGGATTTAAGACGAATTCTGTAGGTCTGTTTTGCAGACGCCATAACTAATTCATTAGAGAACTTCAAGAGTCAAACTTTATATTTCTGGAAAGGTCTTTGAATTCCCTACATTTCATAAGAACTAAGTTTTGACTCATTTGGTCGTCTTGAGGTCGAAAAGTTGCCTGCAAGTGAAGGGCGCGAGTTAGTCTTTAGACCAGCACTCCATATGCGGCGCATAAAACCTATGTGCGGCGCATATCGGGTCCTGGGAGGTTTCTGGGTGATTTTTGAAGCAAATATGCGACGCATATTCAAAGCATGCACCGCATAAAGGGTCTGTGAGCCCGTTTGAGGTCCGAAACAAGCGTTTAAGGGTCCTATAAGTGTACCTAAGTTAATGTATGGTCTTATAACCTTATTAGGTTGGGTTTATACAGGTTTAATGACTATGAACTCGAGATAGGTAGTCGGGATCACAAACAAGATACATTAACGTTGCTTATTGATCGTCACGAGGTAAGATACACTACTTTGACACGCTGAGGGTTCAACGAAAAGATGGTTTCAAATAATAACTTCCCAACTTATATCTTGAATTGTTTGTGGGTATTCGGGGTTACACAGGAGGTGATATGGGTTATGTAGTTGACCATTGAGACCTGAAATGCAGTCCCAAATGAAGTATAATGTAGTGAATGTTATGATATGTAGTATAATGTAGTGTATGTTATGATATGAAGTATAATGTAGCGTTATGTTATGAAGTGATATGTAGTATCTTGTGATGCATTGAGATGTAGTATATGTAGCATGTGTTGTTTTGTGCATGATTGTATGGCTTGCTCATCTAGTTCACAAGACTTGTTAAGTTGCCATGACACGTGCACGTTTAAGGGCCCAAAACGTAAAAGCAGTAAACGTAGTAAATGTTTAGGTAATGCAGTCACCTAAACTAAATGAGATGCAGGTTCGAGCTCGTTAAAAATTTGATGCAGGAAAGTGTTAAGCTTAACCCGTACTTGCCCTAGCCCGGCTAAGTGCATTGACGTAGGTTGCTTGGGTGGCTCCTAGCAACATGGTCATTGAGATGCAGTTGAGTAATACGAGGGGTCTGACCCACCCTCATTTGTCTTGTACATACGGATTACTCCGGGATTGGCTTGCCATTCCTTAACGACGTTTGATGTTCAACTGAATGGTTGTCATCTAGTCGGGTGTAACTTATGTTACACATTGACGCAGTTAAAATGTAGTAAAGCAGTTAAAACGTAGAAAAGCAGTTAAATGTAGAAAGCAGTTATGTGGTTATATGTGTGTAATGAAGTAAAGCAGGATAGGCATATCTAGGGTGGTTTATCCTAATATGTTATGTTGATGACGTGGTATGTTTGATGTGTGTTGTGCCTTATGAAGTATATAAATCCATAATGTTTGAAATGGACAAATGTTTTATAACTTAAGTGTTATCTTACTTAGCTAATTCGTTAGCTAACACTTGTCTTTTGAAATGTGTTGCTCCCTCAGGTTTAGCGTAGCTGAGGTAGTTGATGAAGAAGAGTGAGGAATGGGTAGATAGCTTGCTATTGACCTTAGCTACCCATAGATGCTGAACTTTTATAGACATTTGTTTATGTTTGTCTTTTATGAAGTTTGCATGTTATGTAGTTGGTTGTTTTGTGTTGGGCAGCCGACGGGTTTCTATTTAGACTTGTTTTGATGGTACGAATAAGTAACACCAATGAATAAGGAAACCAAACAGATTTTAATTGGTTTGGACTTTTAAAGTTTCTTCTGCTCTATTTTAACGCCGTTAGGCGAAAATTTTTGGAAACCCGTATTTTTAAACGAAGGGTGTTACAGTTTTTACTTAAGCCGTAGTCTAGGTCAAACCGCCTAATTCTCTACGACCTGCATGGGCCACCATTCTGTAACACCCCGAGCTAGGCTCGAAATGCCACTGAAAAGATATAGCATATGCATGGAATTATCGTAGAACATGAACTAAATGAACAAAGGGGATTCGGTGAATCCAGCATCAACAAACAAGTACATAATGCATAAGGCAAAATATAGGGGCAAATGAATCCTGGATCCATATAAGTCCAAGCCCAAGTTCTAGCACAAGCACCAATCAACCATCACATCTCGGATCCACTTGATAACCTGAAAAGTGTACTAAACAAGGTCAACACTAGGTTGGTGAGTTCGTAGGAAAGAATGACCAGGATCTAAATCCAATGCCATTCACAATATGAACAAGGATAATGAGCAAGTAATAAACTTACAGTAAGTCCTTAAATGGCACTAGTACTCAATTTAAGTTGGCTCGTAGCACAACCTGATCACACACGTAACCATTGCACAACCCATACACTAGCTAGAACACATATAATGCACATGAACACATAATATTGACATCAACAAGTATCCACCAAGTCCTAAAATATTAAACATGTTCATCAATGTCCCTCAATTGTTCTCATGTCATCCAATTGTCATCAAGTACGTATAGTACCCGTTTATTGCACTTGCACACATTGTACCTCAATTGTCCTCCATATTGTCATCAAGTACGTATAGTACCCGTTTATTTGCACATCAAGCACTTAAGGTGCCCGTTTATATTGTCATCATGTTCATCTTGTCCATCAACTCAACCAACCACAATGCACATACATTTCATACGACTTTACATTTAAGGAATCATAGATGCTTATATATAGGGTCACCCGCAGCCTTCCACCACATCTACAACTCATTAAAGGTATCATCGTCTTCCATGTATGTACAACTATCCTAATCATAAATCAATCAATATCACCATGTCAACAATGTCCATTAATGACCCTCACAATTGTATTCACATAATGAACTACTCAAGGTAGTTAGAATAAGTAATAATGATATCGACAAGTATCTAACAAGTTCTATGATGTCAAACATGTCTATCAATGTCTCTCAATGTTTTCATGTCATCCAAATGTCATCAAGTACTTATTTCACCCATTTATATGTTATCATGCCCATTATTTCCATCAAATACCATCAATGTCTATCACATCAATCATTCACTAAGTACATACACTTCATACGGTACTACATTCGAGAAGTTAGAGATGCTTATGTATAGGGTCACCCGCAGCCTTCCCACCACATCTAAAACCCTTCGAATGCATTACCATCTTCCATGTATGACCTACCAAGTTAAGTTCACAATTCATATCTAATAGCTAATGCACAACCCATCAATTAAACAATATCGTCAACCGAGACCATCAAATGTATGCACAATCAAATAATGCCATCAATCAAGAAAATCGAGCGTATGCACAATTGAACTACGTCATCAATCAAGGCTAACATGTAATTGCATAATCAAGTACGTAAACACACAAAAGTTGTACACTTTTCAGCCCGAATCTCAATTGAGTAGGGAGCTACGAAACTCACCTTGGTTTCCAAGCAAAACGACAAGTTAATATCGAGCTATAAATGTCCAACAACCGTCACGTCCACAACCTATCAACATATATCATAGCATCATCAAATTCAACTCTATAACCCTACACAAGTTGGTTAAGTAAGTTTGAGTCACGCCAAAATCCCACAAACGCCTTAATGACTCTCCCGAGCATGAACTAGAACACTTTGACCCGACATTTTTAAAATGGACAAGGATTCAGACAAAATGGATAATACCATAAGAAAGTAGACTCTCATACGATTCCAACGATAGGTCATACATTAAAAACGGAGTTACGGTTTGAAAGTTAGAGCCGTTTAAAAATGTTATCAAAATCAGTCCCTAACGGGAGTTACAGACAGTAACGGGCGTTACACACCTAACGGCAGTTACAAAACTAACGGCAGTTACAGACTCAAAGGACTAACGGCAGTTACAAAACTAACGGCAGTTACAGGAGCAACAGACTAACGGCCGTTACAAAACTAACGGGCGTTACGGCCTGCAGATTTTCTTGATACAATTTCGACCCAAAAACCATTTGCAACCCTTTTTGACCTCAAAAACCGATTGTGGACATCCTCCAAACTCATTTTCAGTGGTGAATGGACCTAACCCACCTCAAGAACTCAACCCAAACCTCAATTTCTTGCCCGAATTCCTTTTGGCCCGAATCAAAACCCTAATGAACCCTAATTGACCCAAGACCCAATTTTGCACTTGAAACTCGTTTTGAAAGGTTTCTTGACTCATTTTTAGTTAAGGCTAACATGTTTGAACATAACCCACTTGATAATTTCACTTCAAAACATGACTTTGACCCAAATCGATTTTGACCTAGTTTTAAGAACTTGAAGCCCTAAATCCGGAATTTTGGCTCGATTTGTGACCCGAAACACTTGGTGACAACTAGAAACAAGTTTATAAGTATAAAATGATGATTATGGAATGAGTTTCACTTACCAAATCTTCTACCAAATGCTTAACCCGAATTTGACCCAAGAGAGAATGTTCTTGCACTTTTTGATGACCCAAATCTTGATATGATGCAAAGGAGATGTAATAGATGATGTTTCTAGCACTAATCTAACTTGAAACCATAATCTTGGTGTATGAATCTTAGAGAGAGAGACATTTGTGTGTGTGTGTTTTGTTCTTGCAAGAAGAAAGAAGGAAAAGATAAGGGAAAGAATGAATGGATGGGTGTGAGGAGAAGTTGGAAGGGGGGCCGGCCTAGATTCCAAAAGGGTAGGCTCCCGCTCCGCTAAATTCGACAAAAGCTAAACGTTAACCCTTTAAAAGCCAAAACGAGCCCACAAACATAACTTAACTTAACGTTTCGCTAAAACTCGCTTATTCGCTCAAGTTTCTACCTTAATTTACAAAAGTCATTTACATTTAGTTGTTAATTTAATTGTTTTCAAATTGTAAGCATCGATTAGCACGACTAATGATCTCGACTAACACATAAGTCCCAAATTGCACGACAAATTGATCTATATGTACTGCACTTTAATGAACTCCAAATTGCACTTGAACTATATTGGTCAACTCGATAATTAGTTAAATTGTACATATGGTCAAAGGGTCAAGAATCACGATTGTTACATCATTCCCCCGTTAAGGGAATTTCGTCCCGAAATTCGATAGAACCCTAGTCACTAAACAAATGCGGGTATTTAGACCTCATTTGGTCTTCCCGCTCCCAAGTGAATTCGGCTCCACGTTTAGCTTGCCCTCGGACCATTGTCTATCGTATAACGTTTGTCCTTCCGTTTCTTGTCCTCACGCTCTAATATCTCTATAGGGGCCTACCTTTTATTTTCGAGCCAGATCTCAAAAAATTTTTACATTTTCAGAAACGGCACTGTGCAAGACTTCACTATCATACGGTGAAATTTTCCTGATGTCGTATCTCGAACGTTAAAAAAAAAAGGTTTGAGTAGTTACTTTTTTATGCAATTAGCCCAAATGCCCAATAGCAATTCTCACTTTAAGGTTTACATAGTTACCTTTTTATGCAATTAGCCCAAATGCCCAATATTCTAAGTTAGGATAATGCACAAAACTCATGAGAATATCGTTTGGGAGGTAAAAATGAGAATGCATCTTAAGGAATGATTGATAAAATCTTGACAATTTGAAGATTTGATTTATAAACAATTTATATATCAGAATGGATAAAACCTGGAAATACCTTGTACTAACTTCCCTAGCAACCCAACAGGAATCAGTGATCAACCTTCATGTTCGTTATCACAGTCGCAACCATTGTGGATGAATCACTCTATAGGTTAATCTTAATGTTATCATTTATTAATTGGTTCAAAATTACAACCGGAAGTAAAATATCATGAGTAATGATGGATCCTCTTAAAAAATCAACGGAAGGAGATTCCCTCAAGTTCATTGATGCATCGAGAAAATTGGATAAATAATTGAACCTGTTGATTCCAAAGAATACCAGGAACAACTCTTCTAACTATCGTTGATTCAAAAAGAATACCGATAATCAGGGTAATTCACACACACTAACACACACTTGTGTATAGGGAGGAAAGAAATTTTCATATATTATTTCATAAAACTAACTAATAACAAAGTTTTGGTCCTAATTTATAGATGAGAACATAACAAGAAACCATAAAGTTTAACGAAAGCTAAAGAGTCAAAATAAATGAAGTAGAATGCGAAAAGGTTCTCCATCATTCTTCCCCTCTTGAAGAAAACTCGTCCTCGAGTTTTGACTCGAAACCTCCGGGGTCAAATGAAAGTATATCGTTAACGCCATCAATCTCGGACTTTTCACCTCGAGAAATCTTTTCTTGAACACTAGGAACAAGATTCAAGAACTGCAGAAACTTTAGAAATTCATAACTCCTTGCAGAATACTCCAACCGAAAATCCCAACGGTCAGATCGTGCGTTCGATGAGTCTTGGATAACATATCCAAAAATCAGAGAGATCCAACGGTGAACGAATCCGGGCCGCCTGTTTTTCCGCAACTGCACAAATCTGGCCGAACAGAAACGGGTTTTTGAGTATTTGTCGATGTGGCGTGTAATCTTCTTCATCGATCTTCTCACCATATGAAAAACCATCAGACCCGAACCAAAGATACCAATCCTCGTCACCGTATACATCATACACGGGTTGTGAATCATAGATAAAATCGTCACAACGAGACATTTTGATCAGGAAATTTGGCTCTGATTACCAAATGATGCAGCGAGAAAATTGGATAAATAATTGAACCTGTTGATTCCAAAGAATACCAGGAACAACTCTTCTAACTATCGTTGATTCAAAAAGAATACCGATAATCAGGGTAATTCACACACACTAACACACACTTGTGTATAGGGAGGAAAGAAATTTTCATATATTATTTCATAAAACTAACTAATAACAAAGTTTTGGTCCTAATTTATAGATGAGAACATAACAAGAAACCATAAAGTTTAACGAAAGCTAAAGAGTCAAAATAAATGAAGTAGAATGCGAAAAGGTTCTCCATCATTCATGTTAGCCAAATCTTGACCCTTAGATTAAAATCAAGGGTCAAGATTAAAGATGGTCTTTAAATCTTGACATTTGATTTCAATCCAAGGGTCAAGATGTTTTCAACTTGACCAATCAAGTTGAAAACAACTTGAGGGAATCCCCTCCCTTAATCAACCTAATAAGGCTAAACGGAGTGGGGCGGAATCCCCCTCCTTGTCGCCCAAATCTTGCCACCTACACCACCCCCTTTAGCCGATTAAGCCCCAAAACCAAAAGTGGCGGAATATTTCTATCGCCCAACACTCTCCCCCTCTTGCACTCTATAACATCACTTTAATATCACCCCAACCAATCAATAAATGCCACATGTCCAAAGTCCCCCCACCCTCAAAAGTTGCCTCACTCCCCCATTTTCCTAACAAAACCTTCTTGCTTACATGGCACCACATGGCGGATATCCCCCACCCTCAAAGTTGCCTCACTCCCATTTTCCTAACAAAACCTTCTTGCTTACATGGCGCCACATGGCGGATATCCCCCACCCTCAAAGTTGCCCCACTCCTTTTAGCCTAACTATAGGATCAAGCCACATGGAAAAATCAAAAGGATAATAAAGAAAGATAATAAGTGGAATACACATGTCAAAATTTCATAAGGGTTATTGGGCTAAACTTTTAAGAGGATTAATCATTTTCAAAATATTATATATAGTATAAAAGTTTCACTTTAAAAAATCTCAAAATGGATTGTTTCAAAGTGCCACTCATGTTGTGGTTCCTAACCCAAACCGTATGTTGATTTAAAACAAGATTTTGATTCTATAGCTATGTTAATTGAATAGAAAAATATTGGCATAATATATGGAGGTTGATAATTTCTTAAAAATTTAAATTTTAGTCTAACTTGAAAATAAAACTCATAATATTTGGTTACTGTTGCATATAATAAGAGAACTTAAATTTGAATATTTTTGAATACATATTTGAGGATGAGTGCTTTCAAATCGAATATGAAATAAAGGTCTGTAATAATTTCTTCTCTTAGAAGATAATAAGGGGGAAGGGAGTTTGGCAGTGTACCGCAAATCATTATCCGACATCCTCAACGCTTTTGAATCGGTGGCCATCTTATACCGATGCTGAGCGTATGTATTATTATTTTCTTCTCCTTGGTACCGATCGACATGTTACTTCCTAAGTTTGATATGTATTAGTATGAAACTGGGGGTTATCTAGCAACATCTCGTTAAATACAAGACATATTAAAATAATATGTAAGAATCATTATTTTTAACAAGGAAAATGATAAATTTTCCTAAAAATTAGCTAAAAATTATCCTAAAACATTAAGAAGGTGACATGTGATATTTCCTAATCTTACCCCCTGATTTTTTCACATGTCATCATCTCATACTTAAAAAGATTATTAGGTTATTTAGTTAGGAGGATTAATCAATTTCCAACCATTAACATTTTATTACGCGATAGCAAAATAAAGAAAAAGCAAAGCATGAGAATCACCTGAGAGAGGTGTATTAGTTAACAACTTACATTATTGCAAACGCCAAAAAGTCCTTTTCATTTCCTTTCTTTCCCATGGGCCCTTTCTTTCCCATGGGTCCCATTGTCCTCCGATAATCCCGTGGAAAATCGTCACGTGTCACCTCTCGTCGTACGGATGTATTTCAACAAACTTAAAATATAACCACTCACAAAACCCCTCACACTCACACTCATCCTTCTACATAATTCCGTTCCACAATATCCTCCCACCCCTCTCAACAAATATCATCTCCATTCACCTTTCTTCTCACACACACACTACATACACATATACATACACACAGTACCGGAATAATGACGGACATAACGGACGATATAGCAGAAGAAATATCGTTTCAGAACTACGACGATGATCTCCGTTTGCTTTTTAGTCTTCTTAATGACGTTCTTCAACGTGAAGTTGGTCCGAATATCATGGAGAAAATCGAGCGCACTCGTACTCTCTCTCAGGTATTCCTTACTCGTTCAATTTTTATTCCGTTAGAATTTTTGCTACAAAATGATTATTTGAAGCATAATATTTGTGACGAAATGATGTTTATACAGTTTTGATTTAATCGGAAACGAGATATTGTTTAATCTGACGGTGAAATGTGACGGAAGTTATAATATGATATTTACATGATTCGGATGATCCAGGATGTTGATATGTGTGTATGTGTATATATATATACACGCATATATGTATATATATATACATATATTGTGATATGTTAATGCGGTGAAGTTTAGCTTCTATAGACTTAGGCGCTAGTGATTCACTTATTCAGAGTTTAGAAGGCATAAGAATTATATGATGATGTGTATGTTATGCTTACGGACATGACATTTACTGTTCAGAGTTTAGAAGGCATAAGAATTATATGATGATGTGTATGTATATGTTAATTAACACACAGGCATGGAAATCATATATAGTTGTATATTATGTACAGATTTAGGTGTTTGAACGATTTATTTGAGTTCGAATGCCGTTTCTGTAGCAGGTTTTTGTATGTTGATTGTGTGAATGTAATTGTTGTTTCACATAAACTGATTTTGTGCTGAGATCTGAATTTCTATGGAATTATACCCTGTTCACATAATATAAGGACTTGTTTTAAGTAACTGACTAAAATAGAATAGATGATCTTGTATTTACAGTAAGTAAAACAAAACAAGTCAAAGGAATACATGAAAGGCTATTATACACAGCTAAGTAGCTGACTACTGTAACTTTGTATAAGAAAATTAGCAATTTCTAGAAGAAAAGGTATGAACATTGTATCGTAAATGAGATATCTACATTTCTGTGAATCTGTCATATAAGATTCATTTTGGCGAGCCATATTCGGTGACAAGGACACAAGGATCTTAAGGAGTATGATACACTGATACTATACGGGAGTTGAATAGATAGTCAGGGATAGTGAGTGCGATATCAATATACAAATTCAAGTACTGGTTATAAAAATAGAATACATACTAATACAAGTCAAACAGAATACATGGAGATCAGCTATATATATACAAGTGCTATGACTGCTGCAACATAAAACTGTTGATGTGGCATATCTCTAACAAGTTATATATGTCTTGAAGTTGATGATTAAGAATGAGAGATCTCTAGTAATTTGCTCTTAGAATAATACTGATCACTAATTTTTCTGTCAGATGAACTAAATTTGGTTTTTATTTTTGTTGATGATTCTGAACACACAAGTTAATTAACAATACCATTTTATATGAAATTTCTCCTATGGGTAGACATCATCCACCTGTTTACCTCCCATGTTATCAAAATAGTGTGCTCTCTTTTGGTTTCATTCGTGTTCGTTCAAATGTTTGTTCTGTGGTTTATGTTTCAATGAATCTCTTTCTTTTTGTAACTTAGCAGGTGGTCACGGTCTATGTGTTGGACTTGCACATGATTATGATCTAGCATAAAGGATTCCTTAGTTTTTGTCTAATGATCACATTCTCATTTTGTATCTTACAATTACATATTGACCAGTTAGAACAAGTAAAATTGTGTCATGTCCCATTTCCTGGAGTTTTGATATCGATCCATGCATTTATATTCATATTAGATATAAAATATTGTGGCTGATAATAGTAATCTATAGTTATAATCTGATCATGAAGGATTTAAAAGTTTCAAAGATGACAAACATTTCAGTACATTATATTTATATATCCAAAATGTAAATCAGACGTCTAAGTTTTTGAAATCAAAGAGTTGCATGAACTCCGTCTTTCAAACTTACAAGCTTTTGGTGTTGGATTCACTTTGTGCCTGTAGCTATATCCATGCACTGATGCATACATTAATGTTTAATACACAAACCATATTGCTACTGTTACAATGTAGGATAGAAAGGTAAAATTTTGAAGTTTCTGTGTAGGAGCGCAGGCTTAAGCACATTGGTTAGGTGTGGGCCAAAATTGGGCCACCTTTTCCATTTCTGATTCTGGTACTGGTGCAGGGATATGCCGGAGTTTGGAGTAGTAGTCCTTTTCTAAGTTAACTTGAGCCTCTTTTTTCTTGATATTGGCATACGCCTATGCTTGGAAGAGTGCATAGTCCTATGCCCTTCCCTTATTTTGTGTTATTGTAGATGAATATATTTGTTCTTCATTTATTATTATTATTAAGATTCAAAGTTGTAGTTATATATTTAAACAAGACCTTAGACCGAAAACCTTGTTTTGAGTGAATTGTTGGCTATCAGAGAAGTTACGAGTTGTTTTGAAAAGTTTCGTGATATTCTGCATTGTTTTATAACTACTGGATATTCTGTTTGAGTTAGGAGGTATTATTCGGAAAAAATTTCACATATATCACCACATATTTACACACTTGTGATTAAATTGTAGAGTGCATGTCTTATAAGAGCAGCTGGGATTGAGGACACTGCAGAGGTTCTGGAGAAGCAATTGGCTTCTGAGTTATCGAAATTGACACTTGAGGAAGCCTTGAAGCTTGCTAGAGCCTTTAGTCATTTCCTTAGCTTAATGAATATTGCTGAAACTCATCACAGGTAATCCATCATCCTTTTTTGGTTTAGTTATGGCTTAAATCAGCTTGCCAGTGACATCTAAATTTGCAGTGACTAATATTGGCTGTAAAATATGGTGTATGTAGACTAATAAGGGAGGGAAAAATAAGAGTAATGACTTTTTGGCATTCGATAGCTGGATTTAATTAAAGGCTCATATTCAAAGTGGCATAATAAGGGAGGGAAAAATAATAGCAATGACTTTTTACCTGATTAAGTTGGCATAATAGCATCATGAAAATCACACTTCCTTATGGTCTAACATATAACTTTGCAGGTCTCGTAAGTCAAAGAATGTGGCACAAGCTTCAAAATCTTGTGATGATACTTTCAATCAGCTTATTCAAAGTGGTCTTTCTCCAGATGTGCTTTATGACACTATATGTAACCAGGTACGGTTTATCACATCTTGTACATCTATTTGTCTCATCATTAACTGTTACAAAAGTATCTCGAGCTGCTTAATATTTTTTGTTTTGTGATAGAAATTTTTTGATTTTCTTGTAGGCGGTTGAGATAGTCCTCACTGCACATCCTACACAGATTAACAGGCGTACTCTTCAGTATAAACACATTACTTATGAGTTGAACCATATCGTATTACTTATGCAAATTTTCTTATAATAATATAATTAAAAGAAGTTACTTGACTGTTATTCGTTGATTATTGCAGCATCTGTTAGAAGTCAATGATCGCAAAGATCTTACACAGGAAGATCAAGATACTCTAATAGAAGATCTGGTGCTCCCTCGCAGATTCTGTTAATTAGAATTAAAAGTTTCTGGATAATTTTATGAATGATCTTTAAAAATGATCTTGTAGGTGAGAGAGATAACCTCAATATGGCAGACAGATGAACTGAGACGCCACAAGCCGACACCGGTGGATGAGGCTAGATCCGGTAACCATTTTTTTTTTTTTTTTTTGAAACTACACATGATATAGGTTCATATTGGATCTCTTCAAAGAGGATGCAGTTATTTATTATTTAATTTATGTAAACAGGGTTGAACTATGTTGAGCAGTCCCTTTGGAAAGCCATACCCCATTACTTACGCCGTCTCAGTAATGCTCTAAAGAAGGTAATACTTTTCTACTTTGCTTCTACTGTATGATTAGGCTTCTTTTTAATGTATTGACTGAGTTCCAAGTTTTTTTTTTAATATGTATATTCGTTTTCTTTCAGCATACTGGGAGGCCACTTCCTTTGACATGCACACCAATAAGATTTGGATCTTGGATGGGAGGTGATAGAGATGGAAATCCTAATGTCACTGCAAAGGTGAGATTGCAGTTTACATTTTTTTCACGAGGTCTTTTTTGTTTTTAAAAGTTTATGAAGTAGTTTGAGGTGATAATAACATATCTTATTAAATGGCACATCTCCTTTTTGTTGACTTTTTAATGTTACCTGCCCTGTGTCAATGTTACAAAGAATTGCTGCAATGGGTTTCAGGCTAAACATTTCAATTATTATTAGCTTATATGGCATTCAGTTATCTCTTTTGAAGTTTGTGGTCGGATCTGGTTAAACTTGAGCTGTTGTCCCAGCGGTAGGTCTTTTTATGAGCCAATGTAGCAATGGCCTGTCACTCATTGAATCATTGCAAAGAAAATCTTTCACATAATTCTTTCTTTTCTATTTAATCTACTCAAAAAGAAACATTACTATTGCAGGTGACGAGAGATGTATCTCTTCTATCAAGGTGGATGGCGATTGATCTTTACATACGGGAAGTTGACAACCTCAGATTTGAACTTTCAATGAACCAGTGTAGCCATAGCCTGTCAACATTGGCACAGGATATCATTTTTAAAGGTCTTTTTATCATGTTTTATATGACTCTGTTCCATCTGAGTTTTTCTTGGTAGTTCATTATAGATATCTGTTGTCTACTCTTTTGAAATCTGGGCAGGAAGTATCATGTACCAAGCTAAAATTATCTTTCCGTGTCTTTTCAGAAAATACTGAAGAGGAACGGCGGATGACTTGGGGCAACATACCAAAGCATCAAACCCATTATGTTTATGGCCTGCCTACACAACTTCCCGCTCAAGCTGATGTACCCTCGTGTACAGGTTAAACATACAGCCATTAAATTTTATTAGCATGATGGACCAATACAATGATCATTTAATTTAGTCTGCCGCTATGGTACTTTCTTATAGAATACCACGAAGTGGAATCTCATTATCCTCAACTAGATGTTCCTGGGTCCGAGTACAAACCTCTGAAAAGCAAGGTAAAGAAACTTTCATCATAACTGATTATTCTTTACGTTGGGTTTTTACGTTATATTTATGACCTTTCCTTCTAGATCAGGCTGTAATCTTTTACACTAATCATCTGCAAGTAAATATATTCTCTTTTTACTTATTTACAGGAAGAACAGGCTACTTTATATCTGCAAGTTAATGTAAATGGCAACCAATCTAGTGGAACCAGTGGTCAACAACCTTCTACACCAAAATCTGGAACTGACAGCCCCAATCAGCTAGCTCAGAGGAAAATGTTTGGCGAAGTAGGAAAAGCCAGCTTCCGGAAGCTTCTTGAACCAAGCATGCCTCAGAAATCGGGAATTTCTCCTTACAGAATTGTCCTTGGGGATGTAAAAGAAAAGGTATCCTTTTGTGAGATATGTGTGCTTGAAGATAGTAACCCAAGGCCTAAAATGTTGATAAAAAATAAACTGGATTCCCCTTTATTAGGTGGAAAGGCTAATGTTTAGTTTCAGATTTCAATTGGTAGCCTTGATTGCTACTATTTGCTTGAAATGTTTCTGATTGAGTGATTGACTTCCATTTGTGATGAGATTGTAACCCATTAATTTTTTTCACGTGGTTCTAGCTTCGGAATACTCGTAGGCGATTAGAGCAGCTTCTTGAAGATCTTCCTTGTGACCAGGATCCTAGTGATTATTATGACTCACCAGATCAGCTATTGCAACCACTCATGCTATGCTATGAATCTCTGGTATTATGCTTAATATCTTATTGCTTCTATACCCATGTCACCCTTTACAACCTATTATATCATGAACGCAAAAAACTTCAGAAAAAGGGGATGAAATTCTTCTGTTTCTCTTGGTAGGCTAATGTATGACTTTAATTGTGACAGCAATCCTGCGGTTCGGGAATTCTAGCTGATGGACGGCTTGCTGACCTTATAAGAAGAATTTCTGTGTTTGGGATGGTACTGATGAAGATTGACCTCCGTCAGGTTTGTTTCTGTTACTATTATCTACATTACGTAACCATCACAGTTCGGTTTTAACATTTACGAGATGTAACAGGAAGCTGGTAGACATTCAGAGACTCTTGATGCAATTACCGGATATCTTGATATGGGCACATACAGTGAGTGGGATGAAAGTAAGAAAATAGATTTTCTAATAAGAGAGCTAAAGGGGAAGAGACCTCTGATTCCACAAACTATAGAGGTAAAATCATGCTTGTACAATATTGATCAACTGTCAATCCTAGATAAATCAGTACATTGTGTTGAGTTCCATTTTAATGTAGTCATTAATTGTTTTGTAATTTTTGTAGTCTTTTGTGACTTTTCTTGAATTGGTTTATTAGGTTTCTCCTGAAGTTAAAGAAGTCCTGGACACCTTTCGTGTTTCTGCTGAGTTGGGTAGTGATTCTCTAGGTGCCTATGTGATATCCATGGCCTCAAATGTATGATACATGATGGCACTCCTTCAGATATTAAATTTAAATCATTTTTATATTATATTATTTTTTCCCCTGATTTTTAATTACTTTCATGATGCGAATGATGAAAGATTTTCATTTCCATTTCTTACATGACAGGCAAGTGATGTCCTTGCTGTGGAGCTTCTGCAGAAAGATGCTCGTCTTGCAATTTCCGGGGAACAAGGAAGACCATGTTGTGCTGGAATGTAGAGCTACTTATATCTTACTCTATTTCCTTTTTCAATTCACCTTCTAGGCTTCTAGGAATAGCTGACAATTTGTAGTTGTACTACGTTTTATGTTGCATTGTGTTCTCACAAACTGTTTTTGCCTCACCCAAATAGATTGCGGGTAGTCCCTCTGTTTGAAACCGTGAAGGATTTGAGAGCAGCTGGTTCTGTGATACGGAGATTATTATCTATTGATTGGTACAGAGACCACATCATAAAAAATCACAATGGACACCAAGAGGCATGTCACTTGAACATGTTACTGTACATTATAATATTATATGAACCTGTCTATCTAAACTGGGTAAATCAACATAATATTTTATGCAGGTAATGGTTGGATACTCTGACTCAGGTAAAGACGCTGGGCGTTTTGCTGCTGCATGGGAACTTTACAAAGCTCAAGAGGATGTTGTAGCTGCATGCAAAGAGTATGGTATCAAAGTTACTTTGTTCCATGGCCGTGGAGGAAGTATTGGCCGAGGTGGTGGTCCTACACATCTTGCTATTCAATCCCAACCACCTGGTTCTGTCATGGTATGGTCTTCACTTGCAACTTTTCTCAAAATTCAGCACTCTTCTAAATACTATGAGTTTGCAGGGTACACTTCGATCAACCGAGCAGGGAGAAATGGTGCAGGCCAAGTTTGGGCTACCAGGGATGGCTGTGAGGCAACTAGAGATCTACACAACAGCAGTCCTTCTCGCCACCCTTCGTCCTCCAAAGCCACCAAGAGATGAGAACTGGCGGAATCTCATGGAAGAGATATCAGATCTGAGTCGCCAAAGTTATCGAAGCACTGTTTATGACAACCCAGAATTCATTACTTACTTCCAAGAAGCTACACCACAGGCTGAACTGGGACACCTAAACATTGGTAGCCGTCCAAGCAGAAGAAAACGTTCAGCAGGAATCGGAGATCTTAGGGCCATTCCATGGATATTTGCATGGACACAAACACGATTCGTTCTTCCTGCATGGCTTGGAGTTGGAGCTGGTTTGAAGGGTGTCTGTGAGAAAGGACATGATGAAGAACTAAAAGCAGCTTACAAAGAATGGCCTTTCTTTCAATCTACAGTGGACCTCATAGAAATGGTTTTAGGAAAAGCAGATATTCCGGTCGTCAAACACTATGATGAAGTGCTGGTTCATGAAAGTCGTAGGAGTCTTGGTGATGATCTTAGAAAGGAGCTTTTGTCAACTGAGAAATATGTGTTGGTGGTAACTGGTCATGAGAAGCTATCTGAGAACAACAAGAGCCTGAGGAAGTTAATTGAGAGTCGTCTCCCCTATCTTAATCCTCTTAACATGTTGCAGGTGGAGATTTTGAAGAGGTTGAGAAGTGATACAGAGAATCACAAGCTTAGAGATGCATTGCTTATTACTATTAATGGCATCGCAGCTGGGATGAGAAACACTGGTTAATCACCTTCTAGTAAAAACCAGTTGAATTTAGATTTGTGTTTAGCATTTGGTTCGTTAAGAAACCTTACATGTCGTACATCCAGTACTAGTGTTTAGCATTTGGAACTAATACTTTGTGTTCATGTTACCTACCTAGTGTAATTGTGGATTTTGACTGTGGTACATAAGTGCGTCATGGTTTGTGACAATTTGCATTTGAAGATTTTAACTGAAGAATCTAAATGTGGTATTTGTGCATTATTATGATGTGTATGCTACAAGTAACAGTAGCTTCTAAGCATGGCATCATATGCTATGTTAACAACTTGTTTCTGGGTATCAAAATAATGCAGTAATCGGGTCACATCTTAAACCTATATGGCTGCTATATGGAATCCAATGCGAAGCCTGCTTGTGCTTAATTATTCCGTTCCAGGTTGGTTTGTTTTTCATTCCATAATTCAGCTATAAATGCATGAGCCTTTGTATTATTTATACATCAAGGCCAACAGCTTAAAAGCTTGCATTTAGGCTTTCTATCACATTTCCAAGGAATCGAATGGCATCATTGAAGATGGAGAAACCTGTTAAAGAGGCTGTCAAACCTTCGGCTACCAAACCTTTAGCTACAAAACCTTCTGCCTCCAAAGCAGCCCCTAAAAAGCCAGCACAGCCTCGTGAACCTAGGAAGAAGGTAATATTGGTGCTCATCTATCCTATAAAGCCATTCCGTAATTTGTCAAAAGTGGTCAATATTTAAGTTGATCCGAAACACTTCTTATTCATAATTCTAGATTTTGTTTGTGTAACTAATGTATCAAATATGATTTAAAATTATGCTATTTCAACAATCATACAATTTCTTGAAATGGTATATGAGGAATTATTACTAAAAAAATATTTTGAATGAGTTTTGAACTGTTCTAGTCATTTAATTCTTGGGTATTATCCGTTCTTGAGTATTCATATCATATAACTTATGGTTGTGTATGGTTTGATGGTGTTGTAGTCATCAGGTGCAAAGAATGCAGCCACACCAAAGAAATAAGGACAAGGCTGATTAAGTGATTAGCAATGAAGCCTAATATACAATACTTCGTGGGAATGTGATCTTGATTTTGTCTTTCGGAATGGAATAAAAGCATATTCTATAAATTGCTTCCTTTTGTCTTGTTTCAAATGCCGATCCGCCAAGTTGCGTTACAAGTTTTAATTTAGTTTTACATATATGCATTTACTTTCCAGAAAAGCCATCCCCAGAAGGCCAAAATTCAAATAACTTTCAATATACTTATATACCAAAATGCGGCCAGGCCCGTGAAACCCGTTGAACCGGCCCGGGAAAAAACCGAAACCGACGTAACCCGGTATAATGTGGTCCGGTCCACGGGCTTGATTTTCATGAAAATGCGGTTCACGGGCCAGGCCGGGCTAACCCGTGAAAAACCCGAAAACCCGTTGAACCCGAACTTATTAATAATTAGAGATTCATTAGGACTACAATATTAATATAATATGTTATAAGATATGAAGTTTACGTACAATTTATAAAGATAAACATATATACTTATTTGATTTGGTTTCTAATTCTATACAAAGTTACTTGTAGGCATTGAGGAATAAATTCTTGTGGCACCTGATTTGTATCATTGATCAGATCATCGATTTATATTTAAATCCGTTATTATTAAAATGGCTACATGAACTTCATTTCAAGATGTCTATTACATCAAGTTATACTAATAAAGTACTAATGAGTTAAAGAGGGCACAAGAAGTTCATTTCAAAGTTACCAGTTAATCCTTTTGGAGTATTAAATGGATGCATAGATATTTTCCACCATGACTAACCCAACACAAGTAGGACAATGAGTTATAGTTTCATTGTATAATGACGAAACAGATACTCAGCATCTTGATGTTTTGAAGCCAAAAAATGTGAATATGTGCAAGTGCTCTTGTTCCATGTCACTGTGTAGTTCATAAAACCCACTCGTCTAATCGCCCTTTGTCTTCAAGTTGAAGTCAAAGTCAAACTTTACTCACAATTGTACGGGCTACGGGCTGGCCCGTAGAAACCCGAACCCGTCATGTAACCCGGACCGAACCGACCTAATAAAACATGGGCCGGTCCTCGGTTCACTTTTTTGGTAATTCACGGGTCATGGGTCGGGCAAGGTTGAGGCTGGGTCGGTCCGGGTTGAGCCCATGATCACCCCTTGGTACATTGGCAAAATTAGAATTGAGTTTCCAGAATTCCAGTTAAGTCAAACTAAAGCGGAGAAAAAAAAGTTTGATAACATAAATAGATAAACCATATAAAAATATTAAATCAAAGATGTTATGCATAGAAAATGTTGTATATGCGCCAAAGTATATATGCCTTGGTGTCAAAGTATGGATTTATATTCTCTCTGATTGCGCAATTCTAAACAGATAGATGGGAAAGAAAATATGCGTGATCTTTTTAATCTTGGTTTCCTTCTTCACACTCATCTTATCATCAAGTACAAACATACATACATATATACATTACATATAACCTTTTACGCTTAATGGACCTATGGGTTAACATAGTTTCTCAAATAAAAGTAGATCACCTATCTAATTTTCCAAGGCCAAACCCCTTCTAACACACCTCGGGCATCAAAGAATACGAGTTCATCCCCCCCAATCATTTATCTCTTCAGCAAGGCAAATGCAGGCATAATTAACGCTTGTGGAGGATGTTAAAAAAGGGGGCAGAACGTAAAACTAACTCACGTTGTATAGGTGCATAGTGTTGCATGTTTCGAGGGTCAAGAACTTGAGATCATGCGTGTCTTTAGCTGGCATAGGGCTGTAAGTTGTAACATTGATTAAACTGCTTCTTGAATAATATAACTATTGGATTGGAATTGCCATAATATATATACTGATGGACTCGATATAGATTCATAGGTTTGACGTGTTTAAAGAACGTGATACTGTCTAGAGGTAGTTAAAACGGGCTGACTTTTCTAGCTAACTTTAGCATAAACTCAGGTACAAGACGTCGTCTTGGAGGTGCTCTTGCTTGTTTGGCAAGAGCTTTTTCATCTCCAGCATGAATGATTGCAACTAAATCGTCAAATAGCTTATCATCACCTCTCATTGGATCCTAAATACAGAAATTGCAAAAAACAAGAATCAGTGAAAGGTAACCAGAAAAATCTGCTTAGAATATAACTGATTAGGCAGAATGGATTGAAAACACAACCTGAACAAACACATCGGTGTGAGTTTTCCCCTCATATAACAACAACTCTGCTTTTGCTCCCACTCTTTGGAGAGTTTCCACAAATGTTTTGCTGTAAACATGAACATGGGTATTTTTCAATCCATTTTCTCAACTTGGAGATGACATTTCCAATCTTTTATGAGTAATATGAATGAAACAATGAATCTGGTAATTAGGGAAGTAACCGTATTAATATAACATAGTACCAAAACTCCAATTAGATTCACATAATCATGTCTGATGATGCCTTTGCTCTTAACTACAAGCCTTTGGACATACAGCCTTTATTTCCATTTCATTGAAGACTTTGGAAAGATATCCAAACACACGAAATAATTTTACTTAATTCTTTGCACATTAAATACCCCAGATCAGGAAACTGAAACACTGAAACTGTATTCAGTGCAAATTAGATAAAAGATACATGACTTTGATTTTAGTAATCAAAGATTCTTTATTTAGGCCAGAAATAACCATGAGTTAGAACACTTTGATTGAAGTAATTTTCTAAGTCAGCCTGTTTCCAAATTCCATCTCAGCGTATGTCATCATTTGACCAGCCCGGCTACCTTAATCAATGTTTTTTAAAAGTTACAAAGGTTCCGATTAGGAAGTTTAATGGTTTACTCTGGCAAAAGAGCACTGGTTGCCTAAAATAGAAATCGGACTAACAACGGTAACTTTTTTTGCAATTAGCCCCTGTATTTATGAGTTTGGCGATTTTGTGTTTTAATTAGCCATGCATGTCCATTGTTTTGTATCAGACAACATGGTCATTTGTGAGAAATGACCAGAAAAGGACTCGGTGCACTCATTTAAGAGAATAACATACCTGTTATCTGATGGGATGGAATAATCTGCAGTCCCATGAAAAAGGATAACTTGAGGTAGGAGAGACAGTGCCTTCTTATATGATGGGTCTTGCACAATAATTTCTGGAGAATATTTACTCAAAGATTCCTCTCCACCCATTAATCTGTAGAGATTATTGGAATAATCAGGTTCATGCCATAAAAAGTAACAAGTGATAAAGGAAAAGAGAACAGAATTTTAGTACATGTTCACCTGACCAAAAGTGACTTGTATGGGCCTCTCGTAGTCAAATGGTCTGCTAATTTAAACAAATTATATCTGTAGAGAGATTATAAACAATGACACAAGGGTTCATTAGATCCTTTGTCCAAAGAGAGAAAGAGAAATACAAAAGAATGAATAACGATACATTAAGGATTTTAAACCCGTTATAATCATATAAGGACATTGGAATAGATACACACCCTCCTGATAAGCCAAAATAAGCTTTTATTTGAGAGACGCTCCACGTAGTAGTTTGTGTCGGATCAGACTCTTTACTTGCCTGCTCCAAAAGGGCACACGCAGCTATGTGTGCACCAGCTGACTGTCCCATCAAATAAATCCTTCAAAGGTACCATGAACTAATATCAAGACTCAATCGCTAAAATTTAGTGTACCAAAGGGGAACTACAAAATTATAATCATATATATATGTACCTGTTAGGATCACCACCATATTCAGAGATATTATTGCACACAAACGAGATTCCTCGTGAAGCATCCTGAACCATCTCACTGATAGTAGCCTTCGGATAATTTCTGTATGCAGATTTCAACCAACAAGATCAAGTCACAACTCTATCAAATAATCCAAAAATAAAAACGAAAAAGGTGCAAACAAATGTAACTATATTGAATGGTGTCAGTACTGCATTGATTTATTATAGATCACACTTGCAACACAAGTACATAATAATAATAGATAAAATGTTTACAACAGAATAAACAAGTAATTTTCAAATTTATCTCAAATTACCTGTAGTCTATGCATGCCACTATGACGTCTGTACCTGATAAGTGGCGACCTAAAAGAGAACCCCAAGCTTTATACCTGCAAAACGGGAAGCAACAATCAAAACTTGTATTGCCGGGAAAGGAAGGCCTGAATGTGTCAAATATCGAACGTCTTGAAGAAGTCAAGATTTAATATTATTACTCACCCTATTACCCAGGCTCCTCCAGTAATGAAAGCGATGACAGGCCTCGGACCATCATTTTCCCCAACGTTTTCAGGTAAATAAATATCAAGCCTGCACATGATAACAATGGCAACAGAAAATAATCAAATACCACAATGAAAGTCCAGAACAACCAAAAGTGCAAGTCATCATGTTTTATATAACGTACTTATTCCTTGGTTGGTCCCCAAAGACAACATCTCGACGTACATTTCTTGAGAAATAATAGTAATAAGCAACTGCAGCAAATAAGCAGCCTTGTGTCATTAAGGAAGTACGATTACATTCGAAAATTTAAGATTAGTAACACAAGAAACTGTGTTATATCTTGTCCTTGTAGGTGGATGCACATTCATATGCCTTATTCCTTGACTCTTCCAATTCACATAGCTGCAATTTTCTTTCTTTTCCTGCATTCTCAAAATCCATGTTAACGGCCTTAACGGCCCACAATGCCCTATGTGCCAATTCTATTGGAAGATGACAACCTTTTCCATAAACCAACCGGTAAGGAGTAGTGCCAATAGGTGTTTTGAAAGTAGTACGGTAAGCCCATAAAGCATCATTAAGTTTGGTTGACCAATCTTTTCTATCGGGTCTTACCGTCTTTTGCAAAATCTCCTTAATTTGCCTATTGGACACTTCAACTTGCCCACTTGTTTGTGGGTGATATGGGGTGGCAATCCGGTGGTTTATGCCATACCGTTTGAGAAGTTTTCCAAACTGAATTTTTTTGAAATGAGACCCCCCATCGCTTATGATCACACGAGGGATTCCAAATCTTGAGAAAATGTTACTTTGCACAAACTTGCACACAACGGTATGGTCATTGGTTCTAGTGGCTATGGCTTCTACCCATTTGGAAACATAGTCTACGGCCACTAAAATGTAGTAATTACCCAAAAAGAC
>CM067171.1:71571606-71603092 GCA_034093135.1 Erigeron breviscapus | reverse complement strand
AATGACTACAAGAATGACAATAACAATAGTTTAATACCCAAATAAATATGAAAAAAGGTGTAAACGTAGTAAATAAAGGTTGAAAAAATTGACTGAAAAAAAACTCGAGTTTTGTCACAAAATAGATGAGATTTTGCTAAAATTCCATCAAAAATATCACATTTGTATAAATTTTAAAAAACTATTAAATATATGAGTCAATAAGAAAATACACAATACAACGGTATATAAATCAAGAAATATATCGTAATTTAGATTTTTAACCCGATATGGAATAATGTAGTTAATGTTTTTTTTTGGAACGACAAACTTTTATTGATATAAAAATAACTTCTTCGGCAAGACACCGAAGATGGAAAGTAATAACAATTACAACAATAAAGACGAGCTCATAGCCCATAAGTGCCAAGGAATATACGCCTTCCGAGAGCGAATGGAAATCCAAACAAAAGAAGTCGTTACAATCGATGAAAGATCTCACTGATAGATGGTCTTTTTAATTTCCGCAATTACCACCACCAAACAATCAAGATTATTTCAATAATGTCTTTGTATCTCCTTTGTTTCCACAATGTAGTTAACGTACTTACAACAAATGGATAACATATTGAATGAAACATTTCATCTGTAAGGACCATAAGTCCATAACATTAAAAAAATGAACCAATTGCCATTACCATTATTATTATTTTACTATAGTACAAATAAGAGTTAATTACACTTTTTGTCCTTGTGGTTTGCACCAAATTTCACAGACCATCCCTTAGTACGTGAAATTACATGTATCGTCCCTGTGGTTTGCACTCCGTCAACACTTTTGGTCGACAATCCAAACGAACGTTAAATATATGGTCACATGACCTGCACGCCAAGGGTATTCTTGTCATTTTCGTTGACATAGGACCAAAAATAAAATTACCTCTTCAACTGTTTTCAAACATGATAGCATCATCATCAACAACAATCTCTTATTTATTTTCCAGATTCTCAAACATTAAAATATCAATCTTCATCTTCATCATCAACAAAAATCAAAATTTCAATCAATGGATGTAAAATTATATATACATAATTAACACCCATTAACAATTTCTCTAGATTTTTCATTAATTCATCAAAATAAAATCATAAAAATCAAAATCCTTACCTGACAAATAACATTACACTTTCTTTAAAAAAATAAAAAAAACAAAAAAAAAAACCCTTCCAATCTCATTATTATGTTCCCATCTTCACCAAATCTATAGGGATTACACCCAACAACTTTCCATCACATTTTCATCATTGCATTTGTAAGAAAACAAAATCAATACACTTTTTCTATTTCTTTTTTTCCCCTGATCGAAAACTACCACAGGACCAAATCAATACACCTTTTTTCTATCATCATCACACAACCGCCCTGTTTTCTCCTTGTTCTCGGACGAGAAGTCCACAATGAAGAAACAACCAAGTTTGAAACGTCCCATCTCATATCTAATGTTTTTCTTACTGTTTATCCATTTAAATTCTCAGATCTATACCTTAGAATCTTTTTTCCTGGCATCAAGATCCCTTAGGTTGTGGTGGAGGCGCCGTGTTGTTGTCTCTTGGGTTATTTTCGGTATTGTGAAGATGATGATGACAATGGTTGGGGTTTCAGATCGGAATATTGGTGGTTACGGTGGTTGAGGTTTTAGATCCGAATATTGAGATTTCAGATCGGAATAGTAGGCCAGGTTTCAGATCGGAATAGATGTAAATACAGATATATATGAATGGATTTATGTGTAGATAATTTTTTGATATATAGATATAGACATAAATACAGATTTTTGATGGATTGATTGATTTATGTAAAGATTGATTTTGGATATGTAGATTATTTATTTTGTGATAGATCTATAGATTTATGTAAAGAATGATTTTGGATACGTAGATTATTTATTTTGATTTTGGCTTGTGAATGGATCCGATGATATGAATTAGAATCTAGGGATGAAGATTGATATTTTATAAATATTTTGTTGATGAAGAAGAAGATGATAGTTAATTACACTTTTGATCCCTGAGCAAGGAAATGACAATTATACCCATTGTGTGCAGGTCACGTGACTACCAACTTAACGTCCGTTTGGGTCGTGGACCGAACTTGTTAACGGAATTCCAAACTCAGGGATGAAACACGTAATTTCGTGATCTCAAGGATGATATGTGAAAGTTGGTACAAACCACAGGGACGAAATGTGTAATTAACTCTACAAATAATAATGCCATCACAATTCACAACAATGATATAGGGTCGTTGATACCCAATCCAAACAAGCACGACATGTTGTCACTGGGCCCATTCCCCATACGTGTCCACCTCAATCAACCCTATACAAAACCAAACAAACAGTAAATATTCGAACCCAATTCAAAACCAAACAAAAGTAAATATTTACTTCTATTTATATCATAAAAATCCAGCTTTAACTCAGATATACACTGTTTAGTCGCACTGTTATACACTTATACGTTTAAAAATCTTATAGAGTACTGTACTTTTTTGACCATTCATTCATTTAAGGATAAAAGTTTTACTCTTTAATCCCTAATAATCCATCCATTGTGAGATTTGAACCCTGATATAATATCTTAAGGTCAAAAACTTTGTCAATTGGTATTAACCCCATTAGCCATTCAAAAGATCTCAGAGATTTAAAACTAAAAGCTTAAATATTACATGTATGACTTTTAAACTATTTAATACCATCCAAAAAATAACATAACATAAGCATATAAGTTTTTCTTAAATCGGTTCATTAGAGATATTTTGATTCAAATGTATACATTTTATTCAAGATTTATTTACTTTTTTGTCCATATTCTTACTTCTTTAACCATCCTTTTGAATATACATCTAAAAAGGTCTTTCAACATTTAAAATTTTGATTTTAAAGAAACAAGGATGAGTGGACTACTCATACTCTCAAGTTATCATGTTTTGATTTTTATGAGCATAAAATATATAAATTTTTATATGGGTTTGATTTCTCATTTTATTTTTGGTTTTAAGCTTTGAGAATCAGCTTTGAGCTTTGAGAATATATTAGTCCTAGGGATGAGCCGACAATTCTAATTCTAAGTCTCGAGTCCTGTTTTGATACCGTCTGGATCCTAATACCGGGAAGTGGTACAAAGTTCCAAGTGGGATTCGGACATTATTGATTTTTTATGGTTTTTTAGGATTGAAATCGGGATGGGACCGGAAAAATCCCGAGAACTACGGGAATCCCGCGAACTTCCCGGTCCGTTCAGGTCCCGTCCCGATCCCGCTTATATGAGACTGGACCGGTACCACATTTTTATAATTTTCGTGACTAATACCGGGGCCGGTATGGGACGGGGCCGGTTCCACGCTCAAACCTAGTTAGTCCAAATAAATGTGGTTCCCGTGCAAACAAAAGAAGGTCAAAATCATTGTTTCCCCTGTTTCTGTAAAACCAAAAACTCCTTAAAAAAAGATATCCCCAAATCAAACTCACTCTGATTCACCATTATTGTTATACTTACACACAATCAATACACAGTCACACACACACACATGCACAAATCAATCAGTAAATCAACAAGCCTATATATATCCAACAATATGAAGTCCCAAATCTTACCCATTTCAATTTCAAATCCCTTCATCCAAACTCAACCATCTTCATCATCAATTATGCCCATTTCTTCTTCATCCTCTTCAGCTGCAGCAGCAGCTGGGTCACTTATAATGGATTATGATTATGGTAATGATGATTCAGTTAATTCTTTTATTGAAGATGGTAAAAAGATTGAAAAGAAACCATTTTTAACCAGGGTTTCAAGTTATGAAAGTACCCGAGTGCCAACAAGTTCGGTTTTTTACCCGAAAGGGCGAAGGAGAGTCGTTAGTGATCCGAGTTTATCCGAATTACGTGGTGGGAGAAGGCGGTTTTTTTGGAATAGTTCGAACCGGGCTGATGGGGAGAAGTTCTTGATCACTAGAGTTGGGTCTAAAATGTTGGGATTTATGAGGTAATTTTCTTTCTATTGATAACTATCATGAAGTTATAATGTAATTTTATGAACTTGGTTTTGTTATATATTCATTTAGAATGTGAAATGATTTAAATTTGCATACATAGATAGAGTAGTATAATAATCTTGGATTTAGTACATAGAAAGTATAGAGCTTTCAGGTAGCTTATAAGAGAATTTAGACATTTACGTTATGCGTTTGATCAATAGACGATTAATACATACTATAGCAAATTACGACAAGTTAGATAACCCTTATTCCAACTATCATGAAGTTATAATGTAATTTTATGAACTTGGTTTTGTTATATATTCA
This sequence comes from Erigeron breviscapus, assembly GCA_034093135.1. Taxonomy (NCBI): domain Eukaryota; kingdom Viridiplantae; phylum Streptophyta; class Magnoliopsida; order Asterales; family Asteraceae; genus Erigeron; species Erigeron breviscapus. Next base: position 71,598,747 of record CM067171.1, on the reverse strand, counting down.
TTTAGAATGTGAAATGATTTAAATTTGCATACATAGATAGAGTAGTATAATAATCTTGGATTTAGTACATAGAAAGTATAGAGCTTTCAGGTAGCTTATAAGAGAATTTAGACATTTACGTTATGCGTTTGATCAATAGACGATTAATACATACTATAGCAAATTACGACAAGTTAGATAACCCTTATTCCAACTATCATGAAGTTATAATGTAATTTTATGAACTTGGTTTTGTTATATATTCATTTAGAATGTGAAATGATTTAAATTTGCATACATAGATAGAGTAGTATAATAATCTTGGATTTAGTACATAGAAAGTATAGAGCTTTCAGGTAGCTTATAAGAGAATTTAGACATTTACGTTATGCGTTTGATCAATAGACGATTAATACATACTATAGCAAATTACGACAAGTTAGATAACCCTTATTCCAACTATCATGAAGTTATAATGTAATTTTATGAACTTGGTTTTGTTATATATTCATTTAGAATGTGAAATGATTTAAATTTGCATACATAGATAGAGTAGTATAATAATCTTGGATTTAGTACATAGAAAGTATAGAGCTTTCAGGTAGCTTATAAGAGAATTTAGACATTTACGTTATGCGTTTGATCAATAGACGATTAATACATACTATAGCAAATTACGACAAGTTAGATAACCCTTATTCCAACTATCATGAAGTTATAATGTAATTTTATGAACTTGGTTTTGTTATATATTCATTTAGAATGTGAAATGATTTAAATTTGCATACATAGATAGAGTAGTATAATAATCTTGGATTTAGTACATAGAAAGTATAGAGCTTTCAGGTAGCTTATAAGAGAATTTAGACATTTACGTTATGCGTTTGATCAATAGACGATTAATACATACTATAGCAAATTACGACAAGTTAGATAACCCTTATTCCAACTATCATGAAGTTATAATGTAATTTTATGAACTTGGTTTTGTTATATATTCATTTAGAATGTGAAATGATTTAAATTTGCATACATAGATAGAGTAGTATAATAATCTTGGATTTAGTACATAGAAAGTATAGAGCTTTCAGGTAGCTTATAAGAGAATTTAGACATTTACGTTATGCGTTTGATCAATAGACGATTAATACATACTATAGCAAATTACGACAAGTTAGATAACCCTTATTCCAACTATCATGAAGTTATAATGTAATTTTATGAACTTGGTTTTGTTATATATTCATTTAGAATGTGAAATGATTTAAATTTGCATACATAGATAGAGTAGTATAATAATCTTGGATTTAGTACATAGAAAGTATAGAGCTTTCAGGTAGCTTATAAGAGAATTTAGACATTTACGTTATGCGTTTGATCAATAGACGATTAATACATACTATAGCAAATTACGACAAGTTAGATAACCCTTATTCCAACTATCATGAAGTTATAATGTAATTTTATGAACTTGGTTTTGTTATATATTCATTTAGAATGTGAAATGATTTAAATTTGCATACATAGATAGAGTAGTATAATAATCTTGGATTTAGTACATAGAAAGTATAGAGCTTTCAGGTAGCTTATAAGAGAATTTAGACATTTACGTTATGCGTTTGATCAATAGACGATTAATACATACTATAGCAAATTACGACAAGTTAGATAACCCTTATTCCAACTATCATGAAGTTATAATGTAATTTTATGAACTTGGTTTTGTTATATATTCATTTAGAATGTGAAATGATTTAAATTTGCATACATAGATAGAGTAGTATAATAATCTTGGATTTAGTACATAGAAAGTATAGAGCTTTCAGGTAGCTTATAAGAGAATTTAGACATTTACGTTATGCGTTTGATCAATAGACGATTAATACATACTATAGCAAATTACGACAAGTTAGATAACCCTTATTCCAACTATCATGAAGTTATAATGTAATTTTATGAACTTGGTTTTGTTATATATTCATTTAGAATGTGAAATGATTTAAATTTGCATACATAGATAGAGTAGTATAATAATCTTGGATTTAGTACATAGAAAGTATAGAGCTTTCAGGTAGCTTATAAGAGAATTTAGACATTTACGTTATGCGTTTGATCAATAGACGATTTGGAAACTAAATACATACTATAGCAAATAACGACAAGTTAGATAACCCTTATTCCAACTATTTATGTCGATTTTTTGAGTGTTACCCTATTTCTATTTGTGGCTGTCCCTGAGCAAGGACTAAGTAGACATTGAATTGTTTATGTATAAGCTTTTCGTATAGTAGTATCCATAATTTAGTAATCATTTCTTTCTGATTCAGCTGAGTATAAATAATCTCTTAGTTTGGCCAGGCTTTATATGATTTTACCAATAACCTCTGATAACAAGTATTTCTATCATGCTTTGAATATACGTGAATATGATGTATTTTTTTGATAATTTTTATTTCTTCAGGTCAGGCTTTAAGTTTTTCACTGGATTTGTTTCTCTACAAATTTATGCAATCCTAATTATGCCAGGTGTACTTCAAGGTTCGTAGTTGGTGATTCGTGGCTCAGGTCATTCCTCCCATGTTAACAACAAATAACACAGTTTCTTGTGTTACTAATCTTAAATTTTCGAATGTAATCGTACTTCCTTAATGACACAAGGCTGCTTATTTGCTGCAGTTGCTTATTACTATTATTTCTCAAGAAATGTACGTCGAGATGTTGTCTTTGGGGACCAACCAAGGAATAAGTACGTTATATAAAACATGATGACTTGCACTTTTGGTTGTTCTGGACTTTCATTGTGGTATTTGATTATTTTCTGTTGCCATTGTTATCATGTGCAGGCTTGATATTTATTTACCTGAAAACGTTGGGGAAAATGATGGTCCGAGGCCTGTCATCGCTTTCATTACTGGAGGAGCCTGGGTAATAGGGTGAGTAATAATATTAAATCTTGACTTCTTCAAGACGTTCGATATTTGACACATTCAGGCCTTCCTTTCCCGGCAATACAAGTTTTGATTGTTGCTTCCCGTTTTGCAGGTATAAAGCTTGGGGTTCTCTTTTAGGTCGCCACTTATCAGGTACAGACGTCATAGTGGCATGCATAGACTACAGGTAATTTGAGATAAATTTGAAAATTACTTGTTTATTCTGTTGTAAACATTTTATCTATTATTATTATGTACTTGTGTTGCAAGTGTGATCTATAATAAATCAATGCAGTACTGACACCATTCAATATAGTTACATTTGTTTGCACCTTTTTCGTTTTTATTTTTGGATTATTTGATAGAGTTGTGACTTGATCTTGTTGGTTGAAATCTGCATACAGAAATTATCCGAAGGCTACTATCAGTGAGATGGTTCAGGATGCTTCACGAGGAATCTCGTTTGTGTGCAATAATATCTCTGAATATGGTGGTGATCCTAACAGGTACATATATATATGATTATAATTTTGTAGTTCCCCTTTGGTACACTAAATTTTAGCGATTGAGTCTTGATATTAGTTCATGGTACCTTTGAAGGATTTATTTGATGGGACAGTCAGCTGGTGCACACATAGCTGCGTGTGCCCTTTTGGAGCAGGCAAGTAAAGAGTCTGATCCGACACAAACTACTACGTGGAGCGTCTCTCAAATAAAAGCTTATTTTGGCTTATCAGGAGGGTGTGTATCTATTCCAATGTCCTTATATGATTATAACGGGTTTAAAATCCTTAATGTATCGTTATTCATTCTTTTGTATTTCTCTTTCTCTCTTTGGACAAAGGATCTAATGAACCCTTGTGTCATTGTTTATAATCTCTCTACAGATATAATTTGTTTAAATTAGCAGACCATTTGACTACGAGAGGCCCATACAAGTCACTTTTGGTCAGGTGAACATGTACTAAAATTCTGTTCTCTTTTCCTTTATCACTTGTTACTTTTTATGGCATGAACCTGATTATTCCAATAATCTCTACAGATTAATGGGTGGAGAGGAATCTTTGAGTAAATATTCTCCAGAAATTATTGTGCAAGACCCATCATATAAGAAGGCACTGTCTCTCCTACCTCAAGTTATCCTTTTTCATGGGACTGCAGATTATTCCATCCCATCAGATAACAGGTATGTTATTCTCTTAAATGAGTGCACCGAGTCCTTTTCTGGTCATTTCTCACAAATGACCATGTTGTCTGATACAAAACAATGGACATGCATGGCTAATTAAAACACAAAATCGCCAAACTCATAAATACAGGGGCTAATTGCAAAAAAAGTTACCGTTGTTAGTCCGATTTCTATTTTAGGCAACCAGTGCTCTTTTGCCAGAGTAAACCATTAAACTTCCTAATCGGAACCTTTGTAACTTTTAAAAAACATTGATTAAGGTAGCCGGGCTGGTCAAATGATGACATACGCTGAGATGGAATTTGGAAACAGGCTGACTTAGAAAATTACTTCAATCAAAGTGTTCTAACTCATGGTTATTTCTGGCCTAAATAAAGAATCTTTGATTACTAAAATCAAAGTCATGTATCTTTTATCTAATTTGCACTGAATACAGTTTCAGTGTTTCAGTTTCCTGATCTGGGGTATTTAATGTGCAAAGAATTAAGTAAAATTATTTCGTGTGTTTGGATATCTTTCCAAAGTCTTCAATGAAATGGAAATAAAGGCTGTATGTCCAAAGGCTTGTAGTTAAGAGCAAAGGCATCATCAGACATGATTATGTGAATCTAATTGGAGTTTTGGTACTATGTTATATTAATACGGTTACTTCCCTAATTACCAGATTCATTGTTTCATTCATATTACTCATAAAAGATTGGAAATGTCATCTCCAAGTTGAGAAAATGGATTGAAAAATACCCATGTTCATGTTTACAGCAAAACATTTGTGGAAACTCTCCAAAGAGTGGGAGCAAAAGCAGAGTTGTTGTTATATGAGGGGAAAACTCACACCGATGTGTTTGTTCAGGTTGTGTTTTCAATCCATTCTGCCTAATCAGTTATATTCTAAGCAGATTTTTCTGGTTACCTTTCACTGATTCTTGTTTTTTGCAATTTCTGTATTTAGGATCCAATGAGAGGTGATGATAAGCTATTTGACGATTTAGTTGCAATCATTCATGCTGGAGATGAAAAAGCTCTTGCCAAACAAGCAAGAGCACCTCCAAGACGACGTCTTGTACCTGAGTTTATGCTAAAGTTAGCTAGAAAAGTCAGCCCGTTTTAACTACCTCTAGACAGTATCACGTTCTTTAAACACGTCAAACCTATGAATCTATATCGAGTCCATCAGTATATATATTATGGCAATTCCAATCCAATAGTTATATTATTCAAGAAGCAGTTTAATCAATGTTACAACTTACAGCCCTATGCCAGCTAAAGACACGCATGATCTCAAGTTCTTGACCCTCGAAACATGCAACACTATGCACCTATACAACGTGAGTTAGTTTTACGTTCTGCCCCCTTTTTTAACATCCTCCACAAGCGTTAATTATGCCTGCATTTGCCTTGCTGAAGAGATAAATGATTGGGGGGGATGAACTCGTATTCTTTGATGCCCGAGGTGTGTTAGAAGGGGTTTGGCCTTGGAAAATTAGATAGGTGATCTACTTTTATTTGAGAAACTATGTTAACCCATAGGTCCATTAAGCGTAAAAGGTTATATGTAATGTATATATGTATGTATGTTTGTACTTGATGATAAGATGAGTGTGAAGAAGGAAACCAAGATTAAAAAGATCACGCATATTTTCTTTCCCATCTATCTGTTTAGAATTGCGCAATCAGAGAGAATATAAATCCATACTTTGACACCAAGGCATATATACTTTGGCGCATATACAACATTTTCTATGCATAACATCTTTGATTTAATATTTTTATATGGTTTATCTATTTATGTTATCAAACTTTTTTTTCTCCGCTTTAGTTTGACTTAACTGGAATTCTGGAAACTCAATTCTAATTTTGCCAATGTACCAAGGGGTGATCATGGGCTCAACCCGGACCGACCCAGCCTCAACCTTGCCCGACCCATGACCCGTGAATTACCAAAAAAGTGAACCGAGGACCGGCCCATGTTTTATTAGGTCGGTTCGGTCCGGGTTACATGACGGGTTCGGGTTTCTACGGGCCAGCCCGTAGCCCGTACAATTGTGAGTAAAGTTTGACTTTGACTTCAACTTGAAGACAAAGGGCGATTAGACGAGTGGGTTTTATGAACTACACAGTGACATGGAACAAGAGCACTTGCACATATTCACATTTTTTGGCTTCAAAACATCAAGATGCTGAGTATCTGTTTCGTCATTATACAATGAAACTATAACTCATTGTCCTACTTGTGTTGGGTTAGTCATGGTGGAAAATATCTATGCATCCATTTAATACTCCAAAAGGATTAACTGGTAACTTTGAAATGAACTTCTTGTGCCCTCTTTAACTCATTAGTACTTTATTAGTATAACTTGATGTAATAGACATCTTGAAATGAAGTTCATGTAGCCATTTTAATAATAACGGATTTAAATATAAATCGATGATCTGATCAATGATACAAATCAGGTGCCACAAGAATTTATTCCTCAATGCCTACAAGTAACTTTGTATAGAATTAGAAACCAAATCAAATAAGTATATATGTTTATCTTTATAAATTGTACGTAAACTTCATATCTTATAACATATGTTATTATTAAGAATAGGAGTCCTAATGAATCTCTAATTATTAAGAAGTTCGGGTTCAACGGGTTTTCGGGTTTTTCACGGGTTAGCCCGGCCCGGCCCGTGGACCGCATTTTCATGAAAATCAAGCCCGTGGACCGGACCACATTATACCGGGTTACGTCGGTTTCGGTTTTTTCCCGGGCCGGTTCAACGGGTTTCACGGGCCTGGCCGCATTTTGGTATATAAGTATATTGAAAGTTATTTGAATTTTGGCCTTCTGGGGATGGCTTTTCTGGAAAGTAAATGCATATATGTACAACTAAATTAAAACTTGTAACGCAACTTGGCGGATCGGCATTTGAAACAAGACAAAAGGAAGCAATTTATAGAATATGCTTTTATTCCATTCCGAAAGACAAAATCAAGATCACATTCCCACGAAGTATTGTATATTAGGCTTCATTGCTAATCACTTAATCAGCCTTGTCCTTATTTCTTTGGTGTGGCTGCATTCTTTGCACCTGATGACTACAACACGATCAAACCATACACAACCATAAGTTATATGATATGAATACTCAAGAACGGATAATACCCAAGAATTAAATGACTAGAACAGTTCAAAACTCATTCAAAATATATTTTTTTAGTAATAATTCCTCATATACCATTTCAAGAAATTGTATGATTGTTGAAATAGCATAATTTTAAATCATATTTGATACATTAGTTACACAAACAAAATCTAGAATTATGAATAAGAAGTGTTTCGGATCAACTTAAATATTGACCACTTTTGACAAATTACGAAATGGCTTTATAGGATAGATGAGCACCAATATTACCTTCTTCCTAGGTTCACGAGGCTGTGCTGGCTTTTTAGGGGCTGCTTTGGAGGCAGAAGGTTTTGTAGCTAAAGGTTTGGTAGCCGAAGGTTTGACAGCCTCTTTAACAGGTTTCTCCATCTTCAATGATGCCATTCGATTCCTTGGAAATGTGATAGAAAGCCTAAATGCAAGCTTTTAAGCTGTTGGCCTTGATGTATAAATAATACAAAGGCTCATGCATTTATAGCTGAATTATGGAATGAAAAACAAACCAACCTGGAACGGAATAATTAAGCACAAGCAGGCTTCGCATTGGATTCCATATAGCAGCCATATAGGTTTAAGATGTGACCCGATTACTGCATTATTTTGATACCCAGAAACAAGTTGTTAACATAGCATATGATGCCATGCTTAGAAGCTACTGTTACTTGTAGCATACACATCATAATAATGCACAAATACCACATTTAGATTCTTCAGTTAAAATCTTCAAATGCAAATTGTCACAAACCATGACGCACTTATGTACCACAGTCAAAATCCACAATTACACTAGGTAGGTAACATGAACACAAAGTATTAGTTCCAAATGCTAAACACTAGTACTGGATGTACGACATGTAAGGTTTCTTAACGAACCAAATGCTAAACACAAATCTAAATTCAACTGGTTTTTACTAGAAGGTGATTAACCAGTGTTTCTCATCCCAGCTGCGATGCCATTGATAGTAATAAGCAATGCATCTCTAAGCTTGTGATTCTCTGTATCACTTCTCAACCTCTTCAAAATCTCCACCTGCAACATGTTAAGAGGATTAAGATAGGGGAGACGACTCTCAATTAACTTCCTCAGGCTCTTGTTGTTCTCAGATAGCTTCTCATGACCAGTTACCACCAACACATATTTCTCAGTTGACAAAAGCTCCTTTCTAAGATCATCACCAAGACTCCTACGACTTTCGTGAACCAGCACTTCATCATAGTGTTTGACGACCGGAATATCTGCTTTTCCTAAAACCATTTCTATGAGGTCCACTGTAGATTGAAAGAAAGGCCATTCTTTGTAAGCTGCTTTTAGTTCTTCAGCATGTCCTTTCTCACAGACACCCTTCAAACCAGCTCCAACTCCAAGCCATGCAGGAAGAACGAATCGTGTTTGTGTCCATGCAAATATCCATGGAATGGCCCGAAGATCTCTGATTCCTGCTGAACTTTTTCTTCTGCTTGGACGGCTACCAATGTTTAGGTGTCCCAGTTCAGCCTGCGGTGTAGCTTCTTGGAAGTAAGTAATGAATTCTGGGTTGTCATAAACAGTGCTTCGATAACTTTGGCGACTCAGATCTGATATCTCTTCCATGAGATTCCGCCAGTTCTCATCTCTTGGTGGCTTTGGAGGACGAAGGGTGGCGAGAAGGACTGCTGTTGTGTAGATCTCTAGTTGCCTCACAGCCATCCCTGGTAGCCCAAACTTGGCCTGCACCATTTCTCCCTGCTCGGTTGATCGAAGTGTACCCTGCAAACTCATAGTATTTAGAAGAGTGCTGAATTTTGAGAAAAGTTGCAAGTGAAGACCATACCATGACAGAACCAGGTGGTTGGGATTGAATAGCAAGATGTGTAGGACCACCACCTCGGCCAATACTTCCTCCACGGCCATGGAACAAAGTAACTTTGATACCATACTCTTTGCATGCAGCTACAACATCCTCTTGAGCTTTGTAAAGTTCCCATGCAGCAGCAAAACGCCCAGCGTCTTTACCTGAGTCAGAGTATCCAACCATTACCTGCATAAAATATTATGTTGATTTACCCAGTTTAGATAGACAGGTTCATATAATATTATAATGTACAGTAACATGTTCAAGTGACATGCCTCTTGGTGTCCATTGTGATTTTTTATGATGTGGTCTCTGTACCAATCAATAGATAATAATCTCCGTATCACAGAACCAGCTGCTCTCAAATCCTTCACGGTTTCAAACAGAGGGACTACCCGCAATCTATTTGGGTGAGGCAAAAACAGTTTGTGAGAACACAATGCAACATAAAACGTAGTACAACTACAAATTGTCAGCTATTCCTAGAAGCCTAGAAGGTGAATTGAAAAAGGAAATAGAGTAAGATATAAGTAGCTCTACATTCCAGCACAACATGGTCTTCCTTGTTCCCCGGAAATTGCAAGACGAGCATCTTTCTGCAGAAGCTCCACAGCAAGGACATCACTTGCCTGTCATGTAAGAAACGGAAATGAAAATCTTTCATCATTCGCATCATGAAAGTAATTAAAAATCAGGAAAAAATAATATAATATAAAAATGATTTAAATTTAAAATCTGAAGGAGTGCCATCATGTATCATACATTTGAGGCCATGGATATCACATAGGCACCTAGAGAATCACTACCCAACTCAGCAGAAACACGAAAGGTGTCCAGGACTTCTTTAACTTCAGGAGAAACCTAATAAACCAATTCAAGAAAAGTCACAAAAGACTACAAAAATTACAAAACAATTAATGACTACTTAAAATGGAACTCAACACAATGTACTGATTTATCTAGGATTGACAGTTGATCAATATTGTACAAGCATGATTTTACCTCTATAGTTTGTGGAATCAGAGGTCTCTTCCCCTTTAGCTCTCTTATTAGAAAATCTATTTTCTTACTTTCATCCCACTCACTGTATGTGCCCATATCAAGATATCCGGTAATTGCATCAAGAGTCTCTGAATGTCTACCAGCTTCCTGTTACATCTCGTAAATGTTAAAACCGAACTGTGATGGTTACGTAATGTAGATAATAGTAACAGAAACAAACCTGACGGAGGTCAATCTTCATCAGTACCATCCCAAACACAGAAATTCTTCTTATAAGGTCAGCAAGCCGTCCATCAGCTAGAATTCCCGAACCGCAGGATTGCTGTCACAATTAAAGTCATACATTAGCCTACCAAGAGAAACAGAAGAATTTCATCCCCTTTTTCTGAAGTTTTTTGCGTTCATGATATAATAGGTTGTAAAGGGTGACATGGGTATAGAAGCAATAAGATATTAAGCATAATACCAGAGATTCATAGCATAGCATGAGTGGTTGCAATAGCTGATCTGGTGAGTCATAATAATCACTAGGATCCTGGTCACAAGGAAGATCTTCAAGAAGCTGCTCTAATCGCCTACGAGTATTCCGAAGCTAGAACCACGTGAAAAAAATTAATGGGTTACAATCTCATCACAAATGGAAGTCAATCACTCAATCAGAAACATTTCAAGCAAATAGTAGCAATCAAGGCTACCAATTGAAATCTGAAACTAAACATTAGCCTTTCCACCTAATAAAGGGGAATCCAGTTTATTTTTTATCAACATTTTAGGCCTTGGGTTACTATCTTCAAGCACACATATCTCACAAAAGGATACCTTTTCTTTTACATCCCCAAGGACAATTCTGTAAGGAGAAATTCCCGATTTCTGAGGCATGCTTGGTTCAAGAAGCTTCCGGAAGCTGGCTTTTCCTACTTCGCCAAACATTTTCCTCTGAGCTAGCTGATTGGGGCTGTCAGTTCCAGATTTTGGTGTAGAAGGTTGTTGACCACTGGTTCCACTAGATTGGTTGCCATTTACATTAACTTGCAGATATAAAGTAGCCTGTTCTTCCTGTAAATAAGTAAAAAGAGAATATATTTACTTGCAGATGATTAGTGTAAAAGATTACAGCCTGATCTAGAAGGAAAGGTCATAAATATAACGTAAAAACCCAACGTAAAGAATAATCAGTTATGATGAAAGTTTCTTTACCTTGCTTTTCAGAGGTTTGTACTCGGACCCAGGAACATCTAGTTGAGGATAATGAGATTCCACTTCGTGGTATTCTATAAGAAAGTACCATAGCGGCAGACTAAATTAAATGATCATTGTATTGGTCCATCATGCTAATAAAATTTAATGGCTGTATGTTTAACCTGTACACGAGGGTACATCAGCTTGAGCGGGAAGTTGTGTAGGCAGGCCATAAACATAATGGGTTTGATGCTTTGGTATGTTGCCCCAAGTCATCCGCCGTTCCTCTTCAGTATTTTCTGAAAAGACACGGAAAGATAATTTTAGCTTGGTACATGATACTTCCTGCCCAGATTTCAAAAGAGTAGACAACAGATATCTATAATGAACTACCAAGAAAAACTCAGATGGAACAGAGTCATATAAAACATGATAAAAAGACCTTTAAAAATGATATCCTGTGCCAATGTTGACAGGCTATGGCTACACTGGTTCATTGAAAGTTCAAATCTGAGGTTGTCAACTTCCCGTATGTAAAGATCAATCGCCATCCACCTTGATAGAAGAGATACATCTCTCGTCACCTGCAATAGTAATGTTTCTTTTTGAGTAGATTAAATAGAAAAGAAAGAATTATGTGAAAGATTTTCTTTGCAATGATTCAATGAGTGACAGGCCATTGCTACATTGGCTCATAAAAAGACCTACCGCTGGGACAACAGCTCAAGTTTAACCAGATCCGACCACAAACTTCAAAAGAGATAACTGAATGCCATATAAGCTAATAATAATTGAAATGTTTAGCCTGAAACCCATTGCAGCAATTCTTTGTAACATTGACACAGGGCAGGTAACATTAAAAAGTCAACAAAAAGGAGATGTGCCATTTAATAAGATATGTTATTATCACCTCAAACTACTTCATAAACTTTTAAAAACAAAAAAGACCTCGTGAAAAAAATGTAAACTGCAATCTCACCTTTGCAGTGACATTAGGATTTCCATCTCTATCACCTCCCATCCAAGATCCAAATCTTATTGGTGTGCATGTCAAAGGAAGTGGCCTCCCAGTATGCTGAAAGAAAACGAATATACATATTAAAAAAAAAACTTGGAACTCAGTCAATACATTAAAAAGAAGCCTAATCATACAGTAGAAGCAAAGTAGAAAAGTATTACCTTCTTTAGAGCATTACTGAGACGGCGTAAGTAATGGGGTATGGCTTTCCAAAGGGACTGCTCAACATAGTTCAACCCTGTTTACATAAATTAAATAATAAATAACTGCATCCTCTTTGAAGAGATCCAATATGAACCTATATCATGTGTAGTTTCAAAAAAAAAAAAAAACTTTAAATGGTTACCGGATCTAGCCTCATCCACCGGTGTCGGCTTGTGGCGTCTCAGTTCATCTGTCTGCCATATTGAGGTTATCTCTCTCACCTACAAGATCATTTTTAAAGATCATTCATAAAATTATCCAGAAACTTTTAATTCTAATTAACAGAATCTGCGAGGGAGCACCAGATCTTCTATTAGAGTATCTTGATCTTCCTGTGTAAGATCTTTGCGATCATTGACTTCTAACAGATGCTGCAATAATCAACGAATAACAGTCAAGTAACTTCTTTTAATTATATTATTATAAGAAAATTTGATATTATCGATCGTTAAACAACTCACAGAAATTCTAATGTGTTTATACTGAAGAGTACGCCTGTTAATCTGTGTAGGATGTGCAGTGAGGACTATCTCAACTGCCTACAAGAAAATCAAAAAATTTCTATCACAACAAAAAATATTAAGCAGCTCGAGATACTTTTGTAACAGTTAATGATGAGACAAATAGATGTACAAGATGTGATAAACCGTACCTGGTTACATATAGTGTCATAAAGCACATCTGGAGAAAGACCACTTTGAATAAGCTGATTGAAAGTATCATCACAAGATTTTGAAGCTTGTGCCACATTCTTTGACTTACGAGACCTGCAAAGTTATATGTTAGACCATAAGGAAGTGTGATTTTCATGATGCTATTATGCCAACTTAATCAGGTAAAAAGTCATTGCTATTATTTTTCCCTCCCTTATTATGCCACTTTGAATATGAGCCTTTAATTAAATCCAGCTATCGAATGCCAAAAAGTCATTACTCTTATTTTTCCCTCCCTTATTAGTCTACATACACCATATTTTACAGCCAATATTAGTCACTGCAAATTTAGATGTCACTGGCAAGCTGATTTAAGCCATAACTAAACCAAAAAAGGATGATGGATTACCTGTGATGAGTTTCAGCAATACCCATTAAGCTAAGAAAATGACTAAAGGCTCTAGCAAGCTTCAAGGCTTCCTCAAGTGTCAATTTCGATAACTCAGAAGCCAATTGCTTCTCCAGAACCTCTGCAGTGTCCTCAATCCCAGCTGCTCTTATAAGACATGCACTCTACAATTTAATCACAAGTGTGTAAATATGTGGTGATATATGTGAAATTTTTTCCGAATAATACCTCCTAACTCAAACAGAATATCCAGTAGTTATAAAACAATGCAGAATATCACGAAACTTTTCAAAACAACTCGTAACTTCTCTGATAGCCAATAATTCACTCAAAACAAGGTTTTCGGTCTAAGGTCTTGTTTAAATATATAACTACAACTTTGAATCTTAATAATAATAATAAATGAAGAACAAATATATTCATCTACAATAACACAAAATAAGGGAAGGGCATAGGACTATGCACTCTTCCAAGCATAGGCGTATGCCAATATCAAGAAAAAAGAGGCTCAAGTTAACTTAGAAAAGGACTACTACTCCAAACTCCGGCATATCCCTGCACCAGTACCAGAATCAGAAATGGAAAAGGTGGCCCAATTTTGGCCCACACCTAACCAATGTGCTTAAGCCTGCGCTCCTACACAGAAACTTCAAAATTTTACCTTTCTATCCTACATTGTAACAGTAGCAATATGGTTTGTGTATTAAACATTAATGTATGCATCAGTGCATGGATATAGCTACAGGCACAAAGTGAATCCAACACCAAAAGCTTGTAAGTTTGAAAGACGGAGTTCATGCAACTCTTTGATTTCAAAAACTTAGACGTCTGATTTACATTTTGGATATATAAATATAATGTACTGAAATGTTTGTCATCTTTGAAACTTTTAAATCCTTCATGATCAGATTATAACTATAGATTACTATTATCAGCCACAATATTTTATATCTAATATGAATATAAATGCATGGATCGATATCAAAACTCCAGGAAATGGGACATGACACAATTTTACTTGTTCTAACTGGTCAATATGTAATTGTAAGATACAAAATGAGAATGTGATCATTAGACAAAAACTAAGGAATCCTTTATGCTAGATCATAATCATGTGCAAGTCCAACACATAGACCGTGACCACCTGCTAAGTTACAAAAAGAAAGAGATTCATTGAAACATAAACCACAGAACAAACATTTGAACGAACACGAATGAAACCAAAAGAGAGCACACTATTTTGATAACATGGGAGGTAAACAGGTGGATGATGTCTACCCATAGGAGAAATTTCATATAAAATGGTATTGTTAATTAACTTGTGTGTTCAGAATCATCAACAAAAATAAAAACCAAATTTAGTTCATCTGACAGAAAAATTAGTGATCAGTATTATTCTAAGAGCAAATTACTAGAGATCTCTCATTCTTAATCATCAACTTCAAGACATATATAACTTGTTAGAGATATGCCACATCAACAGTTTTATGTTGCAGCAGTCATAGCACTTGTATATATATAGCTGATCTCCATGTATTCTGTTTGACTTGTATTAGTATGTATTCTATTTTTATAACCAGTACTTGAATTTGTATATTGATATCGCACTCACTATCCCTGACTATCTATTCAACTCCCGTATAGTATCAGTGTATCATACTCCTTAAGATCCTTGTGTCCTTGTCACCGAATATGGCTCGCCAAAATGAATCTTATATGACAGATTCACAGAAATGTAGATATCTCATTTACGATACAATGTTCATACCTTTTCTTCTAGAAATTGCTAATTTTCTTATACAAAGTTACAGTAGTCAGCTACTTAGCTGTGTATAATAGCCTTTCATGTATTCCTTTGACTTGTTTTGTTTTACTTACTGTAAATACAAGATCATCTATTCTATTTTAGTCAGTTACTTAAAACAAGTCCTTATATTATGTGAACAGGGTATAATTCCATAGAAATTCAGATCTCAGCACAAAATCAGTTTATGTGAAACAACAATTACATTCACACAATCAACATACAAAAACCTGCTACAGAAACGGCATTCGAACTCAAATAAATCGTTCAAACACCTAAATCTGTACATAATATACAACTATATATGATTTCCATGCCTGTGTGTTAATTAACATATACATACACATCATCATATAATTCTACAACAACTAAACAGTAAATGTCATGTTCCGTAAGCTAACATCATCATTATAATCCTTCTCTTATGCCTTCTAAACTCCGAATAAGTGAATCACTAGCGCCTAAGTCTATAGAAGCTAAACTTCACCGCATTAACATATCACAATATATGTATATATATATACACATACACACATATCAACATCCTGGATCATCCGAATCATGTAAATATCATATTATAACTTCCGTCACATTTCACCGTCAGATTAAACAATATCTCGTTTCCGATTAAATCAAAACTGTATAAACATCATTTCGTCACAAATATTATGCTTCAAATAATCATTTTGTAGCAAAAATTCTAACGGAATAAAAATTGAACGAGTAAGGAATACCTGAGAGAGAGTACGAGTGCGCTCGATTTTCTCCATGATATTCGGACCAACTTCACGTTGAAGAACGTCATTAAGAAGACTAAAAAGCAAACGGAGATCATCGTCGTAGTTCTGAAACGATATTTCTTCTGCTATATCGTCCGTTATGTCCGTCATTATTCCGGTACTGTGTGTATGTATATGTGTATGTATAGGTGTATGTAGTGTGTGTGTGAGAAGAAAGGTGAATGGAGATGATATTTGTTGAGAGGGGTTGTTACATTATTCTGGTTATATGATCTTGCAGAAGGTGCAAGGAGGATATTGTGGAACGGAATTATGTAGAAGGATGAGTGTGAGTGTGAGGGGTTTTGTGAGTGGTTATATTTTAAGTTTGTTGAAATACATCCGTACGACGAGAGGTGACACGTGACGATTTTCCACGGGATTATCGGAGGACAATGGGACCCATGGGAAAGAAAGGGCCCATGGGAAAGAAAGGAAATGAAAAGGACTTTTTGGCGTTTGCAATAATGTAAGTTGTTAACCGGATGAGGATTCTCTACATTTACTCCAACTTCATAGGTGAAGTTGGAGTAAATGTAACCATTGGATTAAATCCAATGGTCAAGATTAAAACATCAACTTTTAATCTTGACCATTGGATTTAATCCAATGGTTACATTTACTCCAACTTCACCTATGAAGTTGGAGTAAATGTAGAGAATCTCAATCCAATAATCCTTGTTAACCAATACACCTCTCTCACCTTTGCTTTGGGGCATCGGGGTCTCAGGTGATTCTCATGCTTTGCTTTTTCTTTATTTTGCTATCGCGTAATAAAATGTTAATTGTTGGAAATTATTAATCCTCATAACTAAATAACCTAATAATCTTTTTAAGTATGAGATGATGACATGTGAAAAAATCAGGGGGTAAGATTAGGAAATACCATATGTCACCTTCTTAATATTTTAGGAGAATTTTTAGACTAATTTTTAGAAAGATTTATCATTTTCCTTGTTAAAAATAATGATTCTTACATATTATTTTAATATGTCTTGTATTTAACGAGATGTTGCTAGATAACCCCCAGTTTCATACTAATACATATCAAACTTAGGAAGTAACATGTCGATCGGTACCAAGGAGAAGAAAATAATAATACATACGCTCAGCATCGGTATAAGATGGCCACCGATTCAAAAGCGTTGAGGATGTCGGATAATGATTTGCGGTACACTGCCAAACTCCCTTCCCCCTTATTATCTTCTAAGAGAAGAAATTATTACAGACCTTTATTTCATATTCGATTTGAAAGCACTCATCCTCAAATATGTATTCAAAAATATTCAAATTTAAGTTCTCTTATTATATGCAACAGTAACCAAATATTATGAGTTTTATTTTCAAGTTAGACTAAAATTTAAATTTTTAAGAAATTATCAACCTCCATATATTATGCCAATATTTTTCTATTCAATTAACATAGCTATAGAATCAAAATCTTGTTTTAAATCAACATACGGTTTGGGTTAGGAACCACAACATGAGTGGCACTTTGAAACAATCCATTTTGAGATTTTTTAAAGTGAAACTTTTATACTATATATAATATTTTGAAAATGATTAATCCTCTTAAAAGTTTAGCCCAATAACCCTTATGAAATTTTGACATGTGTATTCCACTTATTATCTTCTAAGAGAAGAAATTATTACAGACCTTTATTTCATATTCGATTTGAAAGCACTCATCCTCAAATATGTATTCAAAAATATTCAAATTTAAGTTCTCTTATTATATGCAACAGTAACCAAATATTATGAGTTTTATTTTCAAGTTAGACTAAAATTTAAATTTTTAAGAAATTATCAACCTCCATATATTATGCCAATATTTTTCTATTCAATTAACATAGCTATAGAATCAAAATCTTGTTTTAAATCAACATACGGTTTGGGTTAGGAACCACAACATGAGTGGCACTTTGAAACAATCCATTTTGAGATTTTTTAAAGTGAAACTTTTATACTATATATAATATTTTGAAAATGATTAATCCTCTTAAAAGTTTAGCCCAATAACCCTTATGAAATTTTGACATGTGTATTCCACTTATTATCTTTCTTTATTATCCTTTTGATTTTTCCATGTGGCTTGATCTATAGTTAGGCTAAAAGGAGTGGGGCAACTTTGAGGGTGGGGGATATCCGCCATGTGGCGCCATGTAAGCAAGAAGGTTTTGTTAGGAAAATGGGGGAGTGAGGCAACTTTTGAGGGTGGGGGGACTTTGGACATGTGGCATTTATTGATTGGTTGGGGTGATATTAAAGTGATGTTATAGAGTGCAAGAGAGGGAGAGTGTTGGGCGATAGAAATATTCCGCCACTTTTGGTTTTGGGGCTTAATCGGCTAAAGGGGGTGGTGTAGGTGGCAAGATTTGGGCGACAAGGAGGGGGATTCCGCCCCACTCCGTTTAGCCTTATTAGGTTGATTAAGGGAGGGGATTCCCTCAAGTTGTTTTCAACTTGATTGGTCAAGTTGAAAACATCTTGACCCTTGGATTGAAATCAAATGTCAAGATTTAAAGACCATCTTTAATCTTGACCCTTGATTTTAATCTAAGGGTCAAGATTTGGCTAACATGAATGATGGAGAACCTTTTCGCATTCTACTTCATTTATTTTGACTCTTTAGCTTTCGTTAAACTTTATGGTTTCTTGTTATGTTCTCATCTATAAATTAGGACCAAAACTTTGTTATTAGTTAGTTTTATGAAATAATATATGAAAATTTCTTTCCTCCCTATACACAAGTGTGTGTTAGTGTGTGTGAATTACCCTGATTATCGGTATTCTTTTTGAATCAACGATAGTTAGAAGAGTTGTTCCTGGTATTCTTTGGAATCAACAGGTTCAATTATTTATCCAATTTTCTCGCTGCATCATTTGGTGATCAGAGCCAAATTTCCTGATCAAAATGTCTCGTTGTGACGATTTTATCTATGATTCACAACCCGTGTATGATGTATACGGTGACGAGGATTGGTATCTTTGGTTCGGGTCTGATGGTTTTTCATATGGTGAGAAGATCGATGAAGAAGATTACACGCCACATCGACAAATACTCAAAAACCCGTTTCTGTTCGGCCAGATTTGTGCAGTTGCGGAAAAACAGGCGGCCCGGATTCGTTCACCGTTGGATCTCTCTGATTTTTGGATATGTTATCCAAGACTCATCAACACACGATCTGACCGTTGGGATTTTCGGTTGGAGTATTCTGCAAGGAGTTATGAATTTCTGAAGTTTCTGCAGTTCTTGAATCTTGTTCCTGGTGTTCAAGAAAAGATTTCTCGAGGTGAAAAGTCCGAGATTGATGGCGTTAACGATATACTTTCATTTGACCCCGGAGGTTTCGAGTCAAAACTCGAGGACGAGTTTTCTTCAAGAGGGGAAGAATGATGGAGAACCTTTTCGCATTCTACTTCATTTATTTTGACTCTTTAGCTTTCGTTAAACTTTATGGTTTCTTGTTATGTTCTCATCTATAAATTAGGACCAAAACTTTGTTATTAGTTAGTTTTATGAAATAATATATGAAAATTTCTTTCCTCCCTATACACAAGTGTGTGTTAGTGTGTGTGAATTACCCTGATTATCGGTATTCTTTTTGAATCAACGATAGTTAGAAGAGTTGTTCCTGGTATTCTTTGGAATCAACAGGTTCAATTATTTATCCAATTTTCTCGATGCATCAATGAACTTGAGGGAATCTCCTTCCGTTGATTTTTTAAGAGGATCCATCATTACTCATGATATTTTACTTCCGGTTGTAATTTTGAACCAATTAATAAATGATAACATTAAGATTAACCTATAGAGTGATTCATCCACAATGGTTGCGACTGTGATAACGAACATGAAGGTTGATCACTGATTCCTGTTGGGTTGCTAGGGAAGTTAGTACAAGGTATTTCCAGGTTTTATCCATTCTGATATATAAATTGTTTATAAATCAAATCTTCAAATTGTCAAGATTTTATCAATCATTCCTTAAGATGCATTCTCATTTTTACCTCCCAAACGATATTCTCATGAGTTTTGTGCATTATCCTAACTTAGAATATTGGGCATTTGGGCTAATTGCATAAAAAGGTAACTATGTAAACCTTAAAGTGAGAATTGCTATTGGGCATTTGGGCTAATTGCATAAAAAAGTAACTACTCAAACCTTTTTTTTTTAACGTTCGAGATACGACATCAGGAAAATTTCACCGTATGATAGTGAAGTCTTGCACAGTGCCGTTTCTGAAAATGTAAAAATTTTTTGAGATCTGGCTCGAAAATAAAAGGTAGGCCCCTATAGAGATATTAGAGCGTGAGGACAAGAAACGGAAGGACAAACGTTATACGATAGACAATGGTCCGAGGGCAAGCTAAACGTGGAGCCGAATTCACTTGGGAGCGGGAAGACCAAATGAGGTCTAAATACCCGCATTTGTTTAGTGACTAGGGTTCTATCGAATTTCGGGACGAAATTCCCTTAATGGGGGAATGATGTAACAATCGTGATTCTTGACCCTTTGACCATATGTACAATTTAACTAATTATCGAGTTGACCAATATAGTTCAAGTGCAATTTGGAGTTCATTAAAGTGCAGTACATATAGATCAATTTGTCGTGCAATTTGGGACTTATGTGTTAGTCGAGATCATTAGTCGTGCTAATCGATGCTTACAATTTGAAAACAATTAAATTAACAACTAAATGTAAATGACTTTTGTAAATTAAGGTAGAAACTTGGGCGAATAAGCGAGTTTTAGCGAAACGTTAAGTTAAGTTATGTTTGTGGGCTCGTTTTGGCTTTTAAAGGGTTAACGTTTAGCTTTTGTCGAATTTAGCGGAGCGGGAGCCTACCCTTTTGGAATCTAGGCCGGCCCCCCTTCCAACTTCTCCTCACACCCATCCATTCATTCTTTCCCTTATCTTTTCCTTCTTTCTTCTTGCAAGAACAAAACACACACACACAAATGTCTCTCTCTCTAAGATTCATACACCAAGATTATGGTTTCAAGTTAGATTAGTGCTAGAAACATCATCTATTACATCTCCTTTGCATCATATCAAGATTTGGGTCATCAAAAAGTGCAAGAACATTCTCTCTTGGGTCAAATTCGGGTTAAGCATTTGGTAGAAGATTTGGTAAGTGAAACTCATTCCATAATCATCATTTTATACTTATAAACTTGTTTCTAGTTGTCACCAAGTGTTTCGGGTCACAAATCGAGCCAAAATTCCGGATTTAGGGCTTCAAGTTCTTAAAACTAGGTCAAAATCGATTTGGGTCAAAGTCATGTTTTGAAGTGAAATTATCAAGTGGGTTATGTTCAAACATGTTAGCCTTAACTAAAAATGAGTCAAGAAACCTTTCAAAACGAGTTTCAAGTGCAAAATTGGGTCTTGGGTCAATTAGGGTTCATTAGGGTTTTGATTCAGGCCAAAAGGAATTCGGGCAAGAAATTGAGGTTTGGGTTGAGTTCATGAGGTAGGTTAGGTCCATTCACCACTGAAAATGAGTTTGGACGATGTCTACAATTGGTTTTTGAGGTCAAAAAGGGTTGCAAATGGTTTTTGGGTCGAAATTGTATCAAGAAAATCTGCATGCCGTAACGCCTGTTAGTTTTGTAACGGCCGTTAGTCTGTTGCTCCTGTAACGGCCGTTAGTCTGTTGCTCCTGTAACTGCCATTAGTCCTTTGAGTCTGTAACTGCCGTTAGTTTTGTAACTGCCGTTAGGTGTGTAACGCCCGTTACTGTCTGTAACTCCCGTTAGGGACTGATTTTGATAACATTTTTAAACGGCTCTAACTTTCAAACCGTAACTCCGTTTTTAACGTATGACCTATCGTTGGAATTGTATGAGAGTCTACTTTCTTATGGTATTATCCATTTTGTCTGAATCCTTATCCATTTTAAAAATGTCGGGTCAAAGTGTTCTAGTTCATGCTCGGGAGAGTCATTAAGGCGTTTGTGGGATTTTGGCGTGACTCAAACTTACTTAACCAACTTGTGTAGGGTTATAGAGTTGAATTTGATGATGCTATGATATATGTTGATAGGTTGTGGACGTGACGGTTGTTGGACATTTATAGCTCGATATTAACTTGTCGTTTTGCTTGGAAACCAAGGTGAGTTTCGTAGCTCCCTACTCAATTGAGATTCGGGCTGAAAAGTGTACAACTTTTGTGTGTTTACGTACTTGATTATGCAATTACATGTTAGCCTTGATTGATGACGTAGTTCAATTGTGCATACGCTCGATTTTCTTGATTGATGGCATTATTTGATTGTGGATACATTTGATGGTCTCGGTTGACGATATTGTTTAATTGATGGGTTGTGCATTAGCTATTAGATATGAATTGTGAACTTAACTTGGTAGGTCATACATGGAAGAGATGATATTCGAAGATTTTAGATGTGGTGGGAAGGCTGCGGGTGACCCTATACATAAGCATCTCTAACTTCTCGAATGTAGTACCGTATGAAGTGTATGTACTTAGTGAATGATTGATGTGATGGACATTGATGGTATTTGATGGAACTAATGGGCATGATAACATATAAATGGGTGAAATAAGTACTTGATGACAATATGAGGACAATTGAGGTACAATGTGTGCAAGTCCAATAAACGGGTACTATACGTACTTGATAGACATGTTTGACATCATAGAACTTGTTAGATACTTGTCGATATCATTATTACTTGTTCTAACTACCTTGAGTAGTTCATTATGTGAATACAATTGTGAGGGTCATTAATGGACATTGTTGACATGGTGATATTGATTGATTTATGATTAGGATAGTTGTACATACATGGAAGACGATGATACCTTTAATGAGTTGTAGATGTGGTGGGAAGGCTGCGGGTGACCCTATATATAAGCATCTATGATTCCTTAAATGTAAAGTCGTATGAAATGTATGTGCATTGTGGTTGGTTGAGTTGATGGACAAGATGAACATGATGACAATATAAACGGGCACCTTAAGTGCTTGATGTGCAAATAAACGGGTACTATACGTACTTGATGACAATATGGAGGACAATTGAGGTACAATGTGTGCAAGTGCAATAAACGGGTACTATACGTACTTGATGACAATATGGAGGACAATTGAGGTACAATGTGTGCAAGTGCAATAAACGGGTACTATACGTACTTGATGACAATATGGAGGACAATTGAGGTACAATGTGTGCAAGTGCAATAAACGGGTACTATACGTACTTGATGACAATTGGATGACATGAGAACAATTGAGGGACATTGATGAACATGTTTAATATTTTAGGACTTGGTGGATACTTGTTGATGTCAATATTATGTGTTCATGTGCATTATATGTGTTCTAGCTAGTGTATGGGTTGTGCAATGGTTACGTGTGTGATCAGGTTGTGCTACGAGCCAACTTAAATTGAGTACTAGTGCCATTTAAGGACTTACTGTAAGTTTATTACTTGCTCATTATCCTTGTTCATATTGTGAATGGCATTGGATTTAGATCCTGGTCATTCTTTCCTACGAACTCACCAACCTAGTGTTGACCTTGTTTAGTACACTTTTCAGGTTATCAAGTGGATCCGAGATGTGATGGTTGATTGGTGCTTGTGCTAGAACTTGGGCTTGGACTTATATGGATCCAGGATTCATTTGCCCCTATATTTTGCCTTATGCATTATGTACTTGTTTGTTGATGCTGGATTCACCGAATCCCCTTTGTTCATTTAGTTCATGTTCTACAATAATTCCATGCATATGCTATATCTTTTCAGTGGCATTTCGAGCCTAGCTCGGGGTGTTACAGAATGGTGGCCCATGCAGGTCGTAGAGAATTAGGCGGTTTGACCTAGACTACGGCTTAAGTAAAAACTGTAACACCCTTCGTTTAAAAATACGGGTTTCCAAAAATTTTCCCTAACGCCGTTAAAATAGAGCGGAAGAAACTTTAAAAGTCCAAACCAATTAAAATCTGTTTGGTTTCCTTATTCATTGGTGTTACTTATTCGTACCATCAAAACAAGTCTAAATAGAAACCCGTCGACTGCCCAACACAAAACAACCGACTACATAACATGCAAACTTCATAAAAGACAAACATAAACAAATGTCTATAAAAGTTCAGCATCTATGGGTAGCTAAGGTCAACAGCAAGCTATCTACCCATTCCTCACTCTTCTTCATCAACTACCTCAGCTACGCTAAACCTGAGGGAGCAACACATTTCAAAAGACAAGTGTTAGCTAACGAATTAGCTAAGTAAGATAACACTTAAGTTATAAAACATTTGTCCATTTCAAACATTATGGATTTATATACTTCATTAAGGCACAACACACATCAAACATACCACGTCATCAACATAACATATTAGGATAAACCACCCTAAATGTGCCTATCCTGCTTTACTTCATTACACACATATAACCACATAACTTAACTGCTTTCTACATTTAACTGCTTTTCTACATTTTAACTGCTTTACTACATTTTAACTGCTTTTCTATGTTTTAACTGCTTTACTACATTTTAACTTCGTCAATGTGTAACATAAGTTACACCCGACTAGATGACAACCATTCAGTTGAACATCAAACGTCGTTAAGGAATGGCAAGCCAATCCGGAGTAATCCGTATGTACAAGACAAATGAGGGCGGGTCAGACCCCTCGTATTACTCAACTGCATCTCAATGACCATGTTGCTAGGAGCCACCCAAGCAACCTACGTCAACGCACTTAGCCGGGCTAGGGCAAGTACAGGTTAAGCTTAACACTTTCCTGCATCAAATTTTTAACGAGCTCGAACCTGCATCTCATTTAGTTTAGGTGACTGCATTACCTAAACATTTAATTTACTACGTTTACTGCTTTTACGTTTTGGGCCCTTAAACGTGCACGTGTCATGGCAACTTAACAAGTCTTGTGAACTAGATGAGCAAGCCATACAATCATGCACAAAACAACACATGCTACATATACTACATCTCAATGCATCACAAGATACTACATATCACTTCATAACATAACACTACATTATACTTCATATCATAACATACACTACATTATACTACATATCATAACATTCACTACATTATACTTCATTTGGGACTGCATTTCAGGTCTCAATGGTCAAGATTTCGACTCAAGACGACCAAATGAGTTAAAACTTAGTTCTTAAGAAATGTAGGGAATTCAAAGACCTTTCCAGAAATATAAAGTTTGACTCTTGAAGTTCTCTAATGAATTAGTTATGGTGTCTGCAAAACAGACCTACAGAATTCATCTTAAATCCGACCACTTCTGGAAATTGACATTTTTCACCCATATTTGGGCAAAATCAAAAGAAACATTGTTCATATCGAATCAAGAGGACACATAGACCTTTTCAAAAATATAAGATTCATCTTATAACTCTTTTAATTGAAAGAGATATGATTTTTGCAATATTACTAATTTTTCAGATCTAGTAAACCCTTAGTTTTGCAAACAATTTTCGACATCAGATGACCATAGCAACCATCACGACCTATAAACCTCATATGCACCCAAATCATGACTCATATGATGATTTCACATGATCACTTGTTCCAGGAACAAGAGGATACAATTACAATACATTAAATTACCCGAAAACCTCAATAATCGACAATGAAACATAATCAAATCAATCTCAACCCTAGAGACCAGAAGCAAGATCCATATGATCGACTCTTATGATCACAAATCAAAGGGAAATCATCTATATTACCTGTAGATGAAAGCAAGGATGAGAGATCTTGATCAAACTTCACTTGAATCACACGTTTTGATGGATTTTCGCTTAGGAAATTAATGGGGATCAAGGGGGGTGGCTAGGGCTTTGAGGAATGATAATATTATCAGCAATAACAACTAATGATCATCCTTAGGACCTTAAACCCGTTTTTGACTTTCACACTATGTCAAAATTGGTCCCTAAGCTTCGTAAAGTCGTATTATTAGCCCAAAACACCTATTGGGACTATATACAACTCATTATACACTTTTAACACCTCAAAAAGCATATAACTACATCTTTAACACATTACTACATTAATCAATAAGACATTCAAGTCTCACACATAACACATTATCCACATATAAGCATTAAATCTACCATAAACTTAACGAACACGTTATGTTGACTTAACGACTCTAGTCAACCGTTAATTAAAAAGATTGGGATGTTACAATTACCTACCCCTTAAAAGGATTCCGTCCCCGGAATCTCATCGGAAATGAACAACTCCGGATACTTCTCTTTCATCACGGACTCAGTTTCCCACGTTAGGCTTTCATCGTGATTATGTTTCCACTTTTTCAACACTAAATCAATCATTTTCCTGCGTAGCTTCTTTTGCTTTCTTCCAAGTATTGCTATCGGGTCCTCAATCATTCTTTTACTTGGATCGATACTCACATCTTCTTCCATGTCTTATATCATTGCTATCGGGTCCTCAACCATCATGATTTTGGCCCTCGGCCTTTTAAATTCTTTAACTCTTGGCTGGAATTAGAGGGTTTTGACGACGTGATCAGAAGATGTTGGAGTACAAATGGGAGGATCTCAAGTCGAAATGCATTTATTCGGGTGAAAGAGAAACTTAAATTGCTGAAAAATGAACTCAAGGAGTGGCGTAAAGTTCAAAACTCTGTGAGAAATAGATCGACGATCACTAAGGATATCGCGTCTGTTGATCAGATTATTGAACAGGGAGGCGGAAACGAAGACATCTTTGACAAAAGGCGTGATCTTATGCTTGAATTACAAGTACTCTACCATCAACATAATCAAGATCTTTTGCAGAAAACTAAAGTGAATTTCCTTGCTTAAGGAGATTTGTGCTAATCTCTTATGTAACACCCGTC
The DNA here is from genome assembly GCA_034093135.1 of Erigeron breviscapus. Lineage (NCBI taxonomy): Eukaryota > Viridiplantae > Streptophyta > Magnoliopsida > Asterales > Asteraceae > Erigeron > Erigeron breviscapus. The sequence continues at coordinate 71,571,728 of CM067171.1, read as the reverse complement.
ATTTTAAAAACCTGGATTTCAAAAACTTTTGCCAAACGGCGTTTAAAACGTAGCGGAAATAGGATCACTTAAAAACTGCCCCAACCGAAACGGTTGGTACTTTCAATAAATGGTGTTACCAA
>CM067171.1:71549870-71570606 GCA_034093135.1 Erigeron breviscapus | reverse complement strand
AATTCTAAACTTTATGGGGGTGGTTGCCCCGTTGCCCCCATCGTAGCTCCGCCCCTGTTCTACTTGCTATTAGGAATTATTGATGGTTTATGTTACAGTTTGGTTACAAAGAACTAACACTTGAAGCGGGAAACTCTTGAAGATGGCATTTGGGTGTAATCAAGAGTTGTTAACTTGTTTTTTTCCCCGACCAGCATCTCCTTGTCCATACTAATTAACCTATATTAACTAGATTCTCCTTTACGGGTAATTACGCTAGTAAAAATTACCGGAGCCATATACCCTTTACAATATTCATCATCAGGGGCTTTGACACTCCCATCCTCAACTCTATTGTTCATGGGGTTATTCTTTATCATATGTGGCATTTGGCTATACAACGTCTTTCGTTTTGTCTTTCTTGTCCTTATTTTACTTGTGATGGTTTGAGCGGAAGTGTTACTTGTTCAATCACTTTTCTTAATTACTTATATGAACCTTTGCATGTGTCGAGGATTCCAAAATTAAATGTGGTGGTGCCGTGGTGGGAATCATTTTTTTTATTCTAGTTACCGCTGCTTTATATATCTTCTTGTTTTCTAGTATTAACTAACTAGTATCTTGTTTCAGATCTTAAGAGCTTCACTGGTCCAATATCCCCGATAATCTACTTTGGGTTATAGTTTTTTCATGGTCATAGCCATTATGCTCACGACTGGACCCAATGGTGGTCTCTTAACTTAATTAGCTTGTTTTGTTGAGCTTATGGTTATTCATAAAAAGCCATCGACCCATTGAAATTCCCATGATTTTGATTTTGTTGTAAATAATGAACAAAGATTTGACATGTGTATTCATAATGCTAATACAACAAAAGAAAAAAGAGGAAACTAGTGATCAGCTATTCTCACGAGAATATTAAATACGCCCGGAGGATCCCAACCATTTAAAGTTGGGATCTCGACCACTACGACTATTTGCAGCGATAGTCGCTGCAAATAGTGCGGGCCCCCATGCCAGTAATGGCAAATCTGGCAAAGAAATACCGGGCCCCCCGTCAGTAATCGCTGCAAATAGTTGGATATGGACAAAACACCACTATTTGCAGCGATAATCGCTGCAAATAGTCTGGATTCACGCGCCCTTTAAATATCATACGAGTATTTATCGTGTGGACCCCTTGATTAGAACTTAGAAAATTAAATTCAAGTTAAGGTGATAGAGAGTTAGGGGCAAGGGTGTAGGGCCGATTATCGGCATTTTGGCAAGTTTTGGCAAATAATTTGACCAATAACAAGATGCCACGTGGATGTAAGAAAAGTTGCCAAAAGTTTGCCGATAAAAGCCAAAATCAAGGGGGGTAGTTGTCATTTATTTGCCGATCGGCATCTCCATCCTATATCTATTTCCTACTATAAAATATGTTTATATATATCTATCTATCTCAAAGAAATCGGCCGGAAACATCTATCGACATATCTCAACATCTATCTTTAATCAAATATCTACATATATCTATCTATCTTCAGTTCCCACTGTATATGGCTTACCGGAAAACTCACCGGAAGTAGCATCGCCGGAAAAAAGAGGTGGAAAAAAGCGGGGTCGTCGGAGTTTAGCCACTTCCGATGATGATGATTAAGCCGACAAAGAAGAAAAAGAGAGGAAGATCACCAACCCACAAGGGAGTGGTTGCCTATTTTCGCCGGAAAACGAAGTTGTTGCCGGAAATCATGGTCGCCGGAAAACCGATTTTCCTCATGTGTGAGTATATTGTATATATATAAATTTATGATTTTTGTTTGTTGGTTTACCTCGAAAATATCACCACCCAACGTTCACTTGCATCGGCTAACTAGCCGATGTTGCTTGCCAAAACTTGCCGATGTTGCTTGCCGAAACTTGCCGATTCATGTGCTATAGGGGTTGCCGATTTGCCGATGGAGCCGATGGTTTTTGCCGATGGTTTTTGCCGACTACACCCTTGCCCCTTATAGTATATGATTACTTCACCATCTATATACCATAACCGTATACACGCGATATAACCATGACTTATATAGTGCTTCTTTCGGCGAAAGGCATAAAACAAAAGATGTCGACTGTAGTTTGAAAAGCAAAAGCAACATGTTTGAGAATCAAATTAATCATGTAAGGTTCTGGGCTGTTATTATGATTGGTTGTCGGCTGCATCACACTTTCTAATTTATTTATTTAGTTAGAGAATATAAACGTGTAACAATTGTTTTCTCTAAAGATGTACACTGCGCGCTTTAGAAAAGGAATTTGGTACTTAGGGAGTTAGGGGTTGGCATCGGATGGAAGATGGATGCGTGGTGGCTGCGGCACCACCACTCAACACCGCCGCCAACGCTCCACCACGCGTCGTGGTATGAAAATGCGTGGTCACACCACGCGGTCGACCATCCACTTTTGTGCGTGTTTCGAGGTTGCCAACGTCCACTTTTCTAGCCGTTGGCTAGTATTTGACAACATTTATATTATTTATTTTTTTTGTTCACTGCCTTCTCCTTTCTTCTATATTATCCCACCATAACCCACCATAACTCACATACATATTCACATACAACTCAGAACAAATGGATCCAAGAAATAATAAACATGTTTGATTGTATATATGTATAGTTATTTGATTGTATTTATATAGATATAGCTATGAATCGTATGTGTATATATGTATATAGTTATTTGATTGTATATAGATATATCTATGTTTCTGTTCGATTGTATGTATATAGATATAGTATACATATGTTTCTGTTTTTGTGAGATTGTATATCTGAAATTATTATCATAGATTCAATAAGAGATTCAAATGAATAGATTTAAACCTCAATCAAACGAATACGAACAAGACGAGAATATTATTATTATTGATTATAGATATTACAGAATTACAGAATCAAAACAATATCAAGATGATATTGATAATGAATAAGAAACCCTAATATTTAGAGAGAAATTGATATACGATAGAAAAATAGAATGAGAAAAATGATTGATTAATTCTTTAGTAACCCTAAATTGGGTATATATATTGTCTTCAGAAATTGCAAAGTAGACCCTCAACTATCCACCGCCTTAGCCTTTAGACCTTGAACTTGTAACTTGAGCAGCATTCATCCTTTAGACTCCAATCTTCCAGAAATGATCCCTGCATAATATTCTAAACACACAATAAGTCCCTATGAATATTTTAAGACTTAAACTGAATATATATATATATAATTTTAATACTTCCCCTCAGTTTAAGTCTTAAACAAATCTATCAATTTTAGCTTTTGGCAAAGCTTTTCATGTTGGTCTTTTGCAAGACCTTTTGTAAAGATATCTGCAACTTGATTACAAGATTCAATTTTTAATGGTTTAATCAAACCATCCAAAATCTTTTCTCTAATAAAATGCAAGTCAATTTCAAAATGTTTTGTCCTTTCATGAAACACTGGATTACCAGAAATCTGTATAGCAGCCTTATTATCACAAAACAAAGATATGGGTTTCTCAACTTCTAGTTGCAGATCTCTTAAAATATTTGTGATCCACATAACTTCACATGTTAAAGAAGCAAGGGATCTATATTCAGCCTCAGCAGAGGATCTAGACACCACACTTTGTTTCTTACTTTTCCAAGAAACAAGTGAATTACCTAAATAAACTGCATAACCAGTCACACTTCTCATTGTGCTTTTACATTTAGCCCAATCAGAATCAGTATAACCAAACAAATTGAGATTAGAATGTTTAGAGATTAAGATACCAGTACCAGGGCTCTGCTTCAAATACCTCAGAATTCTGAATGCAAGTTTCGAATGAGACTCCAAAGGAGAATGCATAAACTGACTAAGACAATGAACAGCATAAGAAATATCTGGTCTTGTATGAGTCAAGTATATAAGCTTACCAAGTAACCTTTGATAATTTGTAACATTATCAAGAGGTTTGTCATCTTTGTTTAAAGGCTGATTAGAAATGATCAATTTAGACTCAATAGGAGTCTTAGCAGGTTTGCATGCAAGCATGCCATACTCTGCTAATAAATCAAGAGTATATTTTCTTTGAGACAAACAAATATTATCTCCTTCTTTCAAAACTTCAATGCCCAGAAAATACTTTAACTCACCCAAGTCCTTTATCAAAAATTTAGTTCTTAGAAACTGCTTCACCTTTTCAACTTCCTTTAAATTGTTCCCTGTAATAATGATATCATCAACATATACTAAAAGAACAATAAAAACATTCTTATCAGTCTTGGTAAAAAGAGAATAATCACATTTACTTTGTTTAAAACCAGTTTGCAACAAAGTATTGCAAAGTTTTTCATTCCATTGCCTTGGTGCTTGTTTTAAACCATATAAAGACTTTTTTAGCTTACAAACTCTTTTATCATCCTTTGGAAAATATCCAAGAGGTAAATCCATATAAACATCTTCAAACAAATCACCATAAAGAAAAGCATTATTAATGTCTAACTGAAATAAAGTCCAGCCATTATTAACAGCCACATTGATCAAACATCTAACAGTCACAATCTTGACTACAGGAGAGAATGTCTCTTCATAATCAATACCTGCTTGTTGATTATACCCTTTAGCTACTAACCTAGCCTTAAACCTTTCAACATCACCATTAGACTTATATTTAACTTTGTACACCCATTTACAACCAATGGGCTTTCTACCAGGTGGCAAAGAGGTGATTTCCCATGTGTTATTTCTATTTAGAGCCTCCATCTCATCATTCATGGCAGCAACCCATTTTTCATTGTTGCTAGCCTCATGAAATGAGGATGGCTCACTAATCTTGTTAAGATTAGTAGCAAAGCAGTAATTATCTTTTGACAAATTTGAATAATTCACATGTTTATCAATACCATATTTAACCTTACCATCAAGAACATAATCTGCATATTTAATAGGTACAAATGTAGACCTTTCAGACCTTCTAAGATTGTGAAAAGAAACATTTTCACCCTCAGCACTAGCATTATGATCATTATTGTCATCACTTCCAGATGATTCATCATTATCTTCACTGGTGGCAGTTAAGGATTCACCAAGTGATGAATCATCATCACTGGCATTTCCTTGGTTGCCTCCTAAGTGTAGATCATGATTATCATCATTATTACTAGTCTCTGCTTCATCATTGGGTGGTGCATTTATTGGCTTAAAATTATAAGGTGTATCAAAAAATTTAACAAGTTCAGAATCTTGAGTTGTTTTATCCAAATCAATTTTATTCATTTTAAAAGGAAAAATTTGCTCATAAAATTTGACATCTCTAGTAAAATAAACTTGTTTAGACTCTAAACTAAAAACTTTATCACCTTTCTTTGTATTTGAATAGCCAATAAATACACATTTATCAGACCTTTTTGAAAACTTATCTAAATTGTTTAAAGAAGTAGCAAAGCAGAGACAACCAAATACCTTTAAATGGTCAATGTTTGGAGGTTTTCCAAACACTAACTCATAAGGTGACTTCCCTTTAAGAACAGAGGAAGGCAGCCTATTTATTAGATAAGTAGCAGTCATAACACAATCAGTCCATAGATTCAAAGGCAAGCCTCCCTGAAACAATAAAGATCTAGAAACATTCAGAAGATGTATGTGCTTTCTCTCAGCAATACCATTTTGCTGAGGAGTGTAAGCAATAGTGGTTTGATGAATGATCCCATTTTTATTACAAAAATTTTCCATGTTGGAGTTAACAAACTCACCACCATTGTCACTTCTAAAAGCCTTAATCCTTTTTGAAAATTGAGTTTTTAAATACTCATGAAACACAACAATATTTTGATAAACTTCATCTTTGGTTTTAAGAAGATAAACCCAAACTGCCCTTGAATAATCATCAACAACAGTCAGAAAATACTTAAACCCATCCTTACTAGTGACCTTATAAGGCCCCCAGACATCAAGATGAATTAAGTCACCAATAGAAACAGAAACATGATCACTTAAGGGAAAAGGTTCCCTTGTTTGTTTAGAGAAATGACAGATATCACAAGGTGAAGAAGAACCATCACCTTTAATATCAATTTGACCTTTTAACACTTTCAGAACTTGGTCAGAAGGATGACCAAGTCTGCAGTGCCATAAAGAATTAGAAAAACACATAACAGTATTACAATTAACCAATTTACCACTTTTAGTGAAGTCAAGATAATACAAACCTCCAGACTGACTACCAGTCCCCAGTGTTCTCTTCAACTGTAAGTCCTGAATATAGCATTTAGATTCATCAAAACCAACAAATACTTTACTATCTCTGGCCAGCTTATGAACTGACAAGAGGTTAACAGAATACTCAGGAACATATAACACATCATACAAAGTTAATGTGTCACTTATTTTAAGATTGCCAACCTTTTTAATATAAGCAGTAGTACCATTAGGATGATCTATTTGAAGACCAAGATCAGAAATGTCAACAACATTTTCAAGATTTTCTAGACTGGTGACCATGTGTTGGTTTGCCCCAGAGTCAACAATCCACCCCTTATCAGTTTTATAAACTCTATAAAAAGTTTTTGTATTTGAACAAAAAATTGTACCTGCCATATTGGCTTTAACATTTTCAGGAGGTTTTGAATTCAGTAATCCAAGTAATTGCTGAATTTGATCTTGAGTGAAAGGTTGAGAATTAACCTCAGAAGATTTAGCAAGAGAATTATTAGCAGAAACACTATTATTGTTAGAAGATTTGTTGAAATTATTATTTGCAGCCCATTTCTTTTTAATGTAATCTGGATAACCAACAATCTTATAACAATTATCAACAGTATGACCAGTCAAACCACATTTAGGATTAGAACAAACAAGAGAATTGTTTTTAGGTATAGGTTTTTTAAATCCAGAATTTTGACCAGTTTGATACCTAGCAACAAAAGCAGTATTCTGAGACTTAGTTACAGGAGCAATATAACTAGAATTTTTACTAGACTCATCTCTTGAAATCACAGAAAAAGCAGTTTTAACATTAGGAATAGGATCTCTAGTCAACAAATTACTCCTAACAGTTTGATACATATCATCTAATCCCATCAGAAATTGCATTAACTTTATTAAGTCATTATGAGTTTTAAAAGCCTTTTGAGCATCACAAGTACATGCAGGAAGCTTAGTAATGGCATCAAACTGTTTCCAATAAGCATTTAACCTATGATAGTAATCAGACAAAGAAGAACCATTCTGTTTCAGTGAATTAATTTGTTGATATAGATTAAATGTTTCAGAACCATTGATTTTATCATAAGTCTCTTTTAGTTCATTCCAAACAGCAGTAGCATTAGTAGAAAAAATTTGACCTAGATAAAGATCCTCAGAAATAGAACCTAAAATCCAAGATAATACCACAGAATTGCACATATCCCATTGCCTAGCTAAATTAGCATCAGAAGTAGACCTCATACATGAGCCATCTATAAAGCCTATTTTACTTTTAGCTTGCAGAGCAATATTCATAGCACAACTCCAAACAGAATAATTCTCAGTACCTTTCAATTTATGAGCAACAAAAGAAGTAATACTAGAATCAGTAGGATGCAAATACAATTCATCACCAAACACAATACCAGCAGGAGTGCTACCACTCCCTAAATCACCACCTCCAGTCATTGTTAATCACCAAAGAACTCAATTAAGCAGCAATACACTTAAAAACAAAGTCTATCCAGGATTCCTGAACACTCAAGTGTCAGGTCAAGGACCAATGAATTTAAGGTAAAAATATGCTACCAGTAATCAAGTTCTGGCAATAAAACTGATGGCAGAATAGTTATATAAACAATTAATTAAGAAGATATCCTGATTTTACCAAAATCAGGTAGGATAAGATGTAACCTAATGTGCAGCGGAATTTGTAGTAGACGAATTAGGGTTCAGAAACCCTAATCAAGGAAACTCAATCAACAAATCGTAGATCTGAAGTAGAATCCCCAAAATTATATATATATATATATATATATATATATATATATATATATATATATATATATATATATATATATATATATATATATATATATATATATATATATATATATATATATATATATATATATATATATATATATATATATATATATATATATATATATATATATATATATATATATATATATATATATATATATATATATATATATATATATATATATATATATATATATATATATATATATATATATATATATATATATATATATATATATATATATATATATATATATATATATATATATATATATATATATATATATATATATATATATATATATATATATATATATATATATATATATATATATATATATATATATATATATATATATATATATATATATATATATATATATATATATATATATATATATATATATATATATATATATATATATATATATATATATATATATATATATATATATATATATATATATATATATATATATATATATATATATATATATATATATATATATATATATATATATATATATATATATATATATATATATATATATATATATATATATATATATATATATATATATATATATATATATATATATATATATATATATATATATATATATATATATATATATATATATATATATATATATATATATATATATATATATATATATATATATATATATATATATATATATATATATATATATATATATATATATATATATATATATATATATATATATATATATATATATATATATATATATATATATATATATATATATATATATATATATATATATATATATATATATATATATATATATATATATATATATATATATATATATATATATATATATATATATATATATATATATATATATATATATATATATATATATATATATATATATATATATATATATATATATATATATATATATATATATATATATATATATATATATATATATATATATATATATATATATATATATATATATATATATATATATATATATATATATATATATATATATATATATATATATATATATATATATATATATATATATATATATATATATATATATATATATATATATATATATATATATATATATATATATATATATATATATATATATATATATATATATATATATATATATATATATATATATATATATATATATATATATATATATATATATATATATATATATATATATATATATATATATATATATATATATATATATATATATATATATATATATATATATATATATATATATATATATATATATATATATATATATATATATATATATATATATATATATATATATATATATATATATATATATATATATATATATATATATATATATATATATATATATATATATATATATATATATATATATATATATATATATATATATATATATATATATATATATATATATATATATATATATATATATATATATATATATATATATATATATATATATATATATATATATATATATATAAATTTACGGTTATATATATACATTTTATGTATATAGATATAGCTATTGTTCTGTTCGATTGTATTCAGTGGCGGATGCACCATACTATCTGGGGGGTCATAGGCCCACTCTCAAATCAAAAGCCCAAGTAAATTTTTTTATATATATAGTAAACCCCAACCCAAATTAGCTTAAGCCCCCAAAACCCACGAGTGATAATTACGAAATTCACAAAAGTTGCTACCAATTCACACGCACAGACACTCACAATGTGACATATTTGTTTCCTTTTCAAACTCTAAAGACTATGTATCAAAGTTTGATTCTAATTCGCAATTTCTGAATCCACTCTTTGCTACAACCTTGAATTTAAAGGTTAATTTTATAAACTGACTTCTTTTTGTTGAAGCTATTTAAAAATATGAAGCATTTAGTTGTTGTTATTATTTATTAAGGCATAATTATTTGATTTGTAGGATGATGAAAGTTTGAATAAAAATTTGGTATAAAGGTTGTTAATAGGAGTTAGGGCATAAGTAGTAATGTAATATATAATTTGTGAATTATTGTTGAATTATACATTAGTTATACTTGTTTAATTGTTGTATTAGGAATTATGGAATAATACTTTTGCTGTGGAATGATGGGTTTTTTTATGTTGCCTTTGGTGCAAATTTAAGGCTGTTTTTGCTGCTGTTTTTAGGTTATGCTTTTGGCTCCGTTTTGGTCATCGTCTAAGGGATTTCTTATTAAGGTTGTGCCCCCTATCTAAAAAAATTCTGGATCTGCCACTGATTGTATTGTATGTATGTTTTATATTTGATTTATGTTTTAATGATTTATGTTTTATTTATGTTTTAAATAAAATTAAAAATGTAGTGAGTGGTGAAGTGAATGGTCGGATGCCAATGAAATTTGAATGAGTGGTTGGTGAGTGAGTGAGTGGTGGATTTGAGGTGGCATGCTGTGATTGGTTAGAAGTGAGTGGTGAAAAATGGAGTGGAAGGTGGGTTGCCAACCCTCTTACATTTTGTAAAATAAGTGATATCTGGAATTCTATAAAATATTACTTTTCTTAGATGTCTAAAGTAATGAAAAAGTAACTATAAAATTCTCAATATTAATATTTTAAGTTTTAAGACGAGTGTTGTTGATAATACAATTTGGGTCGGTTTTTGCCTAAAACCGAAATCCGAACCGATTCATTCGGTTTTTAAAAAACTAAAATCATTAGATTCGGTTTTTGTTCGGTTCGGTTTGCCGTTTTACGGTTCGGTTTGGATCGGTTTCGGTTTTCGTTATTTTTTTTTTCGTTTTTTGTGTTTATATGTTATAAATTAACTTTCAATTGTTAAAAAAAAAATGATATAAAAACTAAAATATAGAGATGCTTTTTTTAACTAATTATATTTTTTAGGTGTTAAAATTGGTATAAGTTTCATAAAAAGAATTGATTTTATTGTACGTATTCATATAAAACATACGATTTATATAGATCTGTACGCTAAAAAAGCAAAAAGTTTAAATATATTAACATATTTACAAATATAAGTAATAAATATAAATGTAATATGATATAAATATAAAATAAATTAAAATATATTTGGTTCGGTTCGGTTCGGTTTTTGATCGGTTTTTTGGCATATGAAACCGAAACCCGAACCGATCCGTTCGGTTTTTAGAAAACAAAAACCAAACCAATGGGTTTCCTTCGGTTTTCGGTTTTTTTTAGTTTTTTTCGGTTTTTGGATTTCCGGTTCGGTTTTTGCTCACCCCTAAATACTATAGTTTTCCATCAATAACCCTCAACTAACGATTATAAAGCTTTGTACCAAAACTCTCCTTTATCATTGAAGCAGACAAATACACGTACAATTAGATTCAGAGTCGACTTAACCTTGGTACTAAAATGGTTGGATTAGACGGACAATAAGGGCATTTTCAATGACATTAACGTATCAATGACTTTTTATTATTTCTACACCATCAATTTATGATACTGAATTAAAAACGTTAGATAAATCATATGTATTTATAGGTTGGTGGAAGAGTCTTAGAAAAAAAAAGTCCTTCATAAAATAGGTTGAGGATTGTTAACTTTTTAATAGAAAGTGTTATCTTTCTGAATTATAAAAAGCTTTTCAATAATTTATTAACATAAAAAACTTTTTGATACTATTATGGATGCTCTAATTACAGAGGGAAATTGTTGCACATAAATACATAGATAAATAATTATAAGAAGTAAATGTTTACCGCGGTGCTAAAATGAATTTGCGACTTATAGTTAATATCATATCATATAATATACAGTATGTAATTAACAAATAACAAGTGTGCATTCAGACAATGAAGGCTAGATCAACTGGCTGGAGTCATCCATGGTTTTATACCAGGTCATGGGTTCGACTCTCTAGAGTGACATGCCCTGGGGGTTTTTCCTTTGAATCACCTGTAACGGCTTATAGTCTACATCTCGTAGTCTAGAGTACGTGCATGGCTTCACCATTATACGGTAAGGTGTCCCGATAATGTCGAATACGCTGTTAAAAAAAACAAGTGTGCATTCAAGATTAATGATGTAAGACATTGTTTGACCGTTTCAAGTAAAGTTTTTGCATCTACTTTCATTTACAGATATTTTCATTTTTTTTTTTTATTAATAGACATATAATATACATTAATTATCAATTAGGACAAATAAAAACGTACCTAAAACCATGACCTTTAATATACAATTATCAATGAGGACATAATTGACCACCAAACCAAATAATTAGCCACTAACAAACATTGTAATTGGTTTGCATGACAAATCCAAAGTTGCGTTTACTTTAAAAGAATATTATTTTTTATTGGAAAAATGTTTGCAACTTCGATCATAATTTTAGTTTTTAATCAATGTCTAGAATAGGCTTAACTTGTTGTCTCCATAAATGAAGGATGTCAAGTATAATTTGCTGGGTATGTTATTAAAATCTATAAGTGATGTATAAAAAAATAAGAAATGTGGTTTATCCTATTTATGTATCTAAGATTTGAATTGCTGTAAACTTAATGATTGAAAGCCAAATGTGACAATCATAAATAAACAAGTAGGGGAAAGGAAGAAAACGATAGCCTACCTAATGACCTACCAGTGCGTCAAAGTCACCGGTATTATCGACGTTGAGGTTTTTTTTTTGAAAAGTATATTTCATTCACAACAACACTACTCCGCAATTACGGAGTAGTAAAACAATACAATTGAGTTCCAAGGAGATTAGATTACAACAAAACTATTCCAATCCTCTCACGAAATAAACCCATTCTTCATCCTATTTTTATACCATAAGAAACCAATTGCTTTAATATATATATATATATATATATATATATATATATATATATATATATATATATATATATATATATATATATATATATATATATATATATATATATATATATATATATATATATATATATATATATATATATATATATATATATATATATATATATATATATATATATATATATATATATATATATATATATATATATATATATATATATATATATATATATATATATATATATATATATATATATATATATATATATATATATATATATATATATATATATATATATATATATATATATATATATATATATATATATATATATATATATATATATATATATATATATATATATATATATATATATATATATATATATATATATATATATATATATATATATATATATATATATATATATATATATATATATATATATATATATATATATATATATATATATATATATATATATATATATATATATATATATATATATATATATATATATATATATATATATATATATATATATATATATATATATATATATATATATATATATATATATATATATATATATATATATATATATATATATATATATATATATATATATATATATATATATATATATATATATATATATATATATATATATATATATATATATATATATATATATATATATATATATATATATATATATATATATATATATATATATATATATATATATATATATATATATATATATATATATATATATATATATATATATATATATATATATATATATATATATATATATATATATATATATATATATATATATATATATATATATATATATATATATATATATATATATATATATATATATATATATATATATATATATATATATATATATATATATATATATATATATATATATATATATATATATATATATATATATATATATATATATATATATATATATATATATATATATATATATATATATATATATATATATATATATATATATATATATATATATATATATATATATATATATATATATATATATATATATATATATATATATATATATATATATATATATATATATATATATATATATATATATATATATATATATATATATATATATATATATATATATATATATATATATATATATATATATATATATATATATATATATATATATATATATATATATATATATATATATATATATATATATATATATATATATATATATATATATATATATATATATATATATATATATATATATATATATATATATATATATATATATATATATATATATATATATATATATATATATATATATATATATATATATATATATATATATATATATATATATATATATATATATATATATATATATATATATATATATATATATATATATATATATATATATATATATATATATATATATATATATATATATATATATATATATATATATATATATATATATATATATATATATATATATATATATATATATATATATATATATATATATATATATATATATATATATATATATATATATATATATATATATATATATATATATATATATATATATATATATATATATATATATATATATATATATATATATATATATATATATATATATATATATATATATATATATATATATATATATATATATATATATATATATATATATATATATATATATATATATATATATATATATATATATATATATATATATATATATATATATATATATATATATATATATATATATATATATATATATATATATATATATATATATATATATATATATATATATATATATATATATATATATATATATATATATATATATATATATATATATATATATATATATATATATATATATATATATATATATATATATATATATATATATATATATATATATATATATATATATATATATATATATATATATATATATATATATATATATATATATATATATATATATATATATATATATATATATATATATATATATATATATATATATATATATATATATATATATATATATATATATATATATATATATATATATATATATATATATATATATATATATATATATATATATATATATATATATATATATATATATATATATATATATATATATATATATATATATATATATATATATATATATATATATATATATATATATATATATATATATATATATATATATATATATATATATATATATATATATATATATATATATATATATATATATATATATATATATATATATATATATATATATATATATATATATATATATATATATATATATATATATATATATATATATATATATATATATATATATATATATATATATATATATATATATATATATATATATATATATATATATATATATATATATATATATATATATATATATATATATATATATATATATATATATATATATATATATATATATATATATATATATATATATATATATATATATATATATATATATATATATATATATATATATATATATATATATATATATATATATATATATATATATATATATATATATATATATATATATATATATATATATATATATATATATATATATATATATATATATATATATATATATATATATATATATATATATATATATATATATATATATATATATATATATATATATATATATATATATATATATATATATATATATATATATATATATATATATATATATATATATATATATATATATATATATATATATATATATATATATATATATATATATATATATATATATATATATATATATATATATATATATATATATATATATATATATATATATATATATATATATATATATATATATATATATATATATATATATATATATATATATATATATATATATATATATATATATATATATATATATATATATATATATATATATATATATATATATATATATATATATATATATATATATATATATATATATATATATATATATATATATATATATATATATATATATATATATATATATATATATATATATATATATATATATATATATATATATATATATATATATATATATATATATATATATATATATATATATATATATATATATATATATATATATATATATATATATATATATATATATATATATATATATATATATATATATATATATATATATATATATATATATATATATATATATATATATATATATATATATATATATATATATATATATATATATATATATATATATATATATATATATATATATATATATATATATATATATATATATATATATATATATATATATATATATATATAATACTATATATATATATATATATATATATATATATATATATATATATATATATATTTCACTATAGTAACCAAATACGAGTGTGTATATTCACGCAAAAGATATATATATATATATATAGTGATATATATATATATATATATATATATATATATATAAATGTATAATATGTAAAAGATGTGTTAAAATATAAGTATATATTTGATTTCATCTTAATTAATATCTAAAATGTAAATATATAATACTTTAGGTACTAAATATGTAAATAAAAGAAAGTGTGTAACTTTATGCTCAGGTTTGAAGGATATTGATGTTGATGAACTTTATATGGAGTTGAAGTTATTTGATACTTCATAAATTGATGAACTTCACAACCCAATAAATGTTTTCAAACGTTTGAAGGAGCTTGGTTATTTTTCAAATACAACCATTGCATACAGAATATTGTTGACTATTTCAGTCACAGTTGCATCTGCAAAATGGAGTTTTTTTAAGTTAAAGTTATTGAAATCTTATTTAGACATCAACAATGTCTCAAGAAAGACTTACTGGATTGGTCATGATAGCTATCGAGAACGAAATCTTAGAGAACCTAAATTGTGAAGAGCTAATTAACCAATTTGCTATGAAGAATGCTAGGAGAGTTTCACGGATCATCGGGTAAATAAGTAACTACTATGGTATGTAATTCTAAAATTATGATCTTATTATGCATATATAATTTTTTGTTATAATGCTAGTTATCGTTTATAAAAAAAAAGTTGTTTATATATTTGAATTCGGTTAAAGTTAGGGGCATATTATTCTTTCTTCGGCCAGGATGTTAAAATTCTCAGGGCCACCACTGATTATCGTACACAATATATGTTATGTCACCCAGGGCAACACCCGGGTTACATAGCTCGTTGGTTCCTATTTTGGAGTTTTGTATAAAAAGCAAGTATTGTTTCAGTTTACAATTGTTTATCGGTTTTGTTTCGTTTACAATTACTTTTTTCATGAATAAATGTAAATATTTACAATTGTTTTTATCAACCAAGTGACTAACATATGATTAGGAAAAATATTTACTGTCTAAAATTATCTCTGTTGTTTAATTTAAATAAAGAAAAGGTACATAAATCCCTCTCTGTTTTTTAACATTATCTCAAGTATATATTAATATATTTAATTTGAGGGTTAATTTATTTGACTTAAACCTTTTAATTTAATTGAAATGGTACATATTCTCTGTTTTTTAACATTATCTCAAGTATATATTAATATATTTAATTTGAGGGTTAATTTATTTGACTTAAACCTTTTAATTTAATTGAAATGGTAATTTCCATTAGTTTTCTTTTTTTCTTTTAATTTTTTTTTTTTTTTTTTTTTTTTTTTTTTTTTTTTTTTTTTTTTTTTTTTTTTTTTTTTTTTTTTTTTTTTTTTTTTTTTTTTTTTTTTTTTTTTTTTTTTTTTTTTTTTTTTTTTTTTTTTTTTTTTTTTTTTTTTTTTTTTTTTTTTTTTTTTTTTTTTTTTTTTTTTTTTTCGTCGTCAATTCGTCGTATCCCGAGTTACTATTCGTCCATATTTTGCTATATCGCATTTCGTTTCTGTTTTTAAATACGGGTTACTTAGTGGTTTTCTTTATAGTTTTTTCCCTTTAGGTTTCCAACCAATATAGTGCAACTTTTTCGTCGTCAATTCGTCGTATCCCGAGTTACTATTCGTCCATATTTTGCTATATCGCATTTCGTTTCTGTTTTTAAATACGGGTTACTTAGTGGTTTTCTTTATAGTTTTTTCCCTTAAGGTTTCCAACCAATATAGTGCAACTTTTCGTCGTCATATCCCGAAACATTATGTATCACTATTTAGTTTTTCTTACACTTTTTTTCTTTGATGTTTTTAACTAATATATTAAAAACTTTGATTTAAATATTTTTCTTTCAATTTTGATTTTCGGTTTATTGCACCATAAAATATATGTATTCGTTAATATAAACTTTTAAAATCGTTTGTGGTATTGACTTTAAGCAAATATGTACTTCATATGTTAAAGTTTTTAACTAACATATATAACGACACGTCATCAATAACAAAGTCTAATCACAATAATTGAAACCCCGTAATGCGCATAAGTAACCTAATGTGGTTTTGGCCTTAAATGAATATATATTTGAAACAAACTTATCAATGACGTAAACATTTTTAGTTAGACGGTTCAGAGTTCAACGCGATTATAATAAAATAATGCAACTGTTCCGTGGAATCCCCGCAACTAGTTATATTTATGTTAGTTGTATACATTAAAAAGAAATTGGTGATAATAATTTCTTTGCCATATACAAATATAAGCATATTAATGCATATTGTATAACTGCGTAAAACAAATGACAGAAAAATATTATGAATATATGTTTTTCATCACCTATATCAATTGGTCAATGTCGAAACTCAAGAACAAAGAAGCGGAGCAAAAGAAAGTTTCTCTCACGATTTAGATATTTTTGACTCATTGTAACACTTAAACCAGACTTTATTTGTGGTGTATTCCAACCATTTCCATAGCAACCTCCAAATATGCCTAGACCTTAGAGCATGATTTGAAACCTTTTGCGAAGAAACATGATTTCACTTGTTAGTATGTTACTAAACCAACTTGATGATGATTATGTGTAACACCCCAACATGGCGGAATCATGGGGTATCACTTAGAAATAGCACATCACAACATGGGAATTATGTAGAGTCAACTATATGAAAACATAAGATCGAAACGATCCATAAACTCGTACAAACGTATACATTCATCAACATTTATCAAATACACGTTCAATCAATAATAAAAGGAAGTTCAAATCAATAATAGTTGATCCTAAAGGTAACCCATTAAAGGGAGAATAAGGATCACGGATCCAGAAGTCCAAAGCTAGTCCAACTCTAACAAGCAAGCAATGCAATCATCCATTTTGTCTCTGATTAACTTGATTTCCTGAAAAGTGTACTAAAGAGCGTCAACATAAAGTTGGTGAGTTCGTAGGGACAAGTAACAAGGAATAACCGTATCGGGAAATACAACCGTTAACGATATACGAGGATTAGAATATCTAATCATATCAAGAAAGCCCTGAAAGGGTATACGTTAGTACAACATCAATACATATCACGATTCAACACGTTTCAGCACGACTTACATGTCTTTCAAAGGCGTGTACAACAACATGACTTATGTGTCTTTCAACAGCATGTATAACGATAACATGACTTATGTGTCTTTCAACGGCATGTATAACAACATGACTTATGTGTCTTTCAACAGCATGTATAACGGCATGACTTACATATATTTCAAAGGCATGATCACAACGTTTACGTTTCATACAATACAACGTTTAACAACAACGATTTCATATACGATTAACAACGTTTAACAAGTACGTTCAACAAATACGATTCCATATAACGATTAACAACATTCAACAAGCACGTTTAACAAACACGTATATGTACACTTTTCAGCCCGAATCTCAATTAGAGTAGGGAGGGTTTACGAAACTCACCTGAAATGTCTGTCAGACAGTAGAAAGTGGGTAACTGTCTGAAATATACCCGAATAGTCCAAACGTATTAGCCTTCAGTAAAGGAAAGGTGGTTCGTGGTGGTGACAAAGGTGAGGGTGGTGGTCGCGCATGGTGACAGTGGTGGTTCGAGGTGGTGGCTCGATGGTTTAGTAGCAGCAGCAACACAGCCATAATAATAGTAATAAGGCGGCAGTAGCTTACAACTAAAAGTCGCTCGAGGCTACATAGAAGTCAATATGTTGGCAAGGTAGCAGTAGGGTTCGAGCATCATCAGTTTGTTATGGTGATTGTTATTAGTATTCGTATATTTAGAATATTAGTATATTTAGAATGTCATATCTTGTACATATTATTAGCCTTGTATTACGGAAGTTTGTTAGCTGTTTGTTAGCTGTGATTGGGCTAATATCTTTTGTAATCTCCTATATATTGTGATTATGGAATAGAGAAGAGGCAACGATTCAATCATCTATATCTTTCATGGTATCAGAGCGTTTACCCTACCTCTAATCCTATTCTTCTTTTCTCTTCTATTGGGCGCTGACAATCTTCCCTCTTCTCTAATCCTATTCTTTTCTGTTTCAATTCAATTCCACCACCCATGGATCCCAAACTACACCCCGCTATCACTGTTTCTAACATTAAAAATTTCATACCCATTACCCTTGAAGTTGAAACCAGCCAATACGCATCATGGGCTGAACTCTTCAAGATTCATTGTCGCGCCTTTCAAGTCCTCGATCACTTATCACCTCGAAAAAAAGAAGAATCTTCCGCTGCAGCCCCCTCCAAGGACGCTGGAAAGGACACATCGGCTCCCATTCCTGACGATGTATGGAATCGGTCTCG
>CM067171.1:71535429-71548870 GCA_034093135.1 Erigeron breviscapus | reverse complement strand
ATCCCATTGCGTCGCAGTCCATTCTTACTGGTCTCGATGCTCATTTCCATAATGATGACTGCGGCGCAGTGGAGGCACCACTTGCCCACTGCGTCGCAGTGTAAATAAACTGGTCCCAAAGGCCTCACAACAACTTATGAAGACTAGCAAATTTTCTGTCTCTTTTCACCTCTCGAACTCTCCAATCAACTTCATGGCCTCAAAATTACTCGAAAATGCACCAAACGGACAAGTCACCTGTTTAGAACCTGAAACCACTAACAAAACCATAAACGCGCCAAATGCCAGCAAAATTGACTAAAAACATATAATAAAAAGGCCAATAACGATGTGGGCGATGGGTATAAATTGGTCACATCACTTGTCTTTCAATGTTTGAAATGCCTTTTCTTGGGCATCCTGCCAAACAAATTCCTTGGTCTTTTGAGTCAACAACGTCAAAGGTTGAGCAACCTTTGAGAAATTCTCTATAAATCTCCTGTAATATCCAGCCAATCCAAGAAACTGGCGGATTTCTGTCGGAGTCTTAGGGGCTTCCCACTTCTTTATTGCTTCAATCTTAGATGGATCTACGTGGATCCCATCCCTATTCACTACATGACCCAAGAAGTGTACTTCCCTAATCCAGAATTCACATTTTGAGAATTTCGCGTACAACTTTTGATCCTTGAGTAGTTGTAAAATGGTTCTCAGATGACCTTCATGTTCGTCTTTATTTCTCGAGTAGATCAGTATGTCATCAATTAATACAATGACAAACTTGTCAAGATACGGTCGACATACTCGATTCATTAAGTCCATAAACACAGCAGGTGCATTGGTTAAACCAAACGGCATAACCAAAAACTCATAATGTCCATAACGAGTTCTGAAAGCTGTTTTAGGAATGTCCGTCTCTCTGACTCTGAGTTGATGATACCCAGATCTGAGATCAATCTTGGAAAAGTGTGATGCACCTTCCAGTTGGTCAAACAAGTCGTCAATGCGAGGTAAAGGGTACCTGTTCTTGACAGTCAACTTGTTCAATTCTCTGTAATCAATACACATGCGCATAGAGCCGTCTTTCTTCTTGACAAATAGTATTGGAGCTCCCCACGGTGATGAACTTGGACGAATTAGTCCTTTAGCTAACAACTCTTGAAGTTGTTTGGACAATTCTTGCATTTCTGACGGCGCAAGGCGATAGGGTGCCTTGGCCACGGGTGCAGCTCCAGGGACCAAATCTATTCCAAACTCAACTGGTATGTGAGGTGGAAGTCCCGTCAAATCTTCAGGAAACACCTCCGGAAAATCTCTAACTACTGGAATATCTTGCATGTCTTTACCCACTGGTTTCCTTTCAACTACTAATGCTAAGAAAGCAGGGTGTTCTTTTTGTAAATACTTATTTGCTTTTATCGCCGATACTAAGATCAATTTCTTTCCTGACTTGTCTCCTTGCACTATTAGGGTTTCGTCATTCTGAAGGGGTATTCTAACAATCTTCTCATAACAACTTATATCAGCTCTAACCTAGATAACCAGTCCATACCAACAATCACATCAAAACTACTTAGTTCTATAGAATTAGGTCAATTTTAAAAGTCTTAAGGGCCAATACCAAATTGCAATCTACTAAATGATCTCTAGCAATATACTTTTGACCGTTTGCATATTCGAAAACATAAGTGTCTTTCATAGGGATAGCTACTATACCAAATCGAGACTTAAATTCTAAAGATATGAAACTTTTATCAGCACCAGAGTCGAATAACACAAATACATAATGATTATTGAGCATGAATGTACCTATCACAACGTTGGGATCACGTCGTGCATCAGCAGCATCCAAAGCAAACACTCGGCCTCTACCTTGACCTCCTTGATTTCTCCCCTGATTTCCAGCTTGATTATTCCCCGCATTGTTCCTCATTGGAACTATAGCATTGTTGTTCGGGGCTTGATTAAGTCTTGGACACGCTGGTCGGAAATGAGTTTCACTTCCACACTCATAGCATTGATTGGGTACCTTCTCCCTACAGTTCTTTGCCAGATGTCCCGACTTTTTACAACGGTGGCAAGTAGGACAATTTCCCACGTGACGAGTGCCACACCTATTACATCTTGTGTCTGCGCCGGGGTACCTCTTGATATCTTGTGGGACCACTGCAAAATTTCTGGCAGCTTTAAACCTCTTGCCATTCCCACCATTTCCAAAACCACTACCAGAGGCTTGATCATTTCTTCTCTTGATCAGTTCAGTTCCAACAGAAGAACCAGTGGTTCTTTTCAAATCTATCACCATCCGATTGGTTGCACTAACTGCTGCTTGAAGAGTCAAGGGATTAAAAGCGGCTACCAACCTTCGGATATCAGGTGACAAGCCATAACAGTATCTTTCAACTAACTTCTCCTCCGTATCCACCATACGAGGAACAAGTCTTGTCAGCTCATGAAAACGAGTAGTGTATTTCTCGTTGTCCAGTCCAACCATATTATGGTTCCAGAATTCGCCTTCCATTTTCTGTACTTCCTCTCTAGGACAGTACTTTTCCATCAACATTCTTTTAAAATCAAACCAAGGTATCCTATTAGCTTGGTCTCGACCTCGGGTCCTAACCTGCTCGTTCCACCATGACAGAGCATGCTTTTGAAGTTGAGTGGAAGCATATTCCACTTTGTGTTCTTCAGCACAACGGCTGATATGAAGCACCGCTTCTATACTCTCTAACCAGTTGATTAGACTTACCGGACCCTCGGTACCATGAAATTCTTTTGGTTTACAATAAGTGAAGGTTTTGTAATCACCCACTCGAAGTTGAGCTCGAGGAACAACTTGTTCAGCAGTAGGCTCGACATTGTTACTGTTGTCAGCATGATGATTATTATTGGCGTTTATGCTTGCCGTAATCTGTGCGACTAAAGTAGGCATAGCAGCCAACAACTGTTGTGTCACAAATGCTGCCATATTATTTTCCCCGCCAGCATGTGGGGTAGATCCAGGACCAGTGTTCACATTTGCAGCAGCAGTTTCTGGTTCTTGCTGGATCACAGGTTCTTCCTGTTCATTCAGTATTTAAAGGAGTTGATCGAGTGACTCTCTTTGGAACAGTTTTCTTACTTGGAGCCTTTTTCTGGATTTTGCTTCGCGTCTTAGGAGCCATAAGTCTATGACATGAACAAAAATGTCATTTAGAGGTTTTCTCGTAAGGACAACACAGAATGTAGCTTTTCAAGATATAAGAGAATACTAAACACAAGTCACAATTTATCGACTTACTTGAACTCATTAACTAAACAAGACAAGAAATATAGAATACTACATTTCTAGAATTGAAATGAGCAAGCGACGTAGCCTGAACAAGTATGTAAGCCAAAAGACGATCGTGTTTCATTAATACCAAAAAATTTTACATAACCTGACTTGTATATCTCAAAACCTTGTGGGAACTACATCCACAAATCAAAATCATGTGGGAACAACATCCACGCTGATATACTACACAGTCAGAGGGATACGATCCGAAATACGTGGGAAATACATCCACCAAAAGACTACAACTCAAATACAAAAGTATGAGTCGTTACAAGTTCTAGGCTTACAATACGTTACTACTACAGATTACAGCTTGAAAAGAACAACAACTAGCAAAGCCACAACCAAGGTCACCAAAACCAACAGCATGCAGACCAACGTTCTAACAGTCTCCTTCCCCTCCTTAGCAACAGTCATAGCATCAGAAGCATGAAGATAAGCTCCTGTCAATGCTTGGGCTTGATTCTCAATAGCCTCCCTAGTACGGATGAGAGAGTTGTTCATCCTTGACATTTGTCGGAGATAATATTCCGACCTATCAGTTGCATCAGCAACTGGCATCACTTCAGCAGCATTGGAATTGTAAACAGGCACTCTGGAGGGACCCGCAGCATACGGATCGCCCAAAAGAAAAGAGGGACCAAACACATGGTTGTCCTGAACCGGTGTAGAAGGACCAGGAGCATTAGGGTCTCGAGGAGCATAAGGCAGACGAGCTCCCTCGGTAGTCCTCCTCTAATATGGAGCTACCGGTGACAGAGATGGTTGAACATGAATAGATACATGTTCATTTCCAGATTCACTGGATGTTGACACCAGATTGATAGGGCGAGATTCATTGCCCGAAGCCTCAAATTGTTCCTCTTCAGAAGAGTGGGGAACACGAGGAATGGAGTTTGCTACAACTAGAACTTGAGGAGTACCAGGAACAACAGCATAAGAGCTAGCTCCGTCCGACATGACAAGTCTGAAAGAATAGTCAAAGAATCCATATAAGTCTGATGGATAAGACAATTCGAGTCAATCGAATGGGACAGTACGCAACAAGAGTTTCAAAGAGATCTTTGTCTAGATTATACACATTCGATTTGGGTTTCTATTACCAACATATTTTCAATGCTTATATATAGGGTCACCCGCAGCCTTCCCACCACATTTTAAATATGTTGTTAATATAATCCAAACTATCACGTATATAAACCTTATGCATACACATACGATTTGAGTTTCTATTCCTAACATACCTTCAATGCTTATGTATAGGGTCACCCGCAGCCTTCCCACCACATTTACAGTATGTTGTGAATATAATTCAACTAACACGTATATACACAATTTAAGATATTTATTTCGAGCCTTATACTATTTTACATAATCGGGACGTAGTTGATCGGGTTAGGTCTAATTATTGACAAATAGTATAACTCTCGAGATAAGTATCCTAAACCTTAAAGACTTAGATTTCCTATATGAAGCGACCATGGCTATAGATTGAGTTATTCACGAGGAATAACTCCGTATTCACTATAACCTTGGCTCTGATACCAATTTTTGTCACACCCTGTTGTAGCGGAAATACAGGGTTAACAAATAATTGCGTACTAATCAGAAGGTAAATAGAGATTACATCCATTAATCCAAATACGAGTTTATACAAGTATAATCGTTCAGATGTGGACCCCAATACACGGATACAAACTATCCTCAATTGGAAATGGGCCCACTTAATACAATAATAACATTTGGACAGTCTAGTACAATTAGGACTAATAATACGATAGTCCTCAGAAGTCTGACGCTAATTGTACGTCCAAAGTTCAAAAGATGGCTTCTAAAATACCATATACGCTTCCAATACTTACTGTTGGTTCCCTGAAAAGCATGAAATTTGAGAGGATCAACTATCAAAATAGTTGGTGAGTTTACAGTATGTTTGACCAAATTTTTAATCGTCATTGAGAGAACACAATGACGTGTAGTTATTTTCAACAAGACAATCAGGATCAAAAACCTGATAATATTTCATAACAAGACAGCCGGGGTCTAAGTCCGACTAAAGCATATGACAGTCGGGAGCCAAGTCCGACAGTATCAGTCACTATGCTACATTGCTTCGCACAGGATTTCCCTCTAAAATGGGGTGCGCACCACAACAATGTTTATGACTAGCATATGACAGCCGGGAAACAACATCCGACAGTATCAGTCAACATGCCTCGCACAGGATTTCCTTCTACTAGTGGGTGCGGACCATAATCAAGACAGTCAAGAACTAAGTCTGACAATACAACCACTAGGGTTTCATAACAGTGATAACTACACAGGGGCAACATTTTAGTTTGTCAAACACAAAGAAACAATTTAATCAGCCATCACACGGAATTCAAAGTCATTTCATTCAACATTTAATAAATGACACGTATACACATTTTCGACAGCCGTCAACATGGCAAATTTAATTCAAATGATCTAAGTATCCAAATCACATGGCATACTCACAAAACAATCATTTATTTAACAAATCGTGTATACTATAACACATGCTTTTCAGGCCCAAAGTAAAAGGAAAAGGGCGCCATAAACTCACCTTAGCGATCTAAGTGCTAAAAGGTGCAAAGTAGCTCGAGAAGATCAACAGTCAATTCTCCACTTCTATCCAAAACCTAGGATATGATTACCAATGGTGAGGATCAAAACTCACAACGACAAGTATCCTATGTAGAACTACTTAGCTATAGACCCTAGAATGTCATAACCGAGAATGTGATTTAAACTTCCATTTTATTTAACTTTAGTTGGTAATATCATGACATTGTCATTATAAGGTAGTCTAACGTACCATTCGGAAATCACCAAGTTCAAACGTTCAAGTTATCGAAAACTGAAAAAGTCGAACAGTTCCAGATCTCGCGACGCGACCTGGAGTCCTCGCGGCGCGACCTGGGCTGTGCAGCACCTCGCGGTGCGAGAAGGGTACCTCGCGGCGCGAGTTCTACCTGGTCGAGCACAAACTTGGTTTTTGACCATTTTCCGCAAACCATATCGTTTTCTAATCAAACCTTTCTCATTTCAACAAGTTTAAACATGTTCAAAAGACCTGGAAACAATCCATTTCACTAGCCATTTACAATTCCAACACTTTTTGATTTCAAAGACCTAATTCTAAATCTAATTTTATTTATCATCAAAACCCAAAACTCATTTCATATACAAGGCCTACTAATTCAATTAACAAAACTAAAATAAACCCTTAGGTTGAATCTATTAAAATCAAAGTTTAATTTAAAAGAGAATCACTTACCAAAGTTTTGTTCTTGAAGAAATTTGAAGAAGATGTAGATGGTGGTGATGATGTTTGATGATAATAATGATCCAAGACTTATAACTTTTAAATCCTTAAACCTTTCTTTGCCCAAAAATCAGATTTAGAAGAAGTAGGGATTGAGAGATTAGAGATTGAAGAGTTTGTATGTGTTGTGTGTGTGTGGTGTGAGTTTGGATCGATCAAAAGAAAGAAGGAGGAGGGAAGGGGTGTTAAATTCCCTGCCTTCCATTTCTAATTCAGCCCATGTGGCTCTTTTTAGAGATATCTTATACCCTTAATTTGGTAAAATGCTTACGATTAAATACCGTTTGACTAAAAGGTAAAAATGTAAAGTAAAGGTATTTTCCCTCGTCTTATTTAAGTTAAGACAAGCCAATAAAACTTCGTCAAACTAAACTTTATTTAAATCTTTATTTAAAGTTATTTTTAAGACTCGGCATTCGTCTAAATAGCTAATAGTCTACGTCATCAGGATACGTCTAATTGAACTATATCAATTGTTCAATTATTTAATAATTTCCACGTCATAATCTCTAAATTAGACGAAATTATAATAATGATCGAGATTAAGACTAACCCGTTGCTAATAAATTACGAGTTGTCACACCCCATTTGTACCTATTCGTAGGTGGTTGTACTCGTGTTGTATTTGTATTTGTATTGGTCAAATCATCTTTGCTATTGAGTAAATTCCCTGCGGTTTGTATAAAATTACACATTGCATACCTGTTACACGGATGGTCTTTGTGGTATGGATTATTCCACTCTGGCACTCTATTCTCGAGTTTATACTTATAAGAAATGAAATGATAAGATTAGATAGGGGAGGAGAAGAAAAGAAACTATATACATATAATGCATTCTCAAGTTTAATAAAAAATGAAAGAAATGATAAGAAAAGAAATAGTTAATTACATTTTTGAGTTTATATGAAAGGAAAGGAAAAGAAAAAAAGATATAATTTTACACATATAGCCTTTGTAAAATGAGTATTAGATGTAGATTAAAGGGTGAAGTGGTAATTTCATATTTATCCTTTCTTTTCCATCACAATCATGCCAAAATTGGCAAGAAAACTTTGGGACTTAAAACCCCCAAGTTTTCTTATCCTTTCCTATTTTTTCTTTTATAAAAAAACCAAGAATGAAAGATTTAAATAATTTTCTATCATTTCTTTTCTTATCCCATAAAAAAAAAACTCAAGAATGTAGTGTGGATGTTTTCAATGTAGTGTGGATGTTTTCAATCAATGCAGGACAGCGGAATTGGAGAGTAACGTATGTTTAACAAAATTGTCATTTTAATTAAAGTTAATTACACATTGTCTCTCTGGTTTGCACCAATATTCATTACCCCTCCCAATCTTTAATAAATTACTCTAACACTGAAAAATCTCATGGACGTCAATTTCAATCCGTTAAGTAACTTACATCCTCCTTAAAATGTTGCTCGTCTTCGAGAATTATTGTCAAAATTTGAAATCATTTATCATACGTCTTAAGAGTACGATTTTTGGTGCAGTTTGTCAGCTGAATTAAAAGATATCAAACCTTGTTTTTTGATAAGCTAGTTTGCAATCCAAAATGCATATAGCTTCTACCTTCTACTGCAGTTAATGTGACATAGAGCGAAACACACCAATATCTAAATCGTAACAAAATTATATTAGAAACTTATAGGAAACAACAAATCTAAGTTTGGAATCTTGAGAGTTAAAAGAAAAATCAAACAAAACATGAAATAGATGCAGAAAGTCGGCAAAGTCAAGTTGGGAATTCAGCTGAAAGAAATTGCGCTTGAAAGGTCAGGCGCACTTTCCGGCCATCACGGGCTTTTGATCATCTAAGGTCCACAATCATTCTTATTTTTTAATTCTGGGAGAACTTCAAAAAAGATATGTGGAATTTCAAATACAATTCACAAAAGTACAGATCTTTTCAATCAAAAGATCACATTGATCATGCAACACGGTTTCTCTTACAAGGAGGCTCATCTTCAATGATTTCTGAGATGCTGTCATGATTGGGGTGGAAGGAGACGCCTTGTTTTGGAGATGGCAGGCCATGGAACATACTCAAATTGCTTCCTTCTTGTATGTCCTCTTCACAAACAAGTCTTACACCAATAAAACTGATGAATGATTGTACGTATTATTAAGAATAATTAGGGTACAATATATAGATAATATATTTACACTCTAGTCCACCTATTATTATAATGTATAAATATATGTCTAATTGTCTAATATTCCCCCGCAAGCTAAGGCCGGGGAGCGACTCTTAGCTTGGACCGTAAAACGAGAAATCTTTTGGAGGACAATGGCTTTGTAAAGACATCTGCAATCTGATCTTTTGTAGAGATGAACCGAACCAATAGCTTTCCTTGAGCAACCTGTTCACGAACAAAATGAAAGTCGACCTCAACATGTTTTGTTCGGGCATGAAACACAGGATTGGCAGACAAGTAGGTTGCACCCAAATTATCACACCAAAGTGTAGGAGTAGACCTGACTGGGACATGTAACTCATGTAAAAGTGTTTGTAACCATGTTAGTTCAGCAACGGTGTCTGCCATAGCTTTGTACTCAGATTCTGTAGATGACCGAGATACCGTTTTCTGTTTGCGTGCAGACCACGAGACCAGATTTGTCCCAAGATATATAGCATACCCCCCGTGGATCGACGGTCATCTGGACACCCAGCCCAGTCAGCATCAGAGAAGGCAGAGAGACGGTTGTGAGTGGCATCAGCATAGGCATGAAGAACTGTGGTAGACTGTTGTCGAATCAGAAGGCCATGTGTGAAAGTACCCTTCAAGTAGCGGAGAATGCGCTTAACAGCTGACCAGTGATTTGTTGTCGGTGAGTGCATAAACTGGCAGACCTTGTTGACAGCATACGTGATATCTGGGCGCGACAAAGTAACATACTGGAGGGCCCCAACCACTTGTCGATATTTGACTGGATTCTCAAAAGAAGGACTGTCACCCAAAGCAAGGTTATTGTAGGTGGTGATCGGAGAGGACACAGGCTTAGCCTCAGACAAACCAGCCCGTTGTAGAATGTCGAGTATGTACTTTTGTTGAGAGAGAACAATGTCGGACCCCTGATAGGCAATTTCAATTCCTAAAAAATAGGATAAGCGGCCCATGTCTTGAACTGGGAAGCTTTGACCTAGTTTGCGAACCACTGATCAATAGCATGCGGGTTGTTTCCTGTCAAGATAATATCATCCACATACACAAGCATATATAACAGAGTACCCTGGGAGTTATAGATAAACAGTGAAGGATCAGTCTTGGACCCTGAAAACCCGAGTCCGTGAAGAGCAGTGGAGAGCCGATGAAACCAAGCCCGAGGAGCTTGCTTGAGGCCATATAAAGACTTGTGAAGTAGGCAGACATGATCAGGTTTATAGGGGTCAACAAAGCCAGGAGGTTGTTGTAGATACACTGTCTCTGTGAGATCACCATGTAAGAAAGCATTCTGAATGTCAAGTTGCCGAAGATACCATTTCTGTGTAACAGCTAATGACAGAACAAGGCGGATGGTGGTGGCTTTAACCACGGGACTAAAAGTCTCCTGATAATCAATACCGGGCTGTTGTCGAAACCCTTTTGCAACTAACCGGGCTTTGTAACGGCGAATGGCCCCGGTAGGATCACGTTTCAATTTATAGAGCCATTTGCAATCAACAACATTGGTACCGGGAACACGAGGGACTAGGGTCCACGTGCCATTTCTCAAAAGTGCCGAAAATTCCTCAGCCATGGCGTGACGCCATTGTGGGTGCATGTTAGCAACAGTAAAGGAGGAAGGTTCAGTGTCAGGCCTAGAGGCGGAGGCATGGAAGGAAGAGACATTGTAGATTTGTGAAGGTTTTGGGTTTTGGAGAAGGTGAGATGGTCGGGTACGAGGAGCAGACATTGTAGGTGGTGGATTATGAGAGCCCGATGAAACATAAGGGTTAATTGGAGAAGAGGGTCTCGTTGTGGGATTTGGTTTATGGAATGGGAAACATTGTTCATTAAACCGGACATGTCTAGCGATGTAAAGGCGATCGGTGCGAGGATCAAAGCACCGATAACCATGGTGAGCGGGGCTGTACCCGAGAAAAACACAAGGTGTGGACCGGAAATCCATCTTGTGGTGGTTATAGGGACGAAGATGGGGAAAGCATTGGGATCCAAACACCCGTAGGAAGGTGTAATCAGGTGTACGGTGAAAGAGGTGTTCGAAAGGAGACTTTGAGGAGTTTGTGCGAGAAGGCATCCGGTTAATGAGATAAACAGCGGTGTCAAAGGCAAAGTGCCAAAAACGCCGCGGGACATGAGATTGAGCTAGAAGTGTGAGGCCGGTCTCGACAACATGACGATGTCGGCGTTCCACAATGCCGTTTTGCTCACTTGTGTGAGGGCATGAGAGACGATGTATGATGCCAAGTGATCGAAAGAACGTGGAAAGGTTGCGAAATTCTCCTCCCCAATCAGTTTGGACAGATCTTAGTTTGGTTTTAAATTGCCTTTCGACCATGGTCAAGAATGCTTTGAAAGTAGGAAACACATCAGATTTAGATTTTAATGGAAAGAACCACATATATTTTGAAAAATGATCAACACACAAAAGAAAATATTTGTCCTTCAAACGAAGGAACAGGGGAGGGTCCCCAAACATCACAAAACAGAGATCTAAAACATGAGAACTTTTAAAATTTGATGTTGACAAATGTAACTTAGAAGATTTGCCAATAGAACATGAATCACAAAAAGTACTAGGACAATTGTTTTCCAACGGTAAATGATAAAAAGATAACATGGACTTCAAAAGTTGTGGATGTGGATGCCCCAATCTTTGATGCCAAATTGTAGCAGAAGCACGTGTAGCTGAAAACGAAACTTTAGGAACTGGTTGAAAACTTGGAGACTTGAATGAGTAAAGGCCATTATTGCTGGGTGAGGAGGATAGTGTGTGTAAGCTTGTCCTTCACAGCAAAAAAGGTAGCATGAAATTCAAAGTAAACATTATTGTCAAGGCAAAATTTTTGAACAGAAAGGAGGTTTTGTTGAAGGTCAGGTACATGTAAAATATTCAGGAGATTAAAGGTTTTGGATGGTGAGTGAATACGGGATGAACCAATATGTAATATGGGTAAACCCTTACCGTTGCCAACATGAAGGTTGTCACCACCATAATAGGCTTCAGAATTGTCGAAAGTGGAGAGATCTGGTGCAGCATGGTGAGTGGACCCCGTATCCGGGAGCCAACCAGTTGAACCACGAGACCTGTAATCTGCAAAGTTAGCCGAGGGTGGCTGACGTGACCGAACAGTGGCACGGTCTCGGTAAGGACACTGATATGGAGTATGCCCTATGCCACACCTGTTACAAGTGCCATAAACAGTATTCTGGTTAGTTGCCCAACTAAATTGATCACGATTACCTCCTGAATTACGATTGTAGTTTCCACGTCCCCGAGAGTTGCCTTGTCGATTGTTTGGACGTCGGTCACGGTTGTTGGGTGACCTGTTTGTGTAGTAGGCTTGTGGTTGAGAGGCTGGCAATTGAAGCTGCAATCCTAATTGAGCGGCCAGTTGTTGGACAGCTTGAATAGCATCAGATTGTGAAACCTGTGAAACCTGAGAGGTGGTGGCAGCGGGTGTAACGACAGCAGAGAAGGCTTGGGTGGGAGGTATGCTCGGGGCTGTTTTCTTCACCATGTAATCATGATCAGCTAACAGGGAATTCAATTCATTGAAGGCAACTTGACGGGAGAGGGCTGTTGTCTTTACTCCATGATACTCTTCACGAAGCCCAGAGATCACAAGCATGACAAGGTCCTTTTCTTTCATTGGTTCGCCAATATTTGCAAGGGCAGTAGCATATTCCTGAGCCCTAGTTAAGTAATCAGAGGAAGATTCATCACTTTTCATCTCAATCCGTAGCAGTTGAGTCTTTAATGTGTATTCTCTCAAGGCAGTGTGGGGCATAAGCACCTTCAAGTGATAGCCAAAGATCACGAAAAGTAACTCCCTGGACATGCTGGAACGAGCTTTCTGAGATTGTAGATAGTATTAGCATGCGAACATGGGCATCATTAGACACCCAAATAGCATGTTGGGGATTTGGTTCAGTAACAGGTGGCGGCGGTTGTGATCCTTCAGCAGCACCGACTGCCTTTCCTGTAGTAATAGTGATGGTGGTTGGTGGAGATGGGATTGTGCCATCTACATAGCCATACAAGTTGTTTGTAACAAGGAACGGTTGTATCATGGTCTTCCAGTAGCCATAGTTGGAGGAGGTTAGGGTAAAACCAAACTTGTGAGAGTTGTGAGTAGTCTTTTCCTTCTGATCAAAAGCAGTCAGAGTTGTCATTATTATTGCAGTGTGTTTGTGACGGGGGTTGATTGAAGGAGGTGGCAGGGGCTGAGATTGGTGGCTGTGTGGCTGCTTTGTGGAGCAGAATTAGGGTTAGGGTTGTGGGGATGTGTGGTGGCTCTGATATGATACCACAATAAAACTGATGAATGATTGTACGTATTATTAAGAATAATTAGGGTACAATATATAGATAATATATTTACACTCTAGTCCACCTATTATTATAATGTATAAATATATGTCTAATTGTCTAATATACACCACACTCCTTTACTTCAACATCCGCACTTGAAGTGAATGACTATCCTTGCATCATCTTTCACTCTGGCATACTCCTCCTTAGTGATTCCCAATAAATGAGCATCACTAATGTCAAGCAATTTGATCTGTGCAAGATGTGCTCTGGCTTCAACTTGGTTGGCTTGTTTTATCTTCTTTCTTTCTTT
>CM067171.1:71495625-71534429 GCA_034093135.1 Erigeron breviscapus | reverse complement strand
TTTCAAAGAGTTAGAGTTTTAATGGTGTTTTGGTTAATTAACATTCAAAACGATGTTAAACGAGAGTGTAATCGATCCGGACGATCAAAATGTGTTTACTGGTGTCAAATACATGTTTTGGAAGAAGTTTTGATGAGTCGGTTATTGGAAAATCAAAGAACTTAGTCGTTTTTGAGAAATCTGTCGAACAGCGTTTAAACGAAGATGATCTTCGTTTGAGGTTATCTTCGTAAGTTGAAAAGCTATCTTCGTTTGAGCTAAGTTCGTGAGAGGTAAACTATTTTCGTAAAAGAAAGCAAACGAAAATGAAGTTTAAATTGTTATCTTACTTAGCTAATTTTATTAGCTAACACTTGTTCTTTGAAAATGTTGTGCCTTCAGGATAATCAAGCTTGAGATAGGCAAGGATTAGCTTGGTGAGACTTGGGTAGACGAATAAAGAAGCTTAGCAAAGACATTAAACGCTTAGACTTCCTTTAGCCTTATGTTTGGCTATTTCATTTATGATTAAAGACTTGTAATAATGTGGCATTTATGTTGGTGCCAAAGCTTGGATTTACTTTTATTGTTTTGATGATGCTAGTAGTAACACCAAATTTTAAAGGTACCATCCGTTACGGATGGGGCAGATTTTGAAAGTGATCTTTTCCGCTTATTTTAAACGCCGTTTGGCAAAGTTTGAAAAAATCCAAGTTTTTAAACGACGGGTGTTACAAGTTGGTATCAGAGAAATGGTTAAGTGAACCAAAATTCGACCAAGACCTTAGGATTTTGGACTTAAACCGTACGAGAAATGATTGGCTTAAGTAGTAATGCTTTAGCTCTATGATGAAAATGCTTTTAGGACGGGTTGGGATGAGTGTGAGGGTAGGTTATGGCTTATATATGTTTATGTTATGCTTATGTAATTTAGTAGGCCTGACCATACTTTGTTCTCATTCGATTCATCTCTAACATTCGTCACTAAAATTGTAGAAAGATGGTTAATACCCGTGCTAGTAGTCAAAGAGATGGAGCTAATGCTAGCGATGCTCCGGCTAATCCAAACGGGACTGGAAATGGTGTTAACCTAAGGCCTCCTCGAAGACCACTTTCGGGTGCACAACCTACAAGGTCTGAAATTGATAGAGCTAACCCCGTGATTGAGCAAGTTCCTACTCAAGCTGAAATGCATGAAGAGTTGAGGGCTATTCGAGCTCTTTTGTTGAGAAATGAAGAGGAGTTGAATCAACTTAGGGCTGAAAGAGAAGCTAGCTTGCAATGGGATGAGCATACGGATGGGAATTACTCCAACCGCTCAAACCGTACCGAGCCATCAATGGTAAGGTCACAAGTTGCTCCTGAAAATGTTGTTGCTAATGTGAATGGTGTTAATAATGTGGTGGAGCCTCGTGTTGTAGTCGCTCCTCGTACTAGTAACTTTAAGTATGAGAGCTTTCAGAAATGTGGAGCAAAGGCATTTGATGGTACTCTAGATGCTGTAGGTGCCATGGAATGGTTGGATGATATCGAGGTTGTGTTTGCTTCATGTTATTGCCCTGAGGATATGAAGGTATTGTGTGCTTCCCGTATGTTGAAGAAGAATGCTCGTAATTGGTGGAGGGTTGCTACTATTTCTTTGACCCCCGAGGTGCTAGCTATTATGCCTTGGGGTACCTTTAAGGAGAAGTTCTTGGAAGAATATGTGGGTACTCGTGAACTGAGGTTGATTGAGAAAGAATCAGAGCTTTAACAGCTAAGCCGGGTGCCATAACTGAGTATGCCCACTCATTTATGGAAAAGCTTAAGTTTGTTGGTCACTTGGTTCGTAGAGATGTGGATCAGGTTGAAGCTTACTGTGATGGTCTTCCCGCTAGCTATCGTGGCCTTTGTAGACAACATATTACATTGTCTGCTGCGATTAAGGAGTCCAAGAGGTTGGATGATGATTTCAAGGGTGAAAAGGTGTAGTGAAAGCTAATGATGATAAGCAATCAGGTTTAAAAAGGAAGCATGATGGGTCAAATGGATCTAATAGGAAGTTCAAGAAAGGTCCATCTTCAAGAGGTGGGGGCAGCAGCTATGCAAAGCCAAAGAATTGGTGTGGTACTTGTAAGGCGCCTCACTCGGGTCCATGTTCAGATAAGACCCGAAGGTGTGATACTTGTGGTGGTACGGGTCATCCTACTTCAGGATGCAAGGACAAGCCAAAGTGTTATCGGTGTCAACAAACGGGTCATTTCATCAAGGATTGCCCACAAGGAAGAGATGATGGAAAGAAGACGGCTGTCCAAAAGCCTAAAGCTCGAGCCTTTCAGCTGACAGTCGAAGCTGCCAAGGATAACGACGAGGTAGTAAGCGGTACATTTCTTGTTAACTCAAAACCTGCTTCTGTACTTTTTGATTCGGGTGCAAATAGATCCTTTGTGTCCACTTTATTTGCTCCTAAGCTTGATAGGGTCACTACTCCTCTTGATTGCTCTATAGAGGTTGAAATGGCTAACGGTACCATTAGTGACATTCAAGTAGGTTATGATGATTGTTCTATTGAGATTGAAGGTCGCTCTTTTCCGGTTCAACTTATTGCCTACCACTCTAGCCGGTTTTGATATAGTGATAGGTATGGACTGGTTGTCTCAAAATGATGCTACTATTATATGTTCTCAAAAGGTCGTACGATTCGCTACTCCGGATGGTGAGGTTATTTCCGTTTATGGAGATAAGAAGAAGGGGAGCATAAAGATTATTAATTTGATGAAGGCTCTCAATTGCATTCGGCATAACAAGAATCACTTCTTGCCTATGTTATCGATACACGAAAAGAGAAGTCTCCGATCCCTAATGTTGATGTAGTTTCTGAATTTTCTGATGTCTTTCCGGATGATCTTCCTGGTATTCCTCCCGACCGAGAGGTCATCTTTCAGATTGATCTCGTACCCGGTGCTACTCCTGTTGCAAAAGCACCATATCGTTTAGCTCCTACAGAAATGAAAGAGTTAATGTCCCAGCTTCAAGAGCTACTTGACAAAGGTTTCATACAACCAAGTTCCTCGCCTTGGGGAGCTCTGGTTCTTTTTGTCAAAAAGAAAGACGGTTCTATGCGCATGTGCATAGACTACCGTGAGCTGAATAAACGAACGGTTAAGAATAAGTACCCTCTCCCGCGTATTGATGATCTTTTTGATCAGCTCCATGGTGCTTCTTACTTCTCTAAGATCGATTTGCGGTCTGGCTATCATCAATTAAAAGTCAAAAAGGAAGATGTGGCCAAGACAGCTTTTCGTACACGTTATGGGCACTATGAGTTTCTTGTCATGCCTTTTGGGTTGACAAATGCTCCAGCCGCTTTTATGGATTTAATGAATCGGGTATGTCGCCCATTCTTAGATCATTTTGTGATTGTCTTCATTGACGATATTCTTATATTATTCAAAGTCTGAAGCCGAGCACCGTGAGCACTTAAGAGCTGTTCTTGAGGTTCTTAGGGAGAAAAAGTTATATGCAAAGTTCTCTAAGTGTGAATTCTGGCTCCGAGAAGTTCAATTTCTCGGGCATGTTATCTCTTCTGAAGGTATTAAAGTTGATCCTGCCAAGATTGAAGCTGTATCTAAATGGGAACAGCCAAAGACACCCACGGAGATTAAGAGTTTTCTCGGTTTAGCTGGCTATTATAGGAGGTTTATTCAAGATTTCTCCCGAATAGCT
Source organism: Erigeron breviscapus (assembly GCA_034093135.1). Classification (NCBI taxonomy): domain Eukaryota; kingdom Viridiplantae; phylum Streptophyta; class Magnoliopsida; order Asterales; family Asteraceae; genus Erigeron; species Erigeron breviscapus. The sequence continues at coordinate 71,530,745 of CM067171.1, read as the reverse complement.
AAGCCAATGACTGAATTGACAAAGAAAGGAGTAAAGTTGTATGGACGGAAGCTCAAGAAAAGGCCTTTCAAACGCTTAAGACAAAGTTATGTGAAGCTCCTGTCCTAGCCTTACCCGAAGGTACTGATGATCTTGTTGTGTTTAGTGATGCTTCTATTTCAGGTTTGGGTTGTGTCCTTATGCAAAGGGACAAAGTTATTGCATATGCTTCACGTCAGTTGAAGCCTCATGAAAAGAATTACCCGACCCATGATCTTGAATTGGCTGCAGTAGTGTTTGCTTTGAAGTTGTGGAGACATTACTTATATGGCACCAAATGTACCTTGTTTACGGATCATAAGAGTTTACAATATGTGTTCTCACAGAAGGAAATGAATGTAAGGCAAAGGAGATGGATGAAACTTCTGAAAGATTATGATTGTGAGATTAAATATCATCCCGGTAAAGCCAATGTGGTGGCGGATGCACTAAGTAGGAAAGTGCAGAATTTTTCTTGTAAATTGATGAGCATGGTTGTTCAAGCAAAGTCGGGGTTACTCGACCGCATCAAGGAAGCCCAAGTTAAGGCTTTAATGAAGGATAATATCGATAATGAAAGCATTGGAAAGAAGAAAAGACTTGTGATGGAGACGAACAGCCGTGGATTTAAGACATATAAGGGTCGAATTTGGGTACCATTACTTGGTGGTAATCGAGAGTTGATCTTTGAAGAAGCTCATAGGTCAAGATATTCAGTCCATCCCGGTATTACCAAGATGTATGCAGATTTGAAGCCCATCTATTGGTGGCCAAACATTAAGGGAGAAGTTGCTCATTTTGTTGAAGATGTTTGACTTGTGCACGTGTGAAAGCTGATCACAAAAAGCCATATGGAATGTTGCATCAATGGAGATTCCGGAATGGAAATGGGACCATATTACTATGGATTTTGTGACCAAACTACCAAGAACACCGAAAGGAAATGACATGGTATGGTTATTGTGGATAGATTGACAAAGAGTGCTCATTTCTTGGCAACAAGACAAGATGTACCACTAACTAAGATGACAAAGATGTATGTGGATGAGATCGTAGCAAAGCATGGTGTTCCTTTATCCATTGTTTCAGACCGAGACACGAGATTTGTGTCTAACTTTTGGAAGGGTCTTCAGCGAGAGTTAGGTACTAGAATTAATTTGAGCACCGCCTATCACCCTCAAACTGATGGGCAAAGTGAAAGGACCATACAAACGTTGGAAGACATGTTGAGAGCTTGTGTATTAGAGTATGGTGGAGCATGGGATGAACACTTGAAATTGATCGAATTCACTTATAATAACAGCCACCATGCAAGTATTGGAATGCCACCATTTGAAATGCTTTATGGTAGGAGATGTAGGACTCCGAGTTGTTGGATGGAACCCGGTGAAAAGCAGTTTACGGGTCCTGAAATCATTGAAATCTCAGCTGAAAAAGTTAATGTGGCAAAGGAAGCACTTCGTGTGGCTAGAGAACGACAAAAGACTTATGCCGACAAGAAAGGAAGCCAATTGAGTTCCAAGTTGGTGATTTGGTAATGCTGAAAGTTTCCCCATGGAAAGGAGTAATTCGTTTTGGAAAGAAGGGAAAGCTAAGCCCACGTTTCATAGGACCTTTCAAAATTCTGAAACGTATCAAGGATGTAGCTTATCAATTGGAACTACCCCAGAATTGGATGGAATTCACCACACATTTCATGTTTCGTATTTGAGGAAGTGTTTGGCCAATGAGTCGAGTGTTATTCCAATTGAGGATGTGAGCATTAATCCTCAGAAAAGAATAGTGGATGAACCAGTAGCGATACTCGAAAGAAAACAAAAGAAACTTCGCCGAAAGTTGATTGATCTCGTGTTGATTAAATGGAAGCATAACCACGGTGAAAGTTTAACTTGGGAGACCGAGGCGGTGATGAAAGAGAAATATCCAGATTTGTTTGCTTCTGAGGCGATTCCGAGGACGGAATCCTCTTAAGGGAGGTAATTGTAACATCCCAAACGTTTTATGTTTGACTATTTGACTTTCCGTTAGTTAACGTTAAGTCTATTATGTTTATGTGCCCTATATGGGATTATGTGATTAAATGCTTAGACGTTTAATATGAAATGACAAATATGTTGATTAATGAAAGTAAGTTAAGTTATAAAGTGCTTGTTAGTATGTTAAGACTCCCGGTAGAAAGTTAAGCTAAGAACGTTAAGTTGAAGAGTTGAGGGGTCTTAAGTGTAAGTTTGAGTTTGGTGGCCAGGGGTTAGGGAGCAATTAGGCAGCCCTAATTGTCACAAAACACCTGCTCTTGTGTGTGTGAAACCTCTCAACCGATCCCCTCAATCCCCAAGACAAGTTTCCCTCAAGATTCAATCGATTCGTGCCGTATTGATCAAGTTTTGATTAGATCTTGGATCCTCTAAGTCATCTACAGGTAATATAGGTAATATTATCTTTGAATTCTGATCTTATGAGTCATAGATGAGTTATAATCTAGTCCATAGGGTTTGGGTTGGGTTATTTGATCAAACGTTTATCAAATTCATGTTATTCGGGTGTTTTAATGATTGATTTATGATGTAAAGGATTAAGGGATTAATAGGATGGTTTAAGTTGATGAAAGTGCAATTAAAAGGATTAATTTTAAGTCCCCAGGTTGGATTTGGGGTATGGGTTCGTATGGAATTCGTTTGATCAAAGAACAAAAATTAGGTTTCTGGTCGACACTCCAGGTGCGACGCACCACAGCCCAAAATGAAAAATGGATTTCAGCCAAAAGCCCGATATGCGGCGCACCAAGGAGTAGGTGCGGCGCACCTACTTATGTTCAGAATTTTCTGATGGATTTGTGCGACGCACCAAGGAGTAGGTGCGGCGCACCTACTTATGTTCAGAATTTTCTGATCGATTTATGCGACGCACCATGTGGGAGGTGCGATGCACCTCTTGTCCAGTTTTCACAAAACATTTCGTTTAGCTTATATTTCGATCTTATACTCGTTCTAGGTTGTCGGGAGCACTTAGCAAGCACTATAAGATACTTTTAACTTGTTGGTAAGCTGTATCGAGGTAAGATAACATCTTTTGTCACCTGTTGGTACAACAAAACACGTTTTCATAAGTTAAACCTTCCAATTGAATATGTATGTACATTTTATGTTCATGGGTGACTATGGGAGGTTGCAAAGGGATATATTACTTACCGTTTATGATGATTAACATTTATATGCAGGTTGCAATGGTATGTGGTAAGTATATATGCATGAGATGATGAAATGATTATAAATGCATGAAATGATGAAATGATTATGTATGTATGAAATGATGAAATGATATGATATATGCTTGCATGTGTGGCTTGATCACCTAGTCACTAGTCCTTGATTAGGATTGCCATGTTTACGTGCACGTTAAGGGCCCTAAAGTAAAAGATGATATGTGATTAGCTTAGGTGAAAGAGTAGCCTAAACTAATTAAGCGATTAAAGTCTCGAGCATTATGTAAAGTCTTGTGTTAAGCTTAACCCGTGCTAGCTCTTCGGGGCTGGTGCGTACGTGGTCACTTGAGTTGCTCCTTGTGGCATAGTTACGTTTGAGTATTCCGGGTGGAGTAACTAATCACCAATACGTAAAGGCATAAACGGTTTATTCAGTTGGATTGACTTGTCATTCCTTAACGACGCCGATGGACCACCTTATGGTTTACCCATCATGTCGGGTGTGAGGACTCCATGTATGGTCTATGACCGCCTACACACAACCCCACATCCCTATGTAAGTGGCATAAGTCACTTAGCCTACGTCTTGGCAAAGAAATAAAGAAAGAAAGATGAAGAAAGAAAGTATAGGCACACTTTAGGACATGTTAAACCTAATGTGTATCTTATGATGTTATGTATGTGTGTGATATTAACTTAAAATGCGGATTTTGTTAATATATGAAATTGGCAAACGTTTTCAAGTTATGTTATCTTACTTAGCTAATTTTATTAGCTAACACTTGTTCTTTGAAAATGTTGTGCCTTCAGGATAATCAAGCTTGAGATAGGCAAGGATTAGCTTGGTGAGACTTGGGTAGACGAATAAAGAAGCTTAGCAAAGACATTAAACGCTTAGACTTCCTTTAGCCTTATGTTTGGCTATTTCATTTATGATTAAAGACTTGTAATAATGTGGCATTTATGTTGGTGCCAAAGCTTGGATTTACTTTTATTGTTTTGATGATGCTAGTAGTAACACCAAATTTTAAAGGTACCATCCGTTACGGATGGGGCAGATTTTGAAAGTGATCCTTTCCGCTTATTTTAAACGCCGTTTGGCAAAGTTTTGAAAAAATCCAAGTTTTTAAACGACGGGTGTTACAATGATGTACACATTTCCTTTTCTTGGTGCAACCATCACCACTTTCAAATCCTTGTTAAATATGGTGCCTTGAGCAATATCGAACAAAACTCTGAAGCCATCATCACAAAGTTGGCTGACACTGATCAGGTTGTATTCAAACCATTCACAAATGCAACTCTTTTGAATTCGACTTGTCCATTATTGAGCACACCATATCCTTCAGTATTTCCAGATTGATCATTACCAAACGTCACTGTCGGTCCATCTTGGACAGTGAACTCTTCAAGCAGGGGCTTACATCCGGTCATAGTCCGGCCAGCAGTGCTGTCCAGATACCAGATATTCTTCTTTCGATCGCCCTGCACACCCACAAAAATCATTAGTTATTTTTGTGAACCCATCTTTTCTTGATGGGTTCACTGGACTTCTCTACAGAAGTCACAGTTGATTGTTATGGTGTTGAACTGGAGGCTGCATCTGGAGCTTTTTCACCAGCTCCAGGTGCAGGAGTAAAAACGATTGGTACTAGATACTTGCTCCCCTTATTTTTACCAGATTTTGTTCCAGATGGAACATTCTTTTGATTTGGTTTTAAGGGAGTGGTTTAATATTTTGTTTGAAAACTGGAGGTAATGAACCTCCTTCCAGATTGTTAATCCGGGCAGTACAACTCTGAACCTGTCGAGACAAAAGTTGGAGTTGACTTTCCAGTTTAACCAAAATATTATTTTGTTCAGGCAGCTGAACCTTGGACCTTGGTTCAGTTGGAGTTTTAGTCTGTCGGGTCTTGGGCTCCTTAGACTTATGAGGTAAAGGTTTGTTACCAGTGGCCTTTTTGACTGGAGCTTTAGCCTGTTTGGCTCCAGTTTTAACCTCAATGGGGGTGGTCTCAAAGGTTTCAGTTTCAACAGCTTCAGGTTGATCATAAGGTGTTTCAACCTGGAGAGCTGGAGGCAATGCATGAAGATCTGGTATGAGAGCTGCCATCTCCAGATCTCCAGATTTCCATGCATTTTTCTGGGCATCGATAGTTCTTGAAAATGCATCATAGTTTTTGCCAGATGCTTTTACCCACGACTTGATAATCTTTTGTTCTTTTTCAAGATCAGAAAATAGATTTTGATTATCAAGTTCTAAAGCCTCAATCTTTAAAACTGACTCCTTGAGAGCCAACTGGACACTTTGTAAATCATTCAGTTGTGGTTTAACAATGTTCAGTTCAATTAAGATAGTGTCAAGATATCTTTCACTATCAGATCTTACAGTTTCCACAAAAGCTAAATCACCACTTAATGATTCAGCCAGGTCCAGTTTCAGTTCAGGGTCAACCTGATTATCATAGTCACATACCTTCTTCAAGATGATGTCTACCCATCTTCCAGTGATGACATCTTCTTTTGCCACGTGCTGCTGTTGCTCTTCCAAGGCCATGAAACACATGTCCCTTTCCTCTTCTTCATCAGCTGATGAGTCATCAGAGTACTCCCATTTTCCCTCAGTTTGTGCAATTAAGCACTGATTCTTATCTTTTTCAAAGGATAAGAGGGCAATCTGGGCCTTAAGCTTCTTGTATTTAGCTTTGTAGCTATCATCAGGCCGATTGAAATTTGGGACAGGGGGGCCAGTTTGGTTGTTCAACTGACTAGATCTGCATTCCTTCATAAAGTGACCTTTCTTACCACACTTATAGCAGGTAAGATTGGTTTTATCCAGAGAGCTGGAGCTGGAGCATTGTTTGGGCCATTAAATCTTTTGGATTTATGCTTAAACCTATTAAAGGTTTTAGCAATCATGGCGACCAGATCATCATCGTCAGTTTCCTCACAACCATCACTGATTTCAGTGGTCAGACCAGAGTTTAAGAAACTGTTTAACATCTCCTTCATTGAGTGTACCTGGACACTCTCAGCAGACATTAAAGCAGCACAAGGTCGCTCAGTTACACTAGCTACCTTGGAACTCTGGGCATGGTTCATGGCATCTTGCTCAGCCACCAGTCTTGCAGCATTATTATCTTCAGTGAATCTGAAGGCTCCATAGAGCAATGCAAGAGTATGGCTGTGCAAGGTTTTACCTTGTCTCAAGACAAGAACCATGTTTTCCCATTTGGAAGGAAGAATATCACAAAACTTTTCTCAAGAAGAATATCCTTATCCTTCTCTACACCCAAGCCTCTCAGTTGATTAATGAGGCTAGAAAATCTGGTGTATGTACCAGTTAGACTTTCATTGGGTAAGGCAAAGAAGGATTCATACTTCTTGTTCAAGCAACTTTTTTGGTGACAATAGTGTCATCACCTCCTTCAAACTGAATAACTAATTCATCCCACATTGACTTGGCACTGGGGAACAACACAAGTGTTGGAATTAGATCTTCAGGGACAACCCCAAGGATCATGTTCTTGAGTCTGGTGTCCAGATCAACAAGTCTACGATCCTCATCAGACCAATGGTCTTCGGGCTTTTCTCTTGAACCTCTTCTTCCAGTTAGATCTAGAAGAGGACTCACCCCAAGAGACATGGGTATATATGGTCCATCCTTAAGGATTTTCAACATATACCTTTCAATCCCACCAAAATGCAAAAGCATTCTAGCCTTCCATGTACCAAAGTCTCACTGTTTCCATCGAATTTGGGAACAGGAGTGTTAGAATAGTGTACATGGACATGGTTTGGGGTAGTAGGAGGAGGAGGGTTTGTATTAACATTTTGAAAAGGTTGAGCATTAGTATTCAAGGGGTTTTCACCTGAACCAGAACCATCTCCACCTTCAGTAGTGTTCATCTTAGCAGATCTAGGCAAGTTTATTAGCCTTCTGCTCTGATACCACTTGTAAGTCCCAACTCAATAGATGGCACTACCTGAAGACACCTCTATGTCGATGGTGGAGTTACTTTGCAATATATGCACTGAACTGGAGACGACCAGTTGCAGTGTGTATATACCAAGTTCTAGATAGATTACTTATTTAAATGACAATAAGTAAAGAACAATGCAATAATACAAATAACTTGTAAGAAAACTTGATGAGACAATATGTATTTTTCAATGTGTAATTTATTTATTGATGTTAAATAAATTACAAGGTTGATGCGGAACCAAGATAATACAATAATGTAAATATCCTAACAACCTATGAAATACAATTGATCTACACTCGGAATTTCTCAAGACAATCGAAACACTTAAAGTTGTGAAATGTTCCTTTTAGCGATTGAGAGAATATTGCACAAGTTCACCAAGAATATTGCAGGTTTGCAAAGTGAATTCTATCGAAGTGTATTCGAAGAAGTAATATTCTTGGTTATGCAATGACTTGTATTTATAGGCAAAGTTAACATTGGGATGTTAACTTTAGCCGTACAAATGTGGTTGAGAGCATTTAAGGAATAGCATTTAATTCCTTAAAAAGCAGTGTAAAGTCGCATGATAAAGCAACTTTAATCAACCACCTTTATGTACCTTTTAGTAATTAAATAATAAGATAAATCTTATTATCCGGATAAAGGTACATAAAGCATACAAGTCAATTCCTCGTAATCAGTGTAAAGCTTTGTAAGGGCTTTCCACTGATGGTCTCTAGTTTGTAACTGACTAGAATGTCAACTGGGCTTCGCTGCCATTGGCATTCTCTATCTTCCACTTGTTGTCTTCGACTTCAACTGGAAGGTTTCTTCAACTGGTCAGTTCTCAACTGGAGGAAGTCTTCAGTTGCGTTGACTGTACGGTGCAACTGGACTTCAATATATTTCTGGACAAATCATCTTGGTCACCAGTTTTACTGGGTCACCAGATGCAACTGGTGACTGGTCAGTGTAACTGGTGACTGGCCAGTTTCCAGGTGAAACTGGTCCTACATTGGAGAAAAGAATAAACTTGACTAAGAACTATCGAAATAGAGATTTCTTTAATAAAATTGGAGTCTTACAACCTTGAGATACACCGGCTCACCCATTTGAACAAACTCTAAGAGAGGTATAAGTCGGAGTGCGTTAGCCTCCTAAAAGAGCGGGTTTTTAATTGCGTCCATCGCAAACCTTTGCCCTTGCGCTTCTTTGTGCGTTCAAATGGAGCTACCGAGCTCTCTTGTGTTGTTAAGACTATAAAAATGATTTTATTAAACATTATGTTATGAAGATTTGCATGAGTCTTCATACATAAACTTTTGATTCACATCAAATGCATTACCCATTTAAAGTTAAGTCATTGCCACCCACTTTGCTAAGAATACTTGCCAGTGCTTTTCGCTCCTACGTGAGACCGTAGGCGAATTGTATCTCTTCAAGGTAGATTACCACTCCACCGTGAGACCGGCGGTGGACTATTTACATGTTCTTAATTGGGCGACTTAAAACGAGTTAAGAGGTGAGATCCTTGACCCGTGGCATAAGATGGGACAAAACATGTTTACAAAACACTTAATACCCCTTTAAAGTGTTGTTGTAAGTCCCATATCTCTAGGAATTGCATGAATGCAATTATTGATCGTCGATTACCTTTTGAGTACCGTCATTTCTAGCAGATCAACTGATGAAGTGATTGTAATTACATTTCTTAAGGATTATTATCGAAAATACCGATAATTGAACTTTTGTCTGTTTTGTAGATGGCAACAACAAATCCTTCTCAAAACATACACCAATCGGCTTTCAGGTCGATGCTAGAAAGAGAAAAACTTTCTGGACCGAACTTCAATGATTGGTATCGTCAGCTAAGAATAGTTCTAAGAGCTGAGAAGAAATATCAAATCCTTGAAGAGCAGACACCGGTTGCTCCGGGAGCTAATGCTACAACTGAAGAGTTGGTTGCATACAATGCTGCGTACGATAGACACAATGAGGTTGCTTGTTTAATGTTGGGAAGCATGAATGCTGATCTTCAAAAGCAATTTGAAAATTATTTCCCTCTTGATATGCTCAACGAGCTTAAGTCTTTGTACGAAAAGCAAGCGGGAGTGGAGTTGTTCGACCTAGTTGACACACTTCATGACTTGCGACACGAGCAAGGAACACCGGTTAGTCCTCATATACTCAAGATGAAGAGGTATTTTGAGCAATTGGAAAGGTTAAATTATGCTTATCCTCAGCCTATTGCTATTGGCATGATTCTCAAGTCTTTATCTAAGGATTTTGAGGATTTTGTGCGCAATTACAATATGCATAGCATGAATAAAACCATTGCTGAACTTCATGCCATGGCAAATGAGTATGAAAAGAAGCTTCCAAAGAAGTCTGCTACACCCCAAGTTCTCATGATCAAGGGGGAAAGATCCAGAAAGGGAAACAACCGAAAGGAAATGGCAAGAATGAAGGTAAAGGAAAGCAAGTTGCTACTCCTAAACCTAAGAAGACCCCTCCAGCGAAAAAGGAACATCCGGCTAAGGACCAAACATGTTATCACTGCAATGAAGTGGGACATTGGAAGCGGAACTGTTCTAAGTATCTAGCTGAGTTGAAGAAGAAGCAAACTGGTTTGGCCAGTACTTCAGGTATCTTCACAATTGAATTATATTCATTTTCTAAGCGTAATTCATGGGTTTACGACACCGGGTGTGGTACTCATATCTGTAATTGTTTACAGGGGCTTAGAAGGAGAAAGAAACTGAAGCCAGGATCTTTACAACTGTTCGTGGGAAATGGCCTACCGACAGCTGTAGAAGAAATAGGCGACTATCATTTAGTTTTACCTACTGGTTTAGTAATTGTTTTAGACAATTGTCATTATGCACCTTCTATTACTAGAGGTGTCATTTCAGTTTCTTTGTTGAAAAACAACGGATTCATTAATGTTTTTAATGATATTGGTATTTCAGTTTCTCGAAATAATGTTCATTATTTTGATGCTATTGCTTGTGATGGTATTTATGAAATTGATATGCGTAGTTGTGTTTCAAATAATTCAATGTATAATGTTAGCAAACGAGTCAAGACCAATTTGGACTCAACTTATCTTTGGCATTGTCGTCTTGCTCATGTTGGCAAGAAACGCATTGAAAGGCTTCAAAGAGATGGAATCTTACAAACAAATGATGAATCATTTGATGAATGCGTATCTTGTGTTTCCGGCAAAATGACAAGAAAACCTTTTTCCAAATAAACCGGAGAGGGCAAAAGAACTACTTGGACTAATACATACGGATGTATGTGGCCCATTTAGACATGTGTCAAGGAAAGGTTCTAGCTACTTCGTCACTTTTACGGATGATTTCAGTCGTTATGGTTATGTTTACTTGCTTAAACATAAACATGAAGTCTTTGAAACATTCAAGGAATTTAAAAGTGAAGTAGAGAATCAACTTAGTAGAACCATCAAGATTCTTCGTTCGGATCGAGGTGGTGAATACTTAAGCCAAGAGTTTAAAGATTATCTTAAAGCTTGTGGAATAGTTCAACAGCTTACTCCTCCATATACTCCACAGCATAATGGTGTTTCGGAGAGGAGAAATCGAACCTTGTTAGAAATGGTTCGATCAATGATGAATCATACAACTCTTCCTTTTTCGTTTTGGGATTATGCCCTAGAGACTGTTGTTCGCATTCTCAATATGGTTCCAACCAAGAAGGTTGACAAGACACCGCATGAATTGTGGCATGGGAGTGTTCCCAAGTTGTCTTACTTAAAGGTCTGGGGATGTGAGGCACTCGTGAAATGAGATACGCCTGACAAACTTGAATCTAGATCTGTTAAGTGCATCTTTGTAGGATACCCAAAGGAAACAATGGGTTACTACTTCTACTTTCCTACGGAAAACACTGTCAAGGTACATCGATATGCTGAGTTCTTTGAAAAGAAACTCACATCTCAAGAAGACAGTGGGAGGATTGTTGAACTTGATGAGGCTCAAGTAGAAGATGTGTCAACTTCTGAAAATACTAGCAATCATCAACTTGGGGGGGGGGAATGTTCAAAGAGATGAATCTCAAGATGAACTTCAAGTTGAAGATGAAGCGATTCCACTTCGTAGGTCCTCAAGGACAATACGTGCTCGTGAAAGATTAAATCTTATGATTGAGTCTGAAGAACACGTAGTAGGAGACTTAAATGAACCTCCTAATTTCAAAGCAGCATTATCAGATCCGGAATCTAAAAAATGGCTTGAAGCTGCGAATGTGGAAATGAAATCCATGAAAGATAATCAAGTCTGGAGCTTGGTTGATCTTCCACCAAATGGTAGAACCGTTGGGTGTAAATGGATCTTCAAGAAGAAGACCGACATGGATGGAAATGTACACACCTATAAAGCTCGTCTTGTGGAAAAAGGTTATACTCAACTTTTCGGAGTTGATTATGAGGAAACATTTTCTCCCGTTGCGGACATTAGAGCTATTAGGATCATCTTAGCCATAGCAGCGTACTATGACTATGAGATATGGCAAATGGATGTCAAAACCGCATTCTTAAATGGTTTTCTAGACGAGGAAGTCTATATGGTACAACCAGAAGGTTTTGTCAATCCGAAACATCCCAACAAAGTGTGCAAACTTCAAAGGTCCATTTATGGATTGAAGCAAGCATCAAGGAGTTGGAATAAAAGGTTTGATGAGGAGATCAAAAAGTTTGATTTTGCTCAAAATCCTGATGAGCCATGTGTATATCGCAAAGCTAGTGGGAGTAATGTTACTTTCCTTGTCTTGTATGTAGATGACATATTGATAATAGGAAATCACATTCCAATGTTGAAGGATGTTAAATCTTATCTTGGAAGGTGTTTCTCTATGAAAGACTTGGGAGAAGCAGCATTTATTCTTGGAATCAAGATCTATAGAGATAGAAGTAAACGGTTGATTGGATTAAGTCAAAGTGCTTATATAGATAAGATCTTGAGGAGATTCAAGATGGAAAATTCTAAGCGCGGAAATTTGCCGATGCAAGAAGGACTTAATTTATCTAGCAAGAACGGTGCTTCTACACCTGAAGAGGTGGAAGCGTATGAAAAGAATTCCTTATGCTTCGGCGGTGGGATCTATCATGTATGCGGTAAGATGCACTAGACCTGATATTGCGTTCGCGCAAAATATTGTTAGCCGCTATCAGCAAAATCCTGGAGAGGATCATTGGACTGCTGTGAAGAACATTCTGAAGTACATGCGTGCTACTAAAGAATTATTCTTGGTGTATGGAGAAATCCCGATGCAGAGCTCAAAGTAACTGGATACTGTGATGCTGGATTTCAGACTGATAAAGATGATACAAAATCTCAGTTAGGATATGTCTTCGTTTTAAATGGAGGTGCAGTAGATTGGAAGAGCAAGAAACAATCTACAGTTGCTATGTCTGCTACAGAGTCTGAGTATATTGCTGCCTCGGATGCCGCCATGGAAGCTGTCTGGATCAGAAAGTTTATTTCTGGGCTTGACGTGATGCCCTCAAATAACTTACCTATGGATCTGTACTGTGATAATACGGGAGCTATTGTCATTGCCAATGAACCTGGAGTTCAGAAAGGTGCCAGACATTACCAGAGAAGATATCACTATGTTCGTGAGCAAATCGAATCGCGTGAAATCAAATTACTCAAAGTTCACACAGATTGTAACTTAGCAGATCCTTTTACAAAGGCTTTGTCAAAAGGAAAGCTCAATAAGCATGCCGAGGGCATAGGTCTTAAGTTTTGCTAGTTATATCATGTAAATCTGTTGATTGGTATTTGGATAATGGGATGTTAAACGATTGTTATTTTAATAAATGAATTATTATACTTGGTATGAATGTTTTCATTTTATAATAATTGTGTCCTATATTTGCATGTTTAAATCCATGAATATTTTAAAATATTCTAAATGTCCATTGTCGATTAACTATATGGGAATATAGTTAAACTAAGACAAATGTGAGAGATTGGTTGAAATATTTAAGGGAATATTTGGAGATGGTCTGCCAAACTCACATGGTATTCAAAGAGGTGAATATCGGACTTACCCACTTAACGAATTGTCATTTTATGGATCGGCGTCATTAAGTGAAATTCGTGAAATGGTTACTTTATTTATCCTTAGACTTGAGATACAAGCAGGTTATGCATGTGTGGATTGCATTTTCTAGATATAGTTCTAACTGTCCTGAACAAGGTAGTAATAAAGGGCTATTTTCAGAAATGTAGTGAAACGACATGACTAACACGTGTAGTCAATATAGGATTTGTTTCTTCAATTTGCAACTGAAGTATGATACCATTTGGCGCCCTCATTAATTAATTAAGATGTTTGTATGCGCATACCCAAATGAACTCAAGAGGTGGTCTTGACTAATTTGGTAATCTTGATTAATTGTAGAAATGAGAAACATAATCGTTAAATTATGAAATGACATTGATCCATATTCATAATTAACAAGGGTATCTGAAACAAAGGGATATTAAAGACTAAATCATTTCAAAATGATAATTTAAGAAACTATCCTTAAATTTTTCCGGGAGCATTGGCGTGTTGCTAGACGCTAACCAATGTTATTGCCTTTATGATAACATGCTCAAGTGGGAGCTGTTGGTATGTGATCACGTTATAATAAACGCATGTCCAGAAGTAATTTAAGCCTACGGGGTCACACGAAATGACACGGTAACTCTATATTATTAATTGATATATTAAAGTAATATATTAATTAATTTGATCACGAAATGATTAATTTAAATAAATTAAAGGGTTAATTGTATTTAATTAATTAAAAGGAGGTTAAATGTGAAATTAGGAAATTAGAGTTGGGCTCTAATTCCTAATGGGGGGCCGATTTTATGTAAAGTCCTCACACGATGGTTTAACCCACGAGTGTAAAATAACAAGACAAGTATGAACTAGAATTGGACTAGTATTACTTCAATATAAATATGCAATAATATAAACAAAGTAATAAATGACTTAAGCAATATTTAAACAAGTAAATAAATGGTGGAACACAAATGTAGTTTTCAAGTGTATTTTCTTTATTGATGTATAAACAAAATACAAGATCGTTGCGGAACCTAGATATTACACGTATGTAAGTATCTAAACAATCTTTGAATTACAAGTGATCTATACTTGCTAAATAAACTCCTTTGATCGATATACTTAGAGTTGTGAAGTATAACTGTTTAGATCGAGAGTATTTAAGCAAGTTCACCAATTTGCTAAAAAGTGATTTTCTCAAAGAAATGACTTTGTATTTATAGGCAACAAAATTCACCAGTGAATTTTGTGCCGTACAAATATGGTTGCATGTATTTAATGAACCGACAAGAACATTAAATGCATTGGATAAAGTTACAAGGATAAAGTCACATCAATATGACTTTATTCTTTTATCCAACCACCTTTACACACGTTGTACCATTGGTAAAGAACAAGTGGGTTGTTCTTTGGAAAGTGTGTAAAGGCTAAAGTCAAAACCTCGATATCAGTGTTCAGACTTGTAAGGTCTAGAACACTGACAATCCTCCAGTATGCAGATCTGGTAAGACTTCCAGTGGACTCCGCCATTTGTCAGTCTTCTTTCTTCAGACTTCAGTCTTTGACTTCAGTCAGAATGTTTTCAGTAGAGTAGATCTGGACTGGGGTGAAGTCCAGTGAGCTAATCTGGAGAATACTCCAGATTTCCTATACAAGTATTTGCTCACTGGTCTTCCATTATTTCTGGACAAATCTTCAGAGGGACTCCAGATTCCAAGTCTGGAGTAGGTCCAGTAGAATACGTTTCTGGACAGATCTTCAGTAAGGCTCCAGTAGTCGAGTCTGGAGCGAGTCCAGTAAATCTGGACCTAACAAATTCCCCCTATTTGTTTAGAAATAATGCAAGTGTTTTCAAGCTTCTATCTATACATCTTTGTAAGCCTGAAAAACACTTGTGTCGATTTTAGTCTAAAAAATCTAAGTTACTGGAAAACACTTTATAGATCATGAGTGTTTTCAGTTTCATCTTTTAAGTTCTAACTTAGACTAAATCTGATCATTTACTTATATGAATTGAAAATTGCAACTAATATTACATACATCAACTGAAAAATAGTTACAAATTTTCATCAAACAATAAATTATAATAAGTAAATGAAAAATAAGATTCAGGCCCTTCTTTTCGATGACTGCCCTGGTGCATCTTCAGTAGCCTTCCTCTTTGGTGATGGAGATGATGGAACAGACACTGGTGGTCTCAAACCCAACACAGCTTCCATTTGTTGTATTCTTCTCCAGACCTTCTCAACTCTCTTCATAAACGCCTTAATATCTGGAGATAAATCAGTTTTACCTTTAAATGTCAATCCTATCTCCTTCAGTTCAGTCCATCCAAAAGCTTGGACTGTTGTATCTTTCCTTTCATCTGTAAAGTTACCCTCTCTGGTCAACTTTATATTAAATCTGGTCATTCCTTGATGATTTTCAGCCAACTTGATTTCAGCATCAACAATTTTTCTAGCATTAGCCCTGAAATTCATCATTTGATCATAAGATGCCTTCTGCTTTGCCATCTGGACCATATATTCAGTTTCCTTGGATACACCACTCTGTTGTCCTTCAGTGGACTGGAGTTGTTGGCGATTAATTCTCAAAGAAGTATCCAGGGGAATGAAAGTGCTCACATCAGCATCCTTTATTGCCTTGATTTGTTTGGCAGTAAGCTTCGGCAGACCAGTCAATCTTTTTCTGTACTCTAACTCCAGAGCACCAGCGTTCTTTCTAATCTTTCTCTGGAGGCTCACCAGTTCCTCCCTTCTCTGCCTTATCAATTCTGGAATGGTAACACCATAAATTAATGAATCATATACCTGTTCTTCTTCAGCGTAGAACGAGCGTATATGAACATCATTCAATGCATCTAGACATTGATGAACTCTGGGATCATCCTTCATCTTCTTGAACACTTCAATGTTAATGCCTAACCTTCCAGCATTGTAAGAGTCCAGAGTTCCCATGGTTGCCATCTCCCTTTGGTGGGCCAGCAGTTCATCTTTTTGGTTTCTCTTGAAAATTTCAATCATGATGCATTGTTGTTGCAGTTTCTTCGAGGTGTCATCATCAACACTTGGAAATTCTGATGACCCTTCAACATTTTGTTCTTCTTCTTCAGATACCTGTTCTTTTCCCTTTCTCTTAACAGATTTCAAAGTTGTTGGGATATCTGGAAAAGATTCAAACCTGGGCTCACTGGCATCAGTACCAGCAGCTTCTTCAGTCTGCACAACGGCATCAGTACCAGTCACTTGTTTTCTCTGCACAACACTTTCAGTGGCAACGGCCCTTACAACTTCCTTTTTCTTTCTTATCAATCCTTCTTGAACACCAGATGATGGAACAGACGATTTTTCCCCCTTGGAATGATCACCAGTCCTGGACTTGAGATCATTCCATAATTCTTCCATCATATGCCTGTCCAGTGAACCAAAGGTTCTTCCAGTTACTGGATTTGCATCAGCCACAATTTTCTTGAGTGCCAGCACTTCCTTTTTAACATTTGTAATTTCTTCAGACAATTGCTTTGGCAACTCTTTCTCTAACAACTTCTCCACTTCTGGTAATAAACTACCCTGAATTGTTCTAAGTACAGACCCAGAAATTTCTTCAGTAATTTCTTTCAGCATACTGGATCTGAACTTGATTGTGCATTCATCGCTGATCTTGCTTGCAACAGCAGTCTGATCTAGGGTTGGTCTACTTTCCAAACTACTAACCCTTGTAACCAATTTTTCAACCTCATCTTTCAGACCTGCCAGTGGTTGAACAATCTTACTATCCACTGCAGTCTGAACAGAATTAACAATCCTTTCTTCAAATCCCTGTACTGCCACTCTTATATTTTGAGAATTAATATTTGTGGCCAGTACCAGCTCATCCAGTTTCTCGAAAACCAGCTTCTCATTTCCAGCAAATATATTCATTTCAGAAGCTAAATTGTTTGATAACAAAGATTTGAAATCAGAGACAACCTGGGATGATGACTGGAGTGATCTCTCCAGGTCCGCCACCTTACTTAGAAGGCCTTGGACCTCGGCAGAAGATGAAGTGGAGAGACCACTGGGAGGTTCAAGATTGGAAGTCATTCTGTTCATCAGTGGTACTTGTGCCCAGACCTCTTCAGTTTCAACAGTTTCAGCATTTATAACTGTAGAGTCTGGCACACCTTGTTCAGAAAGGTTGACTGGAGATTCAATGGGTGGTGGTTGAGTTTGTGAAATTTGGATTAGTGGAGTGAAGTAAGGAGTTGATTGTGGAATTGAAGGTGGTGGAGGTGGTGGCATGTTTGATTCTGGTGGTGGTTGAGTTGATTCTGTAAGAGCTGGTGGGGGTGGTGGCATTTCTGTTTCTGGAGGAGTAATATTTGTTTCTGGTGGAGGTGGTGGCATTTCTGGTAGACTTTCAACTTGCACATCATCTTCACCCAGAAAATTCATATCTACATCAAAATTTTGACCTTCAGAAATGGGAGAATCAGCCTCATCCCAAAACATATCACCAGCAGTTGCATCACCAGCCGATGTACCAGCCTGTTCATCGGCCTGAACATTCAAATCAATCTGAGCCTCTTGCTCATCAGTCTGTTCAACCTGCTCAACCTGTTCATCAAACTGTTCATCAAACTGAGCCATATTTTCCATCTGAGCATCATCAACCTGCCCAGCCACTTGAACATTTTCAGCCTGTTCAACATTTTCAATATTCTCCTCTTCAAAAATTGGAGACCCATCTAAATCCATTACATCACCAGCCTGTCTTGCTGGGTTTACCTGGACTCCACCTCTCATCAGACGCCTACTCGATCTAGGTCGTCTGGAAGACTCAACAATTGGTTGTTGATCTTCTGGAGCCACTTGCCTTAATGGTTGTACCATCTCTACAACCTGAACATCTTGGTCATCACCAGGTCTTTCAACAACTTGTACTCTACCTGGTGCCTCTGCTTGTTCCCTTTGAAAATTTAACATGGCTGGAGGAATATCTACCTCACCAACTCTGGATCTTAAGTTTGTCAGCTCCCTCATATACTCACTCATAGAAAAATGAGTGGTTTCAAAATCGTACTGGTCTCCAAGGGCTCTCCTAAACACAAGTGAAAGAAAACGGATGTATGGAATAAAAGCTTTTCTACCTTTCACCTTGAGACGCTCTACCAGATCATCAAATATTATCTGAGCAAAATCTACTCTTAGTCCAAACCAGAGACAGTAGGTAATCTGGAGATGAGTTTGATTAATCTGATCCAATCCTCCAGAACTGCCTCCCAGGCACTCAACCAAATGAGTGAAGAAATATCTCCATGAGTCTGTTAATTTACTCATGTAAATGGTTCCCTTTCTCAACAACTGCCCATGCTCATCCACTATCTCTGTATGCCCCATCAATCTGCATACTTCTCTGAAATTGATACCAGTAGGGAGTGGCATTGCCAACTCATTCTCGTCCAGATAGCTTAATTGAAGAGCTGCTCTGAGAGAATCTACAGTAAAGGACAAGGGTCTGGTACCTTCCTCGAGAGAATAAATGATTGAGGAAGTTGCTTCATCATATATAGCAGTATACCAGAATTCACAGAGATAATCGTGATACATCTTCTCTGGATTTAATGTCAAAGCACCATATAATGGGCATGAGAGAAAGAACGCATTCAATCTCCCAATTATTGATTGTGCATCATGAACACTGGAAAGTGATAACTTTGCCATCCAATTGTTCATGTTGATTCTTATGGCCTTTGCTTCAAGTGTGATATGGGGTGCCTTAGCAACATCTGCAGCCGGAGCATATTCAGCAGATAGAAGATCTTTGGGAGAGGTTGTTTGTCTA
The DNA here is from genome assembly GCA_034093135.1 of Erigeron breviscapus. Classification (NCBI taxonomy): domain Eukaryota; kingdom Viridiplantae; phylum Streptophyta; class Magnoliopsida; order Asterales; family Asteraceae; genus Erigeron; species Erigeron breviscapus. The sequence goes on along the minus strand of CM067171.1, from coordinate 71,511,653 downwards.
GGTGCCATTTGATGATATAAGATGAATGAAGATGAAATTGAAGTAAAATTTAGGGTTTATGATGAAGAAGTTAATGATTTGCAGTAAATATGAGAGATTTTATGATTGGGAAAATGAATGAAGGAATGAAGAATTGAATGAAGGAATTTTAAGATTTGGGAGTAAATGTAAAGTGAAAGTGAAAATGGGTATATATATAGGAGAGATAATGTGGAACTCAAACGGGTTAATTTGAAATTATCAAATATAATTTTGATCGGGTTCTGAGATCCGCATTAAGTACATCACATCACACATTAATGTGTGATGGTTCACCGCCCACAAAAACTAACAACTTGTTCTTTTTGACTTCCCAAGGTAAAAATACCATCATTTTGTTTGAAAAATTACATGCCACGTAGGATTATAAGATAAATATCTTTGAAAAAGTTTGCTTACGTGGCACGCACAATGACCAAGTATCTAAAAAATATTATGACTCATTTCAGTGCATCTGGAGGTTGACTAGACACTCCAGTATCACTGGTGGATTAGTCCAGTGAAGCATGTACTGATGGTACACTGGAGGGACACTCCAGTAAAGTACCAGTGAAAACCATTTTGAAAGACTGGTAACTTCAAACATGCACGTCAACTGATACAGACAAATGAGAGGGACACATTTACAAGGAGACAAAAGTCACCTCAAACACGCACTTCAACCTGTCCAGTTACCAGTGAGAGGGACACATTTACAAAGCACCAGTAATATTTTCTGGAGAAAATGTCCAGTAAGAAAATTTTGTCCAGTGAGAAAATAAATTAATAAATTCCCCCTGAACTTAAAACATTTTTAAGAACAAAAATATATCTTTCAAAGTCTTTCCCCCTGGAATGTTGATCCAAAAATCTATTAATGCAAAGATAGTACACAATGGCGTTCGATATCTGAGCAGTCATAAATTTATAAATCTTTAAATCAAAGATCCTTGATAGTACACAAAGGCGTTCAATACCAAGGTTCCAGATTTAAGGGTTTAACATTCCCAACTCACCAACAAGATATTCAAAAGTTTTGACATCCAGAGGTTTCGTAAAAATGTCAGCAAGTTGTTTGTCAGTGGGGATAAAATGGAGTTCAATGTTTCCTTTCACAATATTATCACGAATGAAGTGATACCTGAGATCAATGTGCTTGGTTTTGGAGTGCATGACTGGATTGTTTGAGATAGCAATGGCACTAGTATTATCACAAAAGATTGGGGTCTTTGAATACTTAATACCATAATCTAGCAACTGGTTCTTCATCCAGAGTATCTGAGCACAACAACTGGCTGCAGACACGTATTCAGCTTCAGCAGTGGACAATGAAACTGAAGTTTGCTTTTTACTGGTCCAACTGACCAGTTTGCCACCAAGGAATGACATCCACCAGTAGTGGATTTCCTGTCTATCTTACAACCTGCATGATCTGAATCTGAATAACCCATTAGATCCATGCCTGAGCCTTTGGGATACCAAAGACCCAAACTGGGGACACCCTTAAGGTACTTCAGTATGCGCTTTACAGCAAGCATATGAGATTCCTTTGGATTAGACTGATATCTGGCACATAAACATGTTGAAAACATTATATCTGGTCTACTGGCAGTTAAATACATCAGTGAACCAACCATGCCTCTATAGACAGTGGTGTTCACTGGTTTACCATCTGGATCGGAGTCCAGTGTCAGTGGTGCAGAAATTGGAGTAGGTTTAGATGGTGAAGAGTTCATATCATATTTATTTAAAAGATCTCTAACATATTTTTCCTGATTAATAAAGATGCCATCTTTGTTTTGTTTAATCTGGAGTCCAAGAAAATATGTTAATTCACCCATCAAACTCATTTCATATTCTGTAGACATTATTTTCGAAAATTTCTTGCACATGTTTTCATCAGTAGACCCAAAAATAATATCATCAACATAAATTTGTACCATTAACAGATTACCTTTTTCATGAAGAATAAATAAGGTATTGTCAATTGCACCTCGTTTAAAACCATTTTTCAATAAATGTTTAGTCAGAGTATCATACCAGGCACGTGGGGCTTGTCTGAGGCCATAAAGCGCTTTGTCCAGATGATATACCCAATGTGGATGCTTTTCATCAACGAAACCTGGTGGTTGTCTGACGTAAACTTCTTCTTCAAGCTTCCCATTCAAGAAAGCACTCTTTACATCCATCTGGTAGACCTTGAACTGATGATGAGCAGCGAATGCTAAGAATATTCTGATCGCTTCAAGTCTAGCCACTGGAGCAAAAGATTCATCAAAGTCAACATCTGACTGGCAGTAGCCTTGTGCTACCAGTCTGGCCTTGTTTCTGATTACGTGGCCATCTTCATCGACCTTGTTCCTGAAGACCCATCTTGTTCCAATTGGTTCTTTCTTTCCAACTGGGAAAGGAACCAGATGCCAGACCTTGTTCCTTTCAAACTGGTGAAGCTCTTCTTGCATAGCAGTCACCCAGCTTGGATCTTCCATAGCCTCGTCAATCTTTTTAGGTTCCATCAAAGATAGAAAACTAACATATAAGCACTGATCACTGGAGGCTCTTCTGGTCTGAACTCCACGACTGGAGTCACCTATGATCTGATCAATAGGGTGAGCTTTTGTCCATCTGGAGTACTGACCAGGATTGTTATTGACAACAATATCAGTGCAAGAATTCAGTTGAGTCTCCTCTGAAATTGCTTCAGGAGGAGGTTCTTCATAGACTACTTCAACATCTTCATCTGATTCATTTAAATCACGATTTGCATCATGAAATTCTTCATATGAAGGCATTTCTTGTAATACAGGTTCAGTTTGAATTTCTTCATTTGAACACAATTCTGGTATGCTTTCAACTGACACTGATACTGGGGGAGCAGTACGAACATCTGATCCAATATTAATTTCAGAGGGTAGTTTGAAAATAATAGAAGGATAAAATGGAGTACTACTGGAGTGTTTCTTCTTCTGAATAGGTTCCAGATCAAGATGACTGGAAACTTTATCTTCTGAATCTTCTTTATTGTAGTTGATAAGATCAGATTCACAGAAGACAATTGGAGTTACTGGGGGAGTGTCAAGGGCTGGCTTGTTGATTGCAGCATTTGATTCATCAAAAGTAACATGTATGGATTCTTGTACCTTCTCCAGTCTCTTGTTGTAGACTCTGAAGGCTTTGCGAATGGCTGAATATCCTAAGAAATATCCTTCATCAGCTTTGGCATCAAATTTGCCTAACTGAGTGGAGTCGTTCAGGATGTAAACTGGACATCCAAAAACATGAAAATAACCAATATTTGGTTTTCTATTTCTCAATATTTCATAGGAAGTCTTCTTGTGTCGCTTCACGTACACTGATCGATTCTGGGTGTGGCAAGCAGTTGCAATTGCTTCAGCCCAGAAACTGGTAGGAAGACCAGATTCAGCTAGCATACTCCTGGCAGCTTCTATCAGCGTTCGATTTTTCCTTTCTACCACTCCATTTTGCTCTGGAGTGCGTGCTGATGAGAAGTTCTGGGAGACGCCAGTGTCAGTGGTGCAGAAATTGGAGTTGGTTTAGATGGTGAAGAGTTCATATCATATTTATTTAAAAGATCTCTAACATATTTTTCCTGATTAATAAAGATGCCATCTTTGTTTTGTTTAATCTGGAGTCCAAGAAAATATGTTAATTCACCCATCAAACTCATTTCATATTCTGTAGACATTATTTTCGAAAATTTCTTGCACATGTTTTCATCAGTAGACCCAAAAATAATATCATCAACATAAATTTGTACCATTAACAGATTACCTTTTTCATGAAGAATAAATAAGGTATTGTCAATTGCACCTCGTTTAAAACCATTTTTCAATAAATGTTTAGTCAGAGTATCATACCAGGCACGTGGGGCTTGTCTGAGGCCATAAAGCGCTTTGTCCAGATGATATACCCAATGTGGATGCTTTTCATCAACGAAACCTGGTGGTTGTCTGACGTAAACTTCTTCTTCAAGCTTCCCATTCAAGAAAGCACTCTTTACATCCATCTGGTAGACCTTGAACTGATGATGAGCAGCGAATGCTAAGAATATTCTGATCGCTTCACGTACACTGATCGATTCTGGGTGTGGCAAGCAGTTGCAATTGCTTCAGCCCAGAAACTGGTAGGAAGACCAGATTCAGCTAGCATACTCCTGGCAGCTTCTATCAGCGTTCGATTTTTCCTTTCTACCACTCCATTTTGCTCTGGAGTGCGTGCTGATGAGAAGTTCTGGGAGACGCCAGTGTCAGTACAGAATTTCTCCAGAGTTGCATTCTGGAATTCTGTTCCATTGTCGCTTCTTAACTGACACACTTTTCGCTTATGTTTCAGTTCAATCTGCTTGATAAGAGAGATGATTTCAGCAGCAGTTTCACTTTTAGACCTGAGAAAGACCACCCAACAATATCTGGAGAACTCATCTACGATCACCAGGGTGTATCTTTTGCCAGCACGAGTCTGAACATTCACTGGACCAAAAAGGTCCATATGAAGCATGTGAAGAGGTTCAGTAATGCTGAAGTTCTGTCTGGTCTTGAAACTGGCACGTTTCCGCTTTCCCATCTCACATCCTGGACATGGCCTTTCCTTTTTGAAGGAAACTGAAGGTATCCCATCTGCCAGTTGTTTTCTAGACAACTTATTAATATTTTTGAAATTTAAATGGGATAACCTTTTATGCCATAACCAGTTTGTGTCTTCATCAGCTTGAGTGTAGAAACATTGCTCTGAAGAAGAGCTTTCCATATCCATCACATACACGTTCCCTTTTCTGGGAGCAATCAACACTACCTTCCAGTCCTTGTTGAATACAATGCCATGAACAATATTGAATAGAACTTGGTAGCCATCATCACACAGTTGGCTTACACTGATCAGGTTGTATTTCAAACCATTCACATATGCAACACGTCTGAATTTGACTTGTCCATTGTTCAGAACACCATACCCCTCAGTCTTTCCACAACCATCATTTCCAAAAGTAATGGAGGGTCCATCAGAAATGATGAATTCCTCCAGCAGGGTCTTACATCCGGTCATCGTCCTGCCAGCTGCACTGTCAAGATACCAAGTATGCTTCTTTCGATCGCCCTGCACATCCACCAGATATATCAGTTAGATTTGGGAACCCATCGACTGATGGGTTCACTGGATCCTCCTTTATGGATCCCTGGGGGTATCTGGTTGAGTTCACTTTCTTCAACAGTAGTTTTTGTTGAAAACACTACTGGAGTTGATAGTTTAGAAACCTTTTTCTTTTTCTCAACTGGAGAAATAAATTTGTCTTTCTTTGCAAAAGGTTTTGTATTTTGTCTAGGGCCAGATGAAGTACCCTCAATAAAGTTTAATCTTGCATTAAAACTTTGAAATTGACGAGTCAGTGTTTGAATCTGGCTCTCTAACCTGGACAAAACATTTTCATCAGATGATACCTGAGCCTTTCCAGTTGTAGGCTTAGGTAGGGGATTGGTCTGAGGCAAAGGTTTATTCTGCTTAACCTTTTTAACTGGAGCAGTCATCTGGACAGCTCCAGTCTTAACCTCTGGGCAATGAACTGGGAAAATATTGGCCTTGGGAGTTACAGGCTCATCATAAACAGTGGTGGGCCTGAATCCCTCTGGTAATCGATCGATTACTGGTATTAATGATGCTACATGAGTATTTCCATCTAAATATGCACGTTTTTGAGTAGGAAATTGATTAACTCCAGCATCATATGGCTTTTTGGTTTCAAGCCATGATTTAATCACCAGTTTTTCTTTTTCTAAAATGATCTCAAGATCTTGTTTTTCTTGGATCAATTGTTCAGTTACCAGAACCTGGGCTTGAAATGCCAGTTCAATATCTTGAAGTTCTTTTAATTTTGATTTTAAAGCAGCCATTTCAGAGGAATCTGTTTCTAGACCATTTAGACTGTCAAATCTAACAGTTTCCACAAAAATTAAATCAGAATTTAGAGCTTCAGCGATGTCCAATTTAAGTTCAGGATCAGTTTCAATATCATACTCACTAACCTTTTTAATAACAATGTCGACCCATCGACCAGATGTGACATCATCCTTCACCAGATGCTCTTGATCTGCCAGAGCCATAAAACAACAGTCTCTTTCCTCTTCTTCATCGACTGATGAATCATCAGAGGGAACCCATGCTTCTTCAGTGGTTGCTATCATGCATTTATTATTGTCTTCCATTTGTTTAGACAAGAGAGCAATCTGAGCCTTAAGCTTTTTGTATTTCAACTTGTAGCTATCATCAGGCTTGTTATAAGAAGCAGTTGGACCAGACTGAGAGACAAACTGACTGGACTTGCACTCTTTCATGAAATGACCTTTTCTGCCACACTTAAAGCATGTCAGATTGGTCTTGTCAGTGGAAGAACTGGGTGCATGTTGTCCAGTGGGCCTATTTGCTCTGGCCTTAAAACAGTTAAACGTTTTGGCCATCATTGCAACCAGGTCATCACTGTCAGTTTCTTCACAGTCTGGAGAGATATCATTACAGACTCCAGAATCCATTAGTTCAGACATCATCTTCTTCATAGAAAATACATTCTCAGAAGATATTAATGCCGCACAAGGTGGTACAGTGTTAGTGACCACTGTGGAACTACTGGAAGCATGATTAAAAGAATCTTTTTCTGCCTCAATCCTCTGGGCTTGATTTTCTTCAGTGAATCTGAAGGCTCCATACAATGTTGACAAAGTATGGGAATGCAAGGTTTTTCCTTGCCTCAAGGCCAGAATCATGTGAGACCATTTTGTTGGAAGAATATCACAAAATTTCTCCAAAAGTATATCCTTGTCTTTTTCAACCCCTAGTCCTCTTAACTGGTTTATGATACTCATAAATCTGGTGTAAGTACCAGTAAGGGACTCATTGGGGAGAGCAAAAAATGACTCATACTTTTTGTTTAAGGAGACTTTTCTGGTAACAACAGTATCATCACCTCCTTCATGCTGGTTCACCAGTTCATCCCACATGCTTTTGGCACTGGGATAGAGAACTAGTGTGGGAATAAGAGTTTCTGGAACAGCCCCGAGGATCATATTTTTAAGAAGTGTATCAAGATTTACCAATCTTTTCTCCTCTTTGGACCAGTGTTCCTCTCTCTTTTCCCTCCCACTTCTTGATCCAGTAGGGTCAAGAAGTGCATTGATAGGAAGTCTTGGCACATAGGGTCCTTCGTTTAAGATTTTCATCATATTCCTTTCAATACCAGTAACATGTAAAATTATCCTAGCTTTCCACGTACCAAATTCATCACTGTTCCCATTGAATTTAGGAACAGGATTATTTGAATAATGCACATGCACGTGTGGAGAAGCAGGAGGAGGAGGTGGTGGTGGATTGTTATTTCCAGTGGGTGGGTCATTAAGATTAGTTTCATGAGTTTCTTGTTGATTTTCTGGGATTGCCATCGCGAAACAGATCTAGGTAAGTATATTAACCTTCTGCTCTGATACCAAATGTAAAGTCCCTCACACGATGGTTTAACCCACGAGTGTAAAATAACAAGACAAGTATGAACTAGAATTGGACTAGTATTACTTCAATATAAATATGCAATAATATAAACAAAGTAATAAATGACTTAAGCAATATTTAAACAAGTAAATAAATGGTGGAACACAAATGTAGTTTTCAAGTGTATTTTCTTTATTGATGTATAAACAAAATACAAGATCGTTGCGGAACCTAGATATTACACGTATGTAAGTATCTAAACAATCTTTGAATTACAAGTGATCTATACTTGATAAATAAACTCCTTTGATCGATATACTTAGAGTTGTGAAGTATAACTGTTTAGATCGAGAGTATTTAAGCAAGTTCACCAATTTGCTAAAAAGTGATTTTCTCAAAGAAATGACTTTGTATTTATAGGCAACAAAATTCACCAGTGAATTTTGTGCCGTACAAATATGGTTGCATGTATTTAATGAACCGACAAGAACATTAAATGCATTGGATAAAGTTACAAGGATAAAGTCACATCAATATGACTTTATTCTTTTATCCAACCACCTTTACACACGTTGTACCATTGGTAAAGAACAAGTGGGTTGTTCTTTGGAAAGTGTGTAAAGGCTAAAGTCAAAACCTCGATATCAGTGTTCAGACTTGTAAGGTCTAGAACACTGACAATCCTCCAGTATGCAGATCTGGTAAGACTTCCAGTGGACTCCGCCATTTGTCAGTCTTCTTTCTTCAGACTTCAGTCTTTGACTTCAGTCAGAATGTCTTCAGTAGAGCAGATCTGGACTGGGGTGAAGTCCAGTGAGCTAATCTGGAGAATACTCCAGATTTCCTATACAAGTATTTGCTCACTGGTCTTCCATTATTTCTGGACAAATCTTCAGAGGGACTCCAGATTCCAAGTCTGGAGTAGGTCCAGTAGAATACGTTTCTGGACAGATCTTCAGTAAGGCTCCAGTAGTCGAGTCTGGAGCGAGTCCAGTAAATCTGGACCTAACATTTTATTGAAGCTGAGTTGCTTTTATTGAGTCAAGGATTCGCTGACCAGACTTGGTCGCTGACGTCGGTCGTCAGCAAGGCATCAGCGAGTCATTGACTCTCGTCAGCGGGTGGTTTGTTTTCCAAACTGTTAGTCAAGGCGGGAAGATTTCAAATCACAAGAAGACAAGAGTCACATGGTGGTTCATCCAACTGAAGATTACCTTATATGGCAAAGGTACAGTTGGGACCAAAACAAGGGTTTTCTCTCTCATACCCGTTTTGGTAATGAAGACAAAGGCTCCTGGATTCAAGTACTTAGAGCCAATGGAACGTCAACAACCACCATTCTATCACTATCATTGTAAGGCTGTGTTGCCCTAATTCCTCCCCTATATAAAGCAACACAGCCGCATTATTTATACTTTGTGTTTGTCACCACAAAGTGTGTGTCACTTATTTGTAATTGTTTAAGTTTTCCTTCTTTCTAGACTTAGCAATTACATAGTTCATTTGTAGTCTTGTAAGACAAGTTGTAATATCGACCATGTATTCATCGTTTAATCAATGATACATATGATTAGACTTGCTTAGATATTTGCATTTGAACTTAATCTTGTTCATGTTCTTTACTTTCTGTTCTTATATTCTTGTCTAGATTAATTGTATTATAAGTGTGCAAATCAGGACTGTCAAGTGGTATCAGAGCCATCGTTTCTAAATCATTGAAACAAGATCCGTTTGCATACTTTTTCTTTCTAAACTTTCTTATCTTTCTTAATCTTTTCTTAAACTAGAACATGACTGTTGTTCCCACCCTCGTTAACACACGTGACTTTGGTTACGTGTCTGTCCCTCCAAGATTCGAGCCCGATGACTTTGGGTCTTGGAAGGAGAGGATGTTACTTCACATAGTGGGTGTGGAACCCTATCTTATGACCATAATGACCAAAGGTCCATATGTACCCACTCTGGTACAAAGAACACCAGGAGCAACTGCTGATGCTCCTGAGGTAGTGATTGACATTGTCAAACCAGAGGTACAGTGGACCGACGATGAGCGTAGACTGGTGAATCTTGACTCCAGGCTCAAAAACATGATTATCAGCACTCTTCCCTCTGATATCATGAAAGTGGTCATTAGATACCCCTCTTCTAAAGAAGTTTGGGATAGACTGGTTAGCATGCACGAAGGCTCTGCTGCTACCATTGCTACAAAAAAGATTGACCTAAAAAGAGCCTATGAAAACTTCTTTTCCCTCCCTAATGAAGGTCTTAACGGCACCTATACCCGTTTCAAAGGGTTGCTGAACGATATGACCACTGTTGGTATCACCCATGACAATTTTGAGGTGTGCCATAAATTTCTTGATGTTTTACCCGTTAAGTGGCAAGGATTGAGACAAATCCTAAGGACCACTGAGCGACTCAATGGCCTTGACCTTGAGTCTCTCTTTGGCATGCTCCAGTTCGAAGAAAGAGCTCTTGCTCAAAATCTAAGAGCTGCCGCTGATGCACAGCATCGTGCGGGTCCCTCCTCTTCTTCCTCAACTTTTTCTTCAGCACATTCTGCTCTTGACCCTCTCGCCCTTGTCTCTGCTGAGCCCAGTAATCTTAATACTGATGCCAGCTCTTCTAATCTACCACAACCTATTCAATCTCTTGTTGATGATCTTAATGCTGAAGAGAAACAAGAGATGTTCAGCGACTTTATGGACTTTGCCCTGGTCGCTGGCAAAAGGTACTCTCATAAATGGAACAACCGTAAGTCGGTTGCTCCATATAAGCCTCCTGTTGACAAAACTCAAGAGGAGTGCTGGAGATGTGGTAGAAAGGGACACTACCAGAAGGAATGCAGAGTTGCTCTTCCAACTCCTGCTGTTCCTAAACCTAATATCTCTAAACCTGCTGATGAGTACAGGAACAAATACTATCAGCTAAAAGCTAAGGTTGCTGAGATGGAAGAGGCCAAAACACCAGCGAAAGGGCTGGTTGCTGAAGAGCACGACTGGGCTGACTCGGATGAGTCAGATGATGAAGAATATGTTGACGCCATGTGCCTCATGGCACTCGCTGATGGAGATGCTTTGACAAAAGATCAAGTCTCCTCAAGTCAGTGGGTAAACGTCACTATTAAAAAGGTATGTGCTCACTCCTCTGCTCTGAAGAAGATAAACCAAAAATCTTCGAATCTCTTCTTTGTAACTTTCAGTTCGTTGAATCTATACGAGCTGATGTCCAATCTAAGCTTGACTCTACTTCCTTGGAGTTAAGTGACAAATCTGAAAGACTCAATGAGCTGAGGAATGTTCACGTTGAACTCCAATCTCACGAGTTGCTGGCTAAAAAGATCCAGCTTGAGAACGAAAAACTCAAGCTTGAGATTGCCAATCTCAAGAAGATTATTCTCTCCTGGTCAAAAGCTTCCAGGTTTCACCACCAATGCTTAAGTGAACAAGTACCTGCCCAAGTTCAGGCAGTGATAGGTGGTGATTTTGAAGCTGCTGCCTCCCTTTCTGACCTATTCAATGATGAGGTCAAACCAGAAGTTTCTATTCCTCCATCAGCAGTAGTATCTCCTGAGGAGATGAGAAAATGGTATTTCGTTAGGGGCCGTAACGATTACCACAATGAAATGGAAGCTGGCACTGCCCCTACCACCACCAGCGACCCATCTACTCCTACTGAGGAAAATGGTGCTAGCACCTCTGCTAGTACTAGCAATCCTTATCCCCATCTTCCCATCATTGGCATGATGCCTAATGAAGGAAGAGTTCAATACTCTTCTGGGGAATCCTTTGAGGGAGATATTGGCAGCGATGGTTTTCAACCAGTCGCTCCTCAGCAACTTACTCTACAAGCTGCTGAACCTTCAGGAGAAGCACAGTTGCTGTACCCTATGACTACAGCACGCCTCAGCGTGCTAGCTCTGGCAGTCAGCAACCTCAACAAGTTGCTTCTCAAACCCTTCCTCTTCATCTTCTCAGCAAGTTCCTGCCCATGCTGACTGTAAAACTGTGCAGGATGACCGTGTCTTAAAGAGACGCGTCAGGTTCGGTGACGCTAGATATCAGCAAGCTGGACCTTCTAAGGTCCGACCTGCTGATAGACAGGTCTACCAGCAGGTATCCCAATCAATTCCTACTCCTATTCTGAGGAATAAAACTCCTCAAAAGGAAAGAGTGCCTCATGCACAAAATAGGTCTATCACTCCTCAGAGAGGATACTTGCCCCATCAGCAAGTAAGACCTATCACTCCTCAAAGAGGACACTTGCCTCATCAGCAAGTGAGGTCCACTACCCCAAATAGGCAGTACCTACCTCATAGGCAAATGAGGTCTGCTACTCCCAATCAGCAACCTAGATCGGTCACTCCCAAAAGAGTGCACCCATCTCAGCAGGGTCCTTCTTCTTCTCACCCTGCTGTCCATCAAGCATGGAGTGTAGTCAAGGGATCAAAAAATCCCTCTACCTCTCAATCAGAGGACCCAAAAGGAAAGTCCATTCTGGGTCCTGCTCCTAAGATGCTTCAGCTTCCACAAAAGCATAAGCAAAAGCCTAAGCCAAAGAAAAAGGCATCTTCCTCTTCTGACCCCAAAATTAGCGAGCTAGCCCAGCAAGTTAATGATCTTTCCTCACAATTGAAGGAATTCTTCCTTCAAAGTCAGAAGGGCAGCTCCTCTGTCAAAAAATGCTACATTTGTGGCAGCAGAGGTCATGTTGCTGCTGATTGTGATGAAGATAACTCCAGGGATGCTCCTGAGGTTGTCATTCAACCCAATCCTTCTTCCTCAGCGGATGCTCCTTCCTCAACTATGGTCAGCGAAAGTTCTGCTTCTGCTGATCATATGAATAGTGTAGGTGAGTCAACCGATCTCACTGAGGAAAACATTGCTGACTTCATTGCTGCTCAGCGTATCTCCTTTCCCCTCTCTCAAGAGATCATCACTAATGCTCAAGGCAGCATTCTGGTCGAGTATGGGAACAACAATCGAGTCAGTGGCTTGACTGTTCTTGATACTGGAAACACTGTTACTTATACCTCTGCTGATCAATTCTTCACAAATGAGGTCACTAGTGACATGCTTCCTGCTCATCAGCTTGTTGATTCATCCAAGTGATGAGACTGCTGACCCAAGTGCTCTTTCTCTTCCTCTTACTTCAAATGGCACTGAAGAGGAAAATTCTGAATCCACTCCTGTCATCCCTGAAGCTCCTTACTTTAATCCCGCTGACATGGCTGTCAGTGAGTTTAACAGTGAACCTTTCTAAATCCTTCTGTCATATCCATGCAGGGCTCACTGGGAAAAGGTGTGTGGTACTTGGACAGTGGCTGTTCAAAGCACATGACTGGCACTAAGACCCTGCTGGATAACTACGTAGAGGCTACTGGCCCTACTGTAGTGTTTGGTGACAACTCCACTGGGCAAACAGAAGGATATGGACTTCTCTCAAATGGTCTCATTAAGTTCTCCAAGGTCGCTTATGTTAATGGATTAAAACATAATCTCATCAGCATAAGTCAACTTTGTGATGCTGACTACAAAGTGATTCTTGATAAACATCAAGGCACTGTGGTAAATGTAAACAAGGAAGTCGTCTTGGTCGCTCCAAGAAAACGAGATGTATATCTGGTGGACTTCACTCCTATCAAAACAGATAGCGAGACTTGTTTCTTTGCTAAGTCAGCTGCTGAACTAAATTGGTTATGGCACAAGCGTATGTCGCATGTGAATTTCAAAACCATCAATTCACTGGCCAAAAAGAATCTTGTTCGTGGCCTTCCTCATCTCTCCTTTGAAAAGGATAGGCTCTGTGGGGCTTGTGAAAAGGGTAAAAGCCACAGAGCAACCTTTAAAACAAAGCAGGCCAATTCCATCTCTGGCTGCTTTCATCTTCTTCACATGGACCTTTTTGGTCCAGTGAATGTCCAAAGTCTAAAGGGTAGCAGATACACTTTAGTAATCGTGGATGAATACTCGCGATACACTTGGACTATCTTTCTTCCATCTCTCAAGAGATAATCACTAATGCTCAAGGCAGCATTCTGATCGAGTATGGGAACAACAATCAAGTCAGTGGCTTGACTGTTCTTGATACTGGAAACACTGTTACTTATACCTCTGCTGATCAATTCTTCACAAATGAGGTCACTAGTGACATGCTTCCTGATCATCAGCTTGTTGATTCATCCAAGTGATGAGACTGCTGACCCAAGTGCTCTTTCTCTTCCTCTTACTTCAAATGGCACTGAAGAGGAAAATTCTGAATCCACTCCTGTCATCCCTGAAGCTCCTTACTTTAATCCCGCTGACATGGCTGTCAGTGAGTTTAACAGTGAACCTTTCTAAATCCTTCTGTCATATCCATGCAGGGCTCACTGGGAAAAGGTGTGTGGTACTTGGACAGTGGCTGTTCAAAGCACATGACTGGCACTAAGACCCTGCTGGATAACTACGTAGAGGCTACTGGCCCTACTGTAGTGTTTGGTGATAACTCCACTGGGCAAACAGAAGGATATGGACTTCTCTCAAATGGTCTCATTAAGTTCTCCAAGGTCGCTTATGTTAATGGATTAAAACATAATCTCATCAGCATAAGTCAACTTTGTGATGCTGACTACAAAGTGATTCTTGATAAACATCAAGGCACTGTGGTAAATGTAAACAAGGAAGTCGTCTTGGTCGCTCCAAGAAAACGAGATGTATATCTGGTGGACTTCACTCCTATCAAAACAGATAGCGAGACTTGTTTCTTTGCTAAGTCAGCAGAAAAAAAAAAAAAAAAAAAAAAAAAAAAAAAAAGATGTATATCTGGTGGACTTCACTCCTATCAAAACAGATAGCGAGACTTGTTTCTTTGCTAAGTCAGCTGCTGAACTAAATTGGTTATGGCACAAGCGTATGTCGCATGTGAATTTCAAAACCATCAATTCACTGGCCAAAAAGAATCTTGTTCGTGGCCTTCCTCATCTCTCCTTTGAAAAGGATAGGCTCTGTGGGGCTTGTGAAAAGGGTAAAAGCCACAGAGCAACCTTTAAAACAAAGCAGGCCAATTCCATCTCTGGCTGCTTTCATCTTCTTCACATGGACCTTTTGGTCCTGTAAATGTCCAAAGTCTAAAGGGTAGCAGATACACTTTAGTAATTGTGGATGAATATTCACGATATACTTGGACCATCTTCCTTCATTCCAAGAGTGATGCTGCTGAAGAGATCATCAATTTCATTAAGAAAATGGAAAATCTCAACAGCATAAGGGTTAAAGAACTCAGGAGTGACCATGGCACTGAGTTCAGAAACCACACTCTTGAATCCTTTTGTGCTGATCAAGGTATCTCACAAAATTTCTCTTCTACTAGAACCCCTGAGCAAAATGGTGTCGCTGAAAGGAGAAATAGAACTCTCATCGAAGCAGCACGCACCATGCTCAGTGAGTCCTCTCTACCCAGCAAGTTCTGGGCAGAAGCTGTCAATACAGCGTGTCATACTCAAAATCGCTGTCTTATTGTTAAAAGACATGACAAGACAGCATATGAAGTATTGAAAGGTAAGAAACCTCAAATCAAATACTTTCATGTTTTTGGATGTCCTGTCTTCATCCTAAACAACAAGGATCATCTAGGAAAATTTGATCCCAAAGCTGATGATGGATACTTTCAGAGTATTCAATACTCGCCTTCAGAAGGTTGATGAATCTATTCATGTCACGTTTGATGAAAGTTCATCTGTCCTAAAGGACATTCAATCTTCTTCGTCTGAGGTCATTTTCAATGAGCTTGCTGACCCTCTTACTGAGGAAGCTGACTCATTTGTTGATGCTTCTTGCTCGCTGCCTGATACTATTCAGCATATCACAAAGGATAGTTCAACTGATGTTGAACTAGAGCAAGTTGCTGCTCATATCTACTCGATTGAGCCAGTTGAGCCTATCTTAAGATCAATCCATGCAGCATCAACCAAACCTAGATCACTGACTGATGACGTGCATGCTGATGACTCTACTGAGGAGGAGTTTCATGATGCTTCAGCAAATGCTGAAGAAATGGAGTCTGCTGACGACTCCTCCATCAATGATAACTCAAATCAGTCGAATGGCTCTGCTGATCATTTTCCTGAACCCATTCTTACCATTGACCTCTCTTCCTATGATGCTCCTGCTGATCCCATCGCTCCAAATTCCGCTGCCACTCAACTTGGTGCCTCAAGTGCTCCTGCGCTTAAATGGACATCTAGTCATCCAGCTCACCAAGTCATTGGTGATCCTCAGCAGGGGATTATTACTCGATCAGCGACTAGAAATACATGTCTATATGTAAACTTCTTGTCTATGATCACTCCCAAAAACATAGGAGAAGCAATGGTTGATCCTTCATGGGTTGCTGCCATGCAAGAGGAACTTACCCAATTCCAAAGACAGCATGTCTGGTTCTTGGTTCCTCTACCTCCTGGAAAAGAACCAATTGGAACAAAATGGGTTTATCGAAATAAAATGGACGAAGATGGTGTTGTTACACGTAACAAGGCTAGGCTG